>SNVD02009623.1:0-392793 GCA_013180625.2 Boswellia sacra
CTTATGTATTAAGCTTTTCTCTTCTTCCTCCCTTGTAATCTCATCCATTTTAATTGTGAGAGAGATTGTAATATTTTTCTTCATAGTGAAATATTTTCGGTCTTGTCCCGTAGAGGTTTCCCTCAAATTGAGGGTTTTACCACGTTAAATATTTGTGTCTTTATTTTCTTTAATTGCCTTTAATTTATTTATTGTGCGAAGGCTAAGCCGCCCAAGTTGTCTATTTTATTTATTGTGGAGGGCAGTGCCACCCAAATTGTTATTTCTAACATAACAATTTGTTTCTTATCTTTTATTTGAGCTGCGGTAGGAGTGTTCAATCTCCTAATAGTGGTATCAGAGCAAGGTTGCGAAAGCAGAGCCAAGGGTTAGGACAGTGAGTGGTTACTTGTATGGTTATATACATGTCTAGGAAAGCTTTGTCAAAAAGACGATAAGAGTCTAAGGAGCCTGAATTTTAAGTGGGACCGCTTGTGACCCTTCCAGTGTTTCCTGGAAGCTTTCCTGGTGTATATTAAATCGTACCGGCACTTACTACTATTCTTAGTTACTGTTTAGCAGTGGTGTACGTATACAGATACTGTTACTGTTCACATATACGATACTATTCAAGATACTGTTCACATATACGGTACTGTTCACTGCAAGACAAATGGTAGCCAAATTCAAGATAGAGAAGTTCGATGGAAACAACTTTGGGCTATGGAAAATTAAAATAAAGGCTATCTTGAGAAAAGAAAATTGCTTTGAAGCAATTGATGGAAGACCGGAAAATATGCAAGATAAAAATAAATGGGAGAAGATAGATGGTGATGCGATGGCAAGTCTACATCTAGCAGTTGCAGATGAAGTGCTGTCAAGTATTCAAGAATTAAACTCTGCAAAGGAGATTTGGGATACTTTGACAAGTTTGTATGAAGCCAAATCTCTACACAACAAAATTTTCTTGAAAATGAAGCTGTACACTCTTCGTATGTCAGAAACCACTCCGGTGACTGAACATATCAACACTTTGAAGACGTTATTCTCTAAACTCTCAACCATGGAGCATAACATAGAAGAGAAGGAACGTGCTGAGCTTCTACTTCAGAGTCTACTTGATTCATATGATAATCTCATCCTCAACTTGGCAAATGGTTCAATGAAGTCATCTCTAGTCTTTAATGATGTTGCGGCTGCTGTCTTAGAAGAAGAAAGCAGACGTAAAAACAAGAAAGACAGCATAATGACTTCTCAACATGCAGAGGCTTTATCCGCCAACAGAGGGAGATCAAGGGAACGTGGTTCCAGTGGGAGTCACAATCAGAACAGGGGAAAGTCTAAAGGAATGAAGTTTATTAAATGCTACCATTGTGGAAAGCAAGGGCACGTGAAAAACGAGTGTTGGCATCTTAAGAAGAATGGAGAGGGAAACAGCAAAGGAAAAGAATCTGAGTCGTCAGGATCTCAGGGTTGTGTAGCAAGTACTTCAGAGAATGGCGAAATCTTGTGCAGCGAGGCAACAACAGTTATGGAAGGCAGAAAAAGGTTTGTTGATATATGGTTAATTGATTCAGCAGCAATATGGCATATGACTTCTAGAAGAGATTGGTTCTATCAATATAAACCTATCTCAGAAGGGTCTGTGTACATAGGTGATGATCATGCCTTAAAAATCGCTGGTATTGGAACCATCAAAGTAAAAATGTTTGATGGTACGATTCGCACTATCCAAGATGTATGACATGTGACTGGCTTGAAGAAAAATTTGCTATCGATGGGACAGTTGGATGACCTCGGATGTGAGTTCCATACGAAAAATGGGATCATGAAGGTTGTCAGAGGCGCACTTGTGGTGATGAAGGCAGAAAAGATTGCCGCTAACCTATACATGCTCCATGGAGAAACGGTTCAGGAGGCAGAAACAGCGGTTGCTAGTTCTGGAGAAGAATTGTCTATGATATGGCATTAAAGACTTGGCCATATGTCCGAAAAGGGTTTGAAGATTCTCTCTGATCGAAAATTACTTCCTGGAATCAAAACTCTAAGTTTACCATTTTGTGAGCATTGTGTTATTAGCAAACAGAGTAGACTGAGTTTTAGCAGATCTATTGCTCGGAGTAAAAACATTCTAGACTTGATTCATTCTGATGTTTGGGAATCACCGGTTACGTCCCTAGGAGAAGCAAACTACTTTGTATTGTTTGTGGATGATTATTCTAGGAGATGTTGGGTATATGTCATCAAGAAAAAGTCAGATGTATTTCTTGTATTCCAAGCCTTCAAAGCACAGGTGGAACTTGAATCCGGAAAAAGGATCAAGTGTTTGAGGACAGATAATGGGAGAGAATTCTGCAACAAAGAGTTTGACACATTTTGTAGTAAAGAAGGTGTGAAACGGCAGAAGACAGTTGCTTACACACCACAACAAAATGGAGTAGCAGAGCGGACGAATAGAACTCTCGCAGAAAAAATGAGAGCATTACTAAAGACTGCGGGTCTACCCAAGACATTTTGGGCAGAAGCAGCCACTATAGCCTGTTACTTGATAAATAGGTCTCCATCAACAGCAATTGAGATGAAGACGCCTATGGAGATGTGGACCGGTAAGCCAACTGATTATTCCTCCCTTCATATTTTCGGATGTCCTGCTTATGTAATGTATCATGACCAAGAAAGAACGAAGCTGGATCCAAAATCCAAGAAATGTATCTTCTTAGGATATGCTGATGGAGTAAAGGGGTATCGTTTATGGGATCCTACTGCCCATAAGATTGTCATCAGCAGGGATGTTGTCTTTATAGAAGACATGTTTAAATGTGAAGAAAGTGATAGCACGAAGAAAAATGTTGAGACTGTATCAATACAGGAAGAAACAGTTTCTTCTGAAGCAATACCAGAACACGATGATCAAGAACCAGTTGAGTCTGAAGCACCTGAAGTACGTCGATCAACTCGAGAAAGAAGAGAACCTTCTTGACACTCAGAATATGTGATGACGAGCAATGTTGCATACTGTCTCCTAACAGAAGATGGGGAGCCTTCAACCTTTTAGGAGGCTATAAAAAGTTCTGATGCATCTCTATGGATGACAGCAATGCATGAAGAGATGAAAGCTTTAGACAAAAACAAGACATGGGATCTTGTGCCACTACCACATGGAAGAAAAGCCATCGGAAACAAATGGGTCTACAAGATCAAACGTGATGGGAATGATCAAGTGGAGCGGTATCGTGCTAGACTGATGGTCAAAGGATGCTCAGAAAGAAGGAGTTGATTTCAATGAGATATTCTCTCCTGTGGTAAGACTTACAACAATTCGAGCAGTCTTGGCTATGTGTGCTACTTTGACTTACACTTAGAGCAGTTAGATGTAAAAACTGCATTTCTTCATGGAGAACTTGAAGAAGAAAGTTATATGCTCCAACCGGAAGGTTTTGTTAAAGAAGAAAAAGAAAACTTAGTTTGCAGGTTGACCAAATCTCTGTACGGCTTAAAACAGGCGCCAAGGTGTTGGTACAAGAGATTTGATTCATTCATCATCAGCTTTGGGTACAACAGACTCAGTTCAGATCATTGTACTTATTACAAGAGGTTTGAGGAAGACTTTATCATTTTGCTGTTGTACGTGGACGATATGTTGGTAGCAGGCACTAACAAATATCAGGTCTAAGAATTAAAGGCACAATTGGCTAGGGGATTTGAAATGAAGGATTTAGGACCGGCAAACAAGATTCTAGGGATGCAAATTCACCGAGACAGAAAAAACAGGAAGATTTGGCTATCTCAAAAGAACTACTTGAAGAAAATCTTGCGCCGCTTCAACATGCAAGATTGTAAGCCAATTTCTACCCCATTTCTTGTTAATCATAAATTATCCTCGAGTATGAGTCCTAGCAATGAAGCGGAGAGGATGTAAATGTCTCGAGTACCGTATGCATCAGCAGTAGGGAGCCTAATATATGCTATGATTTGTACAAGACCAGACATTGCACAAGCAGTGGGAGCGGTCAGTAGATTCATGGCTAATCCGGGGAGAGAGCATTGGAATTCTGTTAAGAGGATCCTTAGAAACATCAAAGGAACCTCTGATGCTGTACTATGCTATGGAGGATCAGAGTTCATTGTCAAGGGCTATGTTGATTCAGATTTTGCAGGAGATATTGACAAAAGGAAGTCCACTACAGGCTATGTGTTTACATTTGCAGGAGGTGCTGTGAGCTGGGTATCCAAACTTCAAACTGTTGTGGCTTTATCTACAACAGAAGCAGAAGATATGGCAGCTACACAAGCTTGCAAGGAAGCTGTCTGGATCAAAAGGTTATTGGAGGAACTCGGGCACAAACAAGAGAAGATTTCTTTGTTTTGTGACAGTCAGAGTGCCTTGCATATCGCAAGGAATCCAGCCTTTCATTCAAGAACAAAGCACATAGGAGTTCAATATCATTATGTACGAGAAGTAGTTGAAGATGGAATAGTGGATATGCAGAAAATCCACACGAAGGACAACATAGCAGATGAATTAACTAAACCAATCAATGCTGACAAGTTCATCTGGTGTAGAACGTCTTGTGGCCTATTAAAGACGTGAGCAGCATGTATAGAGACAAGACTGAAAGGAAAAATGCCTTCAAGTGGGAGAATGTGAAGTGGGTGAAGGCATTTTTGCCTTTCACCCAATCCCACATCGGTGGGAAATCAAATCCAAGGGGGAGGCTAAGGCTATATAATAAAGCCTTCCTCCTCCCCTTAAAAATTGTATCAAGCTTATGTATTAAGCTTTTCTCTTCTTTCTCTCTTGTAATCTCCTCCATTCTAATTATGAGAGAGATTGTAATATTTTTCTTTATAGTGAAATATTTTCGGTCTTGTCCCGTGGAGGTTTCCCTCAAATTGAGGGTTTTTACCACGTTAAATATTTGTGTCTTTATTTCTTTAATTGCCTTTAATTTATTTATTGTGCGAAGGCTGAGCCGCCCAAGTTGTCTATTTTATTTATTGTGGAGGGCAGTGCCACCCAAATTGTTATAACAATTTGTTTCTTGTCTTTTATTTGAGCTGCGGTAGGAGTGTTCAATCTCCTAACACATCCAATGTTTTGAGTTATTATTATTATTATTTTTTTTTTGTATTTGACGATTATCTGAGACAATAGTTTACTTCCTAGTACACAAGAAACAAGTGGACTAGCCTCACCTTCTTCCTAAGTCTTTATTGGCTATCCAAACCCTAACGTGGCTTTAATATATTAAAATGTGTTTATTGATATGTGTATAATAATTAAAATTAAAAATAATTTTAGCAAAGAAAGGCCAGTCAGTGATTTAAGCTTTTATATAATTTTAGAAAATGTGGTATAGAAGTGAGATTGAATGTTTTGAACACTTCGAAGAAGGAGACAGTACTTTAACAGAAGGAATTATTTAATTTCACATATAAAATATTGCTCTTGCTCTCTGTTTCATGCAAAAGTTGGTGAAGATGCCCATCATATTATTTAAATGGAGGAATATTTTAATGTAACCATCTAATTAACTCGTGTCAAAAAGAGTCGATAAAATTTGAATAGAGAGCGCTGTTAGATATTCAATTAAGGGCTATATATTGACGGTTTTTTACTAATAGATTATGTTAGGAGATTGAACACTCCTACCGCAGCTCAAATAAAAGACAAGAAACAAATTGTTATGTTAGAAATAATAATTTGGGTGGCACTGCCCTCCACAATAAATAAAATAGACAACTTGGGCGGCTCAGCCTTACCACAGTAAATAAATTAAAGGCAATTAAAGAAAATAAAGACACAAATATTTAACGTGGTAAAACCCTCAATTTGAGGGAAACCTCCACGGGACAAGACCGAAAATATTTCACTATGAAGAAAAATATTACAATCTCTCTCACAATTAAAATGGAGGAGATTACAAGGGAGGAAGAAGAGAAAAGCTTAATACAGAAGCTTGGTACAAGTTTAAGGGGAGGAGGAGGCTTTATTATATAGCCTAGCCTCCCCACTTAAATTTGGTTTCCCACCGATGTGGGATTGGGTGAAAGGCAAAATGCCTTCACCCACTTCACATTCTCCCACTTGAAGGCATTTTTCCTTTCAGTCTTGTCTCTATACATGCTGCTCACATCTCTAACAGGCCACAAGACGTTCTACACCAGATGAACTTGTCAGCATTGATTGGTTTGGTTAATGCATCTGCTATGTTGTCCTTCGTGTGGATTTTCTGCATATCCACTATTCCATCTTCCACTACTTCTCGTACATAATGATATTGAACTCCTATGTGCTTCGTTCTTGAATGAAAGGCTGGATTCCTTGCGATATGCAAGGCACTCTGACTGTCACAAAACAAAGAAATCTTCTCTTGTTTGTGCCCGAGTTCCTCCAATAACCTTTTGATCCAAACAGCTTCCTTGCAAGCTTGTGTAGCTGCCATATACTCTGCTTCTGTTGTAGATAGAGCCACAACAGTTTGAAGTTTAGATACCCAGCTCACAGCACCTCCTGCAAGTGTAAACACATAGCCTGTAGTGGACTTCCTTTTGTCAATATCTCCTGCAAAATCTGAATCAACATAGCCATTGACAATGAACTCTGATCCCCCATAGCATAGTGCAGCATCAGAGGTTCCTTTGATGTATCTAAGGATCCTCTTAACAGAATTCCAATGCTCTCTCCCTGGATTAGCCATGAATCTACTGACTGCTCCCACTGCTTGTGCAATGTCTGGTCTTGTACAAATCATAGCATACATTAGGCTCCCTACTGCTGATGCATACGGTACTCGAGACATTTCCATCCTCTCCGCTTCATTGCTAGGACTCATACTTGAGGATAATTTATGATTAACAGGAAATGGGGTAGAAATTGGCTTACAATCTTGCATGTTGAAGCGACGCAAGATTTTCTTCAAGTAGTTCTTTTGAGATAGCCAAATCTTCCTGTTTTTTCTGTCTCGGTGAATTTGCATCCCTAGAATCTTGTTTGCCGGTCCTAAATCCTTCATTTCAAAACCCCTAGCCAATTGTGCCTTTAATTCTTGGACCTGATCTTTGTTGGTGCCTGTTACCAACATATCGTCCACGTACAACAGCAAAATGATAAAGTCTTCCTCAAACCTCTTGTAATAAGTACAATGATCTGAACTGAGTCTGTTGTACCCAAGGCTGATGATGAATGAATCAAATCTCTTGTACCAACACCTTGGCGCCTGTTTTAAGCCGTACAGAGATTTGGTCAACCTGCAAACCAAGTTTTCTTTTCCTTCTTTAACAAAACCTTCCGGTTGGAGCATATAAATTTCTTCTTCAAGTTCTCCATGAAGAAACGCAGTTTTTACATCTAACTGCTCTAAGTGTAAGTCAAAAGTAGCACACATAGCCAAGACTGCTCGAATTGTTGTAAGTCTTACCACAGGAGAGAATATCTCATTGAAATCAACTCCTTCTTTCTGAGCATATCCTTTGACCACCAGTCTAGCACGATACCGCTCCACTTGATCATTCCCATCACGTTTGATCTTGTAGACCCATTTGTTTCCGATGGCTTTTCTTCCATGTGGTAGTGGCACAAGATCCCATGTCTTGTTTTTGTCTAAAGCTTCCATCTCTTCATGCATTGCTGTCATCCATAGAGATGCATCAGAACTTTTTATAGCCTCCTGAAAGGTTGAAGGCTCCCCATCTTCTGTTAGGAGACAGTATGCAACATTGCTCGCCATCACATATTCTGAGTGCCAAGAAGGTTCCCTTCTTTCTCGAGTTGATCGACGGACTTCAGGTGCTTCAGACTCAACTGGTTCTTGATCATCGTGTTCTGGTATTGCTTCAGAAGAAACTGTTTCTTCCTGTATTGATATAGTCTCAACATTTTTCTTCGTGCTATCACTTTCTTCACATTTAAATATGTCTTCTATAAAGACAACATCCCTGCTGATGACAATCTTATGGGCAGTAGGATCCCATAAGCGATACCCCTTTACTCCATCAGCATATACCAAGAAGATACATTTCCTGGATTTTGGATCCAGCTTCGTTCTTTCTTGGTCATGATACATCACATAAGCAGGACATCCGAAAATATGAAGGGAGGAATAATCAGTTGGCTTACCGGTCCACATCTCCATAGGTGTCTTCATCTCAATTGCTGTTGATGGAGACCTATTTATCAAGTAACAGGCTGTAGTGGCTGCTTCTGCCCAAAATGTCTTGGGTAGACCTGCAGTCCTTAGTAATGCTCTCATTTTTTCTGCGAGAGTTCTATTCGTCCGCTCTGCCACTCCATTTTGTTGTGGTGTGTAAGCAACTGTCTTCTGCCGTTTCACACCTTCTTTACTACAAAATGTGTCAAACTCCTTGTTGCAGAATTCTCTCCCATTATCTGTCCTCAAACACTTGATCCTTTTTCCGGATTCAAGTTCCACTTGTGCTTTGAAGGCTTTGAATACAGGAAATACATCTGACTTTTTCTTGATGACATATACCCAACATCTCCTAGAATAATCATCCACAAACAATAAAAAATAGTTTGCTCCTCCTAGGGACGTAACCGGTGATTCCCAAACATCAGAATGAATCAAGTCTAGAATGTTTTTACTCCTAGCAATAGATCTGCTAAAACTCAGTCTACTCTGCTTGCTAATAACACAATGCTCACAGAATGGTAAACTTACAGTTTTGATTCCAGGAAGAGTTTTCGATCAGAGAGAATCTTCAAACCCTTTTCGGACATATGGCCAAGTCTTCGATGCCATATCATAGACAATTCTTCTCCAGAACTAGCAACCGCTGTTTCTGCCTCCTGAACCGTTTCTCCATGGAGCATGTATAGGTTAGCAGCAATCTTTTCTGCCTTCATCACCACAAGTGCGCCTCTGACAACCTTCATGATCCCATTTTTCGTATGGAACTCACATTCGAGGTCATCCAACTGTCCCATCGATAGCAAATTTTTCTTCAAGCCAGTCACATGTCGTACATCTTGGATAGTGCGAATCGTACCATCAAACATTTTTACTTTGATGGTTCCAATACCAGCGATTTTTAAGGCATGATCATCACCCATGTACACAGACCCTTCTGAGATAGGTTTATATTGATAGAACCAATCTCTTCTAGAAGTCATATGCCATGTTGCTGCTGAATCAATTAACCATATATCAGCAAACCTTTTTCTGCCTTCCACAACTGTTGTTGCCTCGCTGCACAAGATTTCGCCATTCCCTGAAGTACTTGCTACACAACCCTGAGATCCTGACGACTCAGATTCTTTTCCTTTGCTGTTTCCCTCTCCATTCTTCTTAAGATGCCAACACTCGTTTTTCACGTGCCCTTGCTTTCCACAATGGTAGCATTTAATAAACTTCCTTCCTTTAGACTTTCCCCTGTTCTGATTGTGACTCCCACTGGGACCACGTTCCCTTGATCTCCCTCTGTTGGCGGATAAAGCCTCTGCATGTTGAGAAGTCATTATTCTGTCTTCCTTGTTTTTACGTTGCTTTCTTCTTCTAAGACAGCAGCCGCAACATCATTAAAGACTAGAGATGACTTCATTGAACCATTTGCCAAGTTGAGGATGAGATTATCATATGAATCAGGTAGACTCTGAAGTAGAAGCTCAGCACGTTCCTTCTCTTCTATGTTATGCTCCATGGTTGAGAGTTGAGAGAATAACGTCTTCAAAGTGTTGATATGTTCAGTCACCGGAGTGGTTTCTGACATACGAAGAGTGTACAGCTTCCTTTTCAAGAAAATTTTGTTGTGTAGAGATTTGGCTTCATACAAGCTTGTCAAAGTATCCCAAATCTCCTTTGCAGAGTTTAATTCTTGAATACTTGACAGCACTTCATCTGCAACTGCTAGATGTAGACTTGCCATCGCATCACCATCTATCTTCTCCCATTTATTTTCATCTTGCATATTTTCCGGTCTTCCATCAATTGCTTCAAGGCAATTTTCTTTTCTCAAGATAGCCTTTATTTTAATTTTCCATAGCCCAAAGTTGTTTCCATCGAACTTCTCTATCTTGAATTTGGCTGCCATTTGTCTTGTAGTGAACAGTACCGTATATGTGAACAGTACCCTTGAATAGTATCGTATACGTGAACAGTAACAGTATCCGTATACGTACACCACTGCTAAACAGTAACCAAGAATAGTAGTAAGTGCCGGTACGATTTAATATACACCAGGAAAGCTTCCAGGAAACACTGGAGGGGTCACAAGCGGTCCCACTTAAAATCCAGTCTCCTTAGACTCTTATCGTCTTTTTGACAAAGTTTTCCTAGACATGTATATAACCATACAAGTAACCACTCACTGTCCTAACCCTTGGCTCTGCCTTCGCAACCTGGCTCTGATACCACTGTTAGGAGATTGAACACTCCTACCGCAGCTCAAATAAAAGACAAGAAACAAATTGTTATGTTAGAAATAATAATTTGGGTGGCACTGCCCTCCACAATAAATAAAATAGACAACTTGGGCGGCTCAGCCTTACCACAGTAAATAAATTAAAGGCAATAAAGAAAATAAAGGCACAAATATTTAACGTGGTAAAACCCTCAATTTGAGGGAAACCTCCACGGGACAAGACCGAAAATATTTCACTATAAAGAAAAATATTACAATCTCTCTCACAATTAAAATGGAGGAGATTACAAGGGAGGAAGAAGAGAAAAGCTTAATTCAGAAGCTTGGTACAAGTGTAAGGGGAGGAGGAGGCTTTATTATATAGCCTCGCCTCCCCACTTTGATTTTGAATCCCACCGATGTGGGATTGTGTGAAGGTAGTGTGAAAGGCAAAATGCCTTCACACCTTACACTTCACAGATTAGAGGGTTATGAAAAATATTGGGCAATAATCAACCCTATCCTAGGGTTTGTGAATTCTTCAATCAAAAATAAGGTTTGACGTTTTAATCAAAGACCCCTTCAATGCTTTAGAAATTCTTCAGAAGCAACTTTGATTGACACATTTCTTTTAACAATCGTTAGTTTCAAACATGAACTACCCTTCTTACCCTTATTTATCAATTTTCAATGGCTGTAGAAGAGGCAAGTGAATTAGAAACTGATAAAATTTTCCAGAAATCTTTGGATGTACCTTCTATATAACTCGTCCCCCTATTCAAGAAAATACGAGGAAAAAAAAAAGAAAAATTGAAATTAAATGAACAAAAAGATCTTATATCAAAACAACAAAAAAATTGAGTACGACACAAATTCTGAACAAGAGTTAATACTATAGTTTCAGCCATGCTGTTTCGGTGGTTGTTGGCTTGTTATTGATGGTGTCATCAATTACTATATTGTTGAGGCTGTTGGAGGACGAGGCAGTTTTGGAGATTATGGGGTTGGTGGTGCCTTGGTTTTGGAGATGCAACAAATTTAGAGGGTGGAAGATTAAGAGTGTATGATGGTGAAACGAGTTAAGGGATCAAGCATCGAGTGTGTGGTGGTTTGGCGACTGAATTGAGGGAGAACTTTAAGAGTTTGTAGTGGTGGACGCTATAGACATTGGATATCAGTGGTGTGCTCCAGGGCCGTAGCTGATTGATATGGTTGGTGATGCAGTGCTGAGTTGCAAAACCGGTTTCAGTCATGGGGGTTTACTGTGAATATAATTTTTGTTAGCTCCCATTAAAGTTTCTTGCTCAATAGTATCTTAGAGTGTAGAAGGAAGAACGATTTGAGTTTGAAGAAGCTTGCACTTAATGATTTAGGATTTGGGTCTAGTTTAGTTTTAGAATTGAGAATGACGACAACAATAATTTAGCAAAATTTCAATTCTAACCTCACAATGTTAATTTTATATAATTGATTCCGGCAATATAGGTAATGCCTGTGATGGACCTTTAGGGGGAGTTTTTGATTAGAATTGTCAAATCAGCTTTTTTTTTTTTTTTGAGTGATGAATTAACAAACCTCAAAGGTAGTTTGTGATGATTGCTCGAAAATAATTCCTTTTAAATGGTGAAAGTTTTGACATAAAAATGGTCAGAAAAGAGAGAAATTGGTAGAAAATTTGTAGATGTTAGCAGTGATCACTTTGTTTTTTTTTTTTGTTTTTGTTTTTAATTATTATTTTAAATTGACCGTGCTCATGTGTGAGCCAATAAACTTTTTTATACCAATTAAAAGAAAAAAAAAATTGGTGGCCAACACCTCATGCTATGAATTGAAGGAGAGAAATTAATAATATTATCGCTTAGAGTGAGCATGACTTTCTGATATAAAATCTTTGGTAATTTTAAAGATATTATGTATTTAAATTTGTCAAGAAAAAAAAAGGATTGAAAATTTATATCTTGGAGAAGTAAAGAGAAATCTAGCAAAACTGAAAATGATCAGTTAAACACACACACTCACTCACACACGCTCACATATATATATATATATATCTAGAGTTGATCTCAGCTGTTGGACAATTTTTAATGCGAGATTTCAATTTTAACCTTCTCAAATTAACTTATATTAATTAATAGTTTGTATGAAGAGTGTTAATTCTTTTTAAAAAAAAAAAAAGAGAGGAGGTTAATTCATCGATTAGAATGAGCAAAGTATGTTTCCAATCAAACAATTTTTCAACCTCAAAGGTACATTGTGAAATGGAATAGGATTCTCTCCTGCTCTGAGTTTTACTTAGACTTTTACAAATAGTGTGCCACGTTGATTTTATTAACTATAAGTGATTAAGATCCATTACATTCTCTCTTCTCTTTCATATATTTTGTATTAATTACTAATCATATATTTAAATTTTGTTCAGGTAGAACTTAGATTAGGAGAGGATCTTGATCCGAAATAGAATTTACTTAACAATTATACTATTAGGCATTAGGATTTAACACCATTGGGGATAGCAGTTTGGGCCAAGTACCCATATTTTTCTTGCATGGTCCAACTAGGAAAAAAACCCGTATTTTCGATGATCAGGCCTAGGGGCTGGGGTTGTAACTAAATATAGGCCTCGGTGTGGTGCGGGATCAGTATTATTAAGGCAAATCCAACCTCGGCCCATTCCACAATACTATGTAAGCCCACACATTCTATTTTACTTATTTTAGATTTGGCCCATAGAAATTTTAAGCTCATATTTTTACTTTGAAAAAAAAAAAATTTGAAGCTTTCTGCACATGAAGAGATTCAAACCTATGTGCATTACGTATGAGTTTTCACTCCAAATCACTCAAGCGAGGCACCTCTTTTGTTTAATATGCACAGATAGTAACATATAACCTTAACACTACATATTATATTAAAAAAATTGAAAAAAACTGGGGAAATCTGGGTATTTCTCTTAGCTTGGTGTCTTAAACTGAGCACTCAGAAATCACTAGCTGGGAAAAGGCCAAGGTCGGGGGAGACTTTTTTCATCCCAGTGCAAGTGACGAAACGCCAAACCCATACTTGCACTTGGATTTTGCCATCCCTACACACTCCATCTTTTTTCCATCCAACTTGACTTCCTTATGAAGTAAAAGAATTAAAATAAATTAAAGAAAATTGGACTTATACTAGTGATAGGAGTTATATCACTATTTTGAAAATTAGAAGACTCAAATTAACATGATGTTTTGTTTCATTTTATTTTTTGCATATAAAAAGTAAGAGTCTTTTCCTTTTTCCTAAAGGAATCAAACAAAATTAAGATGCACATTGTAGCTTGGTAGAATGAGATAAGGAGAATGAATAAATAAAATAGTATAAAATTTAAAGATTGTAATCTATTAATATAAAAAGTGGTGTAATTATTTGAGCCCTACATATGAACAAAATTATAGTGCTAAATATTCTAATATTTGTTAACATTTTATTTATAATTTTTATTACAAATTTATCTTTCCTTATATTAGAATAGGGCTCTTTATTTAATAGAGAGAGCTCAAATAGCATTTCTCTAATATAAATTAATTCCACCTACTTCTAGGTGCTTATAGGAGGTATATACAAGGAATTACCAATCCACCTTATATATTATAAGAGCTAGATTGGGATTACTATTGCTGTACAAAAAAAGGGGTTTGTGTTTGCTTCTCAACCTCCTTAAAAAAGAAGCTGATGTAGAAAAAAAGAAGATTTAATGAAAGAATCTAAAAGCAAGGAACCATTTCTTTTGGAGACCAACTTCTGCTTCAAAAATTGAAATATCAAAATTGTCCTCAGTAAAAAAAATTTAAATTTAAATATAAATTTACCCATTATTTATTAAATTTATACTTATAATTAAAAAATAATTATTTACTTTCATAAAATATTTTTGAAAATATATAATTTCGAAAATACCTTGAATTAATAATAAAATTTATAATAATTATTAAATATATTAGAAATTTAATAAAAATTTTAAAAACATAAAACGTACATATCTAGAGTCATTAAAGCTGAGTTTTACAGCACAACAAAGCATTGATGTATAATTTTTCAAATAAAATTTTTAAATTTTTGTAAATGAATTTATAAAAAAATTGTAAATAATTTTTTTTGGTAAAAAGCTAAGGTACAATAGGCATTTTTTTTCTTTTTTTTTTAATTTTGTAAATAAATTTAATTACTTAAAATATAATGAATATAATTTAAATTAAAAAATTAAATAAATCAAATAAACATTAATAATTAAAAATATAAAATACTATTTCATAATTTATTATATTATTATAAATTTTAAATTATATTATAAACAAATATGTGGCTTTTTCATATTAATGTTAATTTTTAAATTAATTTCATTATGATAAAAATTAAAAATTAAACTTAAACTTTGATATAAGTTATACAGTCATGCATTTTACAGAAATTAAAAAAATAATTTATAAAAAATTTATATTTAGTAAAAATAAAATTGTATAGAACTTGTTCTAAATAGTTAAAAAAATTAATTATGAATTTAATAGTTAAATACTCTACAAAGTAATAATACACATATTCATTTTGGTCATTTGTACATAATAAAAGCTACAACAACAACAATCCCAAGTACTTTTATCGTACTTTTGGAAAGCAAAACAGTTTTTAAAAGTTAGTTTGTCAAACCTCCTTCTACTTTTTTTTAAGCTGGTTTTTTTCTACGGCAAAATAGAGGCTATTTTTTTCCATAACATGAACAACCTCAAACAAGCCCTAGGTCTCCCAAGTCTTTATAGGAAGTTTATACCCAAACCCTCTTTGGCACCATTACAAAGAAATATATTGAAAATCTTTAATGACATGTGTAATAATTCAAATAAAAATAATTCTAATTTAGAGAAGGAAGCATTACTATACATGTAAGTATATTGTGTAAAGTATTATTAGAAAAAAGTATAGAGAGTAAGATTGAACAATATCAACACTTCGAAGAAAAAGAGGATACACTGCTTTGAGAGTTAAACAATATAAAAATCTACGAAGAATGAGACTGAAATGTTTTTTTTTCGCTATTTTTAAATAATTAAGATGTGTTGAACATTGTAGTTTGAAATCTTCATACTTTAAAAAAATTCAAATCAACGCCAATTATACTAGAAGCAAAAACATAAAAAACATATATATTTTTTAAATTCTAAAGCCACAGACTTCGTTACGTATTACATATACAAAGCAGTTATAACTAGTATAACATAGATAAATAAAAAGTGCACAGATTAGCTTAAACAAGCTTACATCAATTGACAGCTAAACTGCAATTCACTATATTCGAGTTTACAAGGCATAGAGCTTTAGAGTTGAGGAATGCACACTTCTCTACACTTACCCATCCTATATAATCAATGCTTTCTCTCCAAGAACTCCAACACTAGTAAACCAACTTCCTAAAACCTTGCTGTACTTCAACCCAACAGTTTAAGTCCCTCTTAAACTATTATAAAATTTCCCAATTAGATAATCAATTCCCATTGATTATTCATTAACAAAATAATAGGAGATAAAGCTAATCAGAGTTGCAAGCTAACAAAGAATTTTTCACTCATGTAGTTAATACAGCTTGTAGGAAAAAGACCTACTAGACTTAAAATACTATTCCTTTATAATACTTCATGTCCAGTGCAGTAGACAATCCTTTTTGCATAACGATTCTTCAAGATCTTTGAGATATTTTTCCAATAATTTGCATATCTTTAAGTCTAGGAAAGTTAAATCACATTAGTATAATCAACAAAGTATCATAAGTTTCCCTAATCCTAGTAAAAATAAAATACTTTTCAAACTTAAAATAATACCCTTGAAATATTATGCAGTTCAGTCTTTCCTAAATGAATAAGTTAAAAATAAAAAGTAATTAATGCAATATCAAGATCTTTATTTCTCTAAAATGCCAACACAATGATGACACATAGATTGACACATGATAGACATAGCATTGTCCTAACATATTTAAATAACATAAGCACTGCCCATTATTAAAGTTATTTAAATTTTAAAATTTAATTTTTTTAACAAAATGCAATCTCAAAACCATAAATAATTTTCCTTCAAAATAAAGAAGAGATTGAAAAAAATACCACGTAGAATTCCTTTAACTTTGATAACTTTCAAATGTTTGTGATAAAAATTTGTTCCAATAACCCTATAAAATTGGGACCAAAGTTATGTATTTAAGCATATAATTCACTTTATATTTTGTCTCTTACATGTTTAAAACATAATAATTATTTAATAAAAGTCGTAACTCATAACTAACATCAATATATTATAAATAGATGCAAGAATGTTAAAAAATTTAAAAATAAAAATTACCAAAAACTATATCCATCAAAATAATAGATGAAATCTTAATTTTCATAATTATTAAAAATGTTTTAGGAATGGAAAATAAAATAACGTTTTATAGTAGACAATAGAGAATGACTTATCTTTAGAGAAAGCGTGGAACTATTTAAACCTAGTTAATTACGCTGAACAACCTTTATTTCTGATAAAAATTTTCCCACTGGAAAGTCCATTAAGTAATGTACACACTACAAGAAAATTACTCTTTAGCGACCAAATTTTCGGCGACAGATGGAAATTGGTAGCAGTATGTTTGATTTTGCGACGAAAGTATATGTTCGTAGCCGAAGGTGGTGGCCAAAGCTAAAGAAATAAAAATTTTTCCAGCCACCAATATTTCGTTGCCATATCCTTATTCAGCGACGAAAACAATGTTAGTCGCAGAAAATCAAGTGGTGCAAAATTATGTTTTAGTGACCATTGAATGTTTCGTAGCTAAAAGAATATTTTCACAACCAATTGTGGTCGCTGAAAGGGTTAAGAAATATAGTCTCGAAATCATATTTTGCCACCGGAGAAGTGGTAGCTAGATGTCATATATAGCGACCAAAAGAAATGGTGGCAAAAAATTTCATTCCGCGACCAACATTTTCGCTGCTAAAAGGTTAAGGAAATCGGTTTTCTCAAGTGATTTGGCTACCATAATGAATGGTCATAGAATGACACATACAACGACCATATCAAATTGTAGTAGAAAATTTCATTCTGTGACCAAAGTTTTGGTCGCTGAAATGGTAAGGAAGCCCCAAGAGCTTTGGCTACCACGTTTAAATGGTTGCAAAATGATATATACAGCGACCAAATGGGATTGTAACAGAAAATTTCATTATTAGTAATTGTTATAATTAAATGATATATACAGACCAAATGTACATATGTCTAATAATTAAATTACTTCTATGAAATTTTTTTTATAATTGTAAAAGATATTTTTAATAATTGTCATTTTCATAAAAAATGGATAATTAATTTAAAGGCATTTTATACTTGAAAATAAATGCAATTTTGTTATATTTTTATATGATTATAATATGAATAATTAATTATTTACCAATCAAATTAGAAAAGCTTATTTTTAATTTCTCATAATAACAACTATAACATATATAGATGTCTAATTATTAAATTACAATATTACAAACCTATGGTTTAAATTTGTTAAGATATTTTAAATATTAATTGTTAGCATTTGTAAAAAGAATAAATAATAAAAAAGTATTCACTAAAAGTAAATGCATTTGTTACATAATGATTATAATATGAATATTTGATCATTTATTTATCAAAGTATAAAAAACTTATTTTCAATAACTCACACATGACAATTATGCCGTATGCATATAGATATTTAATCATTGTGCATTTATTAATGATAGTTGACTTGTATGTATTTTGTTAACACTTTAATACATATGACAATTATAACATACTATTATATGTCAATAATTAAATTACTTCCATCATAAATTAATTTTTTAAATTTGTAAAACATATTTTTAGTGTTTTTAAAAGAAATAGATAATTGAAATAAATTATGGCTAAAATGAATGGAATCTTTTTGTTACATATATGATTATAATATCAATAATTAATTATTTATTGATCACTGAAGAAAAACTTTTTTGTAATTTCTCAAATAATAACTATGACATATGTATAAAAGTCTAACTATTGTTTACATTTGTTAAATCATTCTTGAGTTGTTGTGCCTATTTTATTAACATTTTAATGCTCAATAAAAACTAATTAAATATCATATAATGTTTTATATTTTTGTATATGATTATTATATTATTTATCAATTTGTCATCAAATTATTTAATATCAATCAAATATTATATAAATGTAATTGTGGACAAAAATTTAATTAATAAATAAACTTATAACTATCCAAGTCTAAGTATGGTTCATTTAAATATTTTTAATTTTAGATTTTGATTTTAATTTTCATATTTTTTTAAAGACTTTTAGTAACAAAAATTTTGTCGCAAAAGATTAACATTTTATTGCAAATAGTATCTTTTTAGACTTTTAGCGACCACTTTAAAATTTCTCACAAAATGAGATCTTTCGCGATCAAAATTTAAATCTAAATTCGAAGCAAAAACTAAATTTTAGTCGAACTTTTTTCCCCTATTAAATTTCAAAATTTTTATAGCTTTAGCGACTAAAATTTCGTCGCTAAAGACCAACATTTTGTCGCAAAAACTAAATTTTAGGCGGACTTTTTCCCGCCTATTAAATTTCAAAATTTTTAAAGCTTTTAGCGACAAAAATTTAGGCCAAAATTTCGTCGCAAAAAAAGAAATATAGGCGAACTTTTGCCCGCTCCTATTTATTTCATATTTTTTATATTCTTGCGCGACAAATTTTTTGTTACAAAATGTCTAAATTTCGTCGCAAAAAATCAATGCTTTTATTATATATACACCACTTAATCCTTTGGTTTTCTTCATTTTCTTCATTTTCTTCCATCTCTTCCAATTGCCTCTTCATTTTCATTTTCTTCTATCTCTTCCAATTATTTACTTCTCTCCTTTCCCTAAAACTTATCAAGGTAAATATTCTTACTCATTTTTTTTATGTTTTAATATATTTACTTACAAGATTTATATATTTTTTATTTTTTAATTGTCAATTAATATTACCTTTTTTTGTTTAACAGGTATTTTGGAAGAGGGAATGCAATTGAAAATTCTTAAGTTCTTTATTTCTTTAACATTTGTTTTTTTATACACTCATCTCTCATATCCTTAATTATTACTAATTAATATTTTACTTTTTTTTGTTTTTAATAGGTATAATTGAAGATGAGGTACATTTGAAGACTTGAAGATTTATACAAAGTCAAGCAACAAAAAATTTATTGGAGGATGAAGTTTTGTGTTTTGTTGTGTTATTATGTATTTTTATTTTTTTATTTTTCCATGTACAACCAAAGTTCATATGTTGTATTAAAGTTTTATAATTCGTTATTATTTAATAAAATTATTCTTACAAAGAATTATGTTACATAATGACATAATTTTGCTGTTTTATTTTAAAATTTATAACAAATTAGAATAAATTTGCATTTATAATCTACGACCAACAATTTGCATAAAACACCAATTGTGTTGTACCTTCTGCGACCAATGTTGGTTGCCAAATTACACAATCAGTGACCAAATCTTTCGTCTCTATATATAGTATATCGTCTCCAAAAGTATGGAAGTTTACGACATTTGGCGACCAAATTTCATATATTCAGCAACCAATATGTCATCACTATTTATCATGAATCAGCTACGAAATATTGGTGGTCAAATGTCGACATTCAGCGACCAAATGTGGTCGCCCAATATGTATCTACAACGACTAACTTTCATCGCTAAATTACACAATCAACAACCAAAATATCTGTCGTTAAATGAAAATATGGTCTCCATTAAAGATATTCAGTGACCAAATTACATATTTGGCAACGCAAATGTCGTCGCTGAATCTCATGAATCGGCTACGAAACATTGGTAGCAGAATAGCAACATTTAGCGACCACTTGTGGTAGCTAAATCTTTACCTACAGTGACCAATATTTAGTCGCTAAGTTATGGTTTGCAACAACATACAGATTTCATTGCTATGATCTTTTGCCACGAGGCTAGCGCAACCAACATTATTTTCGTCGCTGCATCTTTTGGCGACCACTTTTTGTTTTTGGCGACCAACTTTATTGGTAGCTAAAGAGCAATTTTCTTGTAGTGACAAATAAGTACAAAGAATGTACCTCAACAATATAATATGATTTTCTAAATTACGAAAAAAAAGAATTACTATAAAAATAATCAAACTTACCCATATAATTTTCTTTAAAAAAAAAATCAAACTTATATATAAAATTTTTTGAAATGGAGGGAGTAGGAGAATTATTAAAATAAATTTCTTTTACTGTTTATATCCATCCTTCTTATTCTAGGCGGTACAGAGAATGCCTACCATATGGAATACTGGCAACAAGGTGTCAAGTATTGAATGACCAAAGCATTAGTTGTTTCCACTTCTTTGCCCACCCTGACACATACCTTGATATATCAAGAATGCCACCCTCTTTTTTCCTCTTCATGTATGTGGGCTGTCTAAGAAAGAAACAAATTTTTGGTTGAATCAATAAAAATTTAAATAGGCTAGTAAGGAAAAGATCTAAAAACAAAATCATGGTTCTTTATGTATGATACAGTGGGTATATATAATAAAACTAGTTGAATAAATAAATATTTATTTTAAGAGTATTTTTAGCTAAATATAACCCCACCCTGGAGAAATGGGAAAATCAAGTTTGCTTTTGGTTGAATTTAATTTAATTACTTTAGTGGAACTCTGGTGAAAAGACCTAGAAACGAAGTCATGGTTCTTGACATGGTACAATAGGTGTATAGTGGAAAACTAGTTGAATGAATAAATGTTTATTTTAAGAGTGTTATTATTGGGTGGAAATAACCACACGTTAGAGAAATGCGAAACCCAAGTTTGCTTTTGGTTGAATTTAATTTAATTATTTTAGGTACTTTAGTTAAAAGATCTTGAAACAAAATCATGGTTCTTCATATAGTACATTGAATATATAGATTAAAACAAGTTGAATGCATCCATGTTTACTTTTTATTAGGTAGAAATAACCCAAGTTAGAGAAATGGAAGCCCAAGTTTGCTTTTGGTTGAATTCAATTTAATTACTTCACTGGTACTTTGGTCAAAAGATCGCTAAATGAAATCACGTTTCTTTATATGGTACAAAGAATTCATAGATTAAAACAAGTTGAATGTATAAATGTTTACTTCAAGAGTATTATTGGGTGGAAATAACCCTACCTTAGAGAAATGGAAACTCAAGTTTGCTTTTGGTTGATAAATTGTACATATGAATTTCATATATTGAGATACAACCTTGATTAGATAGTTTTGGGAGAAACGATGGCCGGGGAGGAGCGTTGGTCGTTGGTAGGACACGTACAAATGTTGACATTAAATCCTATTTAATAACAATTATTATTCTAAAGTGCACATAAAATTTCATATTCCTATTATGAAGAAGTCATAATCTCTTCAACATTTTGAACAGACCAGCCAAATTGAGAAATAATGCTCGTAAGAGTAACCCTGCACCAAACCAGCAAATCATCTGCTCCTGCCAATTTGTACTCCATTCCTCTTTTTCTACTTAGCAAATGGTGGCTCTCGTCGCTATTTACATGTTTAAAACAGAATAGTTATTTAATAAAAGTCATAATAGTTATTTAATAAAAGTCATAACCACCATTTGCTAAGTAGAAAAAGAGCAATGGAGTATCAATTGCGGGAGCAGTCTGGCTGTACACGTAAGAATGTAAAACAATTCGAAAGCAAAATTAAATGATAAAATAAACAAAAATTATATCCATCAAAATATTAAATAAAATCATTAAAATCCACAAAATAAAGTTTTAGGAATGAAAAGGAAAAGAACGCTATATTATAGAAAATAGTGAAAGGCTTGTCTTTAAAGATAGGTTGGGGCTATCCGCACCTAGTTAACTACTCTTGAGCAACCTTTTATTTCTAGTAAAATATTTTCTCATTGAAATGCCCGTTGAAAATTGTATAAATAGATACAAAGATTATATCAAAACAAAATAATATCACTTTCTAAATTATGGAAAAGAAAATCATTATATAAAAAAAACTTGTCTATAAATTTTTTTAGCGAAATGGAGGGTGTAGAAGAATCACTAATATATTTACTGTTCGTGTCCATCCTGCCTATTCTAGGGTACTGGCTGCAAGGTGTCACGTGTTGAATGACCAAAGCCTTAGTTGTTCCACTTCTTTGTCCACCTTGACACCTATCAAGAATCCCACCATCATTTTTCTTCATGTATGTGGGCTGTCTAAGAAGAAAGAAACAAATTTTTGGTTGAACTAATAAAAAATTAAAAAAAAGGCTAATAATTGAAAGATCTAAAATCAAAATCATAATTCTTTATATGATACAGTGGGTGTGAATAATAAAAGTAGTTAAATGTATAGAAGTTTATTTTAAAAGTACTTTTGGGTGGAAACAAATCCACCTTGGAGAGAGGAGAAACTCAAGTTTGCTTTTGGTTGAATTTAGTTTCTTTACTGTTAGTTTGGTTTCGTAAATAAACTGCTGATAATCTTATGAATATTGGTTAGATGAAGGGCATCCTTGACCGGTTAGCTGTGGGAGAAAGCAATGACTAAAAATAGTGACGGACCAAGAAATTTATTATGGAAGATTATACATATTTTAATATTTATAATTTATTTGATAGATTTTGATGATATCAAAAAAATTATTAAAAATAATAAAAAATATCTCTAGAAATAGGAATAAAATGAACCTTATCCTTCAAAAAATTTCTCAAAAATAATTTTCTAATGATATTTATTATTTTTTATCCTAATTAATATAAATAAATCAATAACAAAAGAAAGATATGGTACAATTATATAAATATCATAATATGTTATTAAAAAAGTTAGTTATTATCGTTCATCAAAGTTCTTTAAATTTATATTCATCTAATAAGGTTTGTTCCATAAAACATAGAAAAGATTAAAATAAATACATAATTTATGTCGAGCTAAATAAATAAGAACTAAAAATATCTAAAATTCTATTTATGAATATAATAATAGAAACTAACTAGAATATAACATAAATTTATATATTATATATGTAGCCGCATGCCGTAATCTAAGACTAAGGGATAAGTGGTTCACCATTTAGAAAAAAAATGATACTAAAACTTTAAAATTAGGTTTATTTTCAAAGAAAATAGATTCAAATAACTGAAAAATCAACAAAATTTTCCAGATTTAGGGGCAGCCTAGGCCCCTTTGGGTCCCTGTGTAGATTCGCCTCTGAATGGGGAAGACTAGTGCTGGTAGGACACGCAAAATTGACATTAACTCTTATTTTCTATTAATTATTATTTTAAAGTGCACAAAATATTTCATACACTTAGTATGCTACTACTAGTATCTTGAACCCATTATAAAAGGTTACAATATATTCAACATTTTGTACAAAACAATAAAATTGATAAATAATACTGGAGGAAGCAACCCACCAAACCATCAAAAAAATCTTTCTCATGGCTTTTCCTCAGAAAACAAAGATTGAGATTGTTGGTAGAGCAACAATCAAACCATCTTCCCCAACTCCCCAACACCTAAGAAACTTCAAGCTTTCTCTTATAGACCAGACTGCTCCTGAAATTTATATTCCATTGCTCTTTTTCTACTTAGCAAATGATGATTCTCGTCGCCATTTCATAAAGACTGCCCAAAGATCTCAGCATCTAAAGGCATCCTTGGCAAAAATGCTTACTCAGTTCTACCCACTCGCTGGCAGAGTCAAAGACCAAACCACTATTCAGTGTAATGATGAAGGGGTTGAATATGTTGAAGCTCGAGTCAACTGCTTTCTATCCGACATTCTTCAACAGCCTGACCATTCAAGACTCAGAAATTTCCTTCCTATTGCAGTGGAATCTAAGGAAGCGGAAAATACTGGCTGTTTACTATCGATTCAGTCCACCTTTTTTGAATGCGGTGGAATGGTAATTGCAATGTCAATTTCACACAAAATTGTGGACGGATCCACTCTAGGCACAATTATAAAAAGCTGGTCCGCTGCAGCTCTTGCAGGGTCTAGCGATGCGTTAGCTTTTCCTGATCTATTCAACGCAGCATCTGTTTTTCCTCCGGTACTAGATTCTTGGCTTCCGCCATTGAAGATGAATGACGATCCGTATACTGTAACAAGAAGGTATGTGTTTGAATCGTCAAAGATGGCCGCTCTCAAGGCTAGAGCTGCCAGCGCAACTGTGAAGCAACCAACTCGTGTGGAAGCTGTGACAGCGCTCATCTGGAAATGTATGATTAATGTTTCAAGATCAATCAAAGGGTTTCCAAGGCTATCTCTGATTAGCCATTTTGTGAACTTACGTAAAAGGACTGTGCCACCTTTGCCAGAGAACTCAATCGGTAACATGTTGGGGATGTTCTTTTCTTCACATTCGACAGAGAAGGAGATAGATTTGCCAGGCTTGGTTTGCAAACTAAGGGAAGAATTCAGAGAATCCGACAAAACAGCTTTGCAAACGATTAATCAAGAGAAAAAGACTTGGGCGGAAATGTCTGGAATAAACTTTGCTGAAAGAGATGATATAGATTTTTGTATGTGCACAAGTTGGTGCAGGTTTCCATTTTGTGAGGCTGATTTTGGGTGGGGCAAGCCAACATGGGTTACTCCTCCCAATTGGCTGATTAAGAATTTAGTTGTCTTGATGGATACAAGAGACAGGGAAGGAATAGAAGCAATTGTGCTGCTGGGTCAAGAAGACGTGGCAGCATTCGAACGTCAGGAACAACTGCTAGAATTTGCCACTCTTAATCCAAGTGTATTGAAACGAGCAAGGTTCTGATATAGATCTTCTGAGGAATCGCGGCGTTATGGTCACTATAGTTTTCACATAATATGTAGAATAAAGGGCAGTTGCTTGTT
Organism: Boswellia sacra; assembly: GCA_013180625.2. Lineage (NCBI taxonomy): Eukaryota > Viridiplantae > Streptophyta > Magnoliopsida > Sapindales > Burseraceae > Boswellia > Boswellia sacra. The sequence continues at coordinate 25,285 of SNVD02009623.1, forward strand.
TTTGATGTTGGTTTGGAAATTATATTGTTTAAAATAGTTATCTGCCTGCAGATAAGTTTAAAGGATACATCTTTCCTACTTGATATATATGCAAGAATTAACTTTTCTATGCACTGGAAATAAAAATGTCCTAAGCACTAAATCTTTTTTATAAAAATATCGTTTAATTAATTTGTATTTGTGCATAAGAGATAGTGTTTTAACTTATTTGATAAGGGGGAAAAATTGTTCCACGATAATTAGTAGGTGATAATTAAGAAGCCAAAAATGTGGTAAAATCCAATATTATATTGTAGAGCTTGGGATGTCAAGTATATTAATTTCTTACATAAATGAATATAACAAAAATTTAATCGTATTCTTTGTGGTAGAACTCTGTGATTTATAGATTTTTTAAAAAGTAATTAAATATTGCTTTTTTTTTAAATTAAGGATATAGTGATTAATTAGTTTCATTATGTAATGATTGTTTAAATAATTTAATATATAATTAATTTTGAAATGTGTAAAAGAAAGTTTCCACAACAAAATTTATAGTATGTTGATAATTAGAGAATGCAAGCTAAAAAAAATCTTAACTTGTCCATTTTTAATTTGCGTTATTTGTTTAGTATCCTAGTGATGTTTTGTTTTCCATGTTATGATTACTTGTGTCTTATGTCTTATGTAACGACAACGTTATTTTAATTCCCCCTAAAGCTTTAGGAAAAAAATTACACAAAACTATATATATAGCTCCAAAATTTCTATAAATCCTTAGACTTTTCAAAAATTATATAATTGGTTAAAATAATTGAATACATATTTATGTGTAGTTTAGAACCTTTTTTTAACTTATTAACCCACATTTCTAAATATACTTCATAAAAATTTTAAATTGTTATTATTTCTCAATAAACCCCATCTATTTTCCAAGAGTAATGCTACTCTTATAAACTCTTTATACAAACTACATTAGTTTGTATAAAGAGTGTTGTAAGAGTAACATTACTTATTTTCCAATCCGTGTATAACATAAGTTAATTTTCATTACATCCCATCTAATATTTGGCTTCTGCAGAAATGTGAGAAAATAATGTTTATTCATCACTTTGAATTGAAGTTTCATGAACCAAAAGATCTCAAATTACTCCAAAATTTTAATTTTGTTCGTGATTCCCTTGAGATTGTGATAGGAATATGAAAAAATAAGCAAAGAAAAAAAAGGGACTTCCTCGCTTTATTCATATTCAACTTCTCCAGATATATGAATTACATGATGTAAATTGAGTTATGATTTAAAGATACTGAAATCATATGAGCTTATACATAGAGGACATGAAAACGCTATAACTACAAGAAAACTATTGCGAGAGGAAAAACAAGTTGGACAAATCTCCATCGAGAGTCAATATGATCAATCCCTTCAATGAATTATTGGAGAAGCCTCCATTGCTCACTATCTTCAATATATTGTAAACACCTTCAAATATTCATTTTTGTCTAAAATAGAGGAAAACAAATAAATTCAAAGTAGCATATATGACCGCTTTGATAAATGAGAGGGTACCCTTCTTGGATATATAAACAATAAAACATATGAAGAATGATTCAATATTATGCTTGTAACACTCCATCTTTATGGTCCTAAGCCTATGACAGCCAACAACCATGCTCATTAGTTTTTAATGAGTAGTTCTATTCAATCCCTTTTTATTTTATCTCAATAGACCCCATCTCTAATCTAGCAAGAGTATAATTGTAATCTCAAATATTTTTAAACAATCTCTAATTAATTAAATTTCAACTATATTCATATAATCTTAAATAAAATATTATTTAACTTTAATGGCTTGATTATTATGCTACTAACATCTCATCTTTTTGGTCCTAAGCCCATGACATCCAAAGACCAACTGGTTTAAACCTATTAATTAGTTTTTAATTGAGATAGTATCATAAACTATCCCGAGATTTAGAAGAATATTATTCAAAAATATAGTTTTGTATTTATATTATTAGGTCTTTAAATATGATTGTAATTTTATCATTCATATCCGATTAACAGTTTTCATCTATTCTTTCACAAACAGTAAGGGATAAAAGAAGAATTTCATACAAAATCATTACTGTTACTATTAAAATCGATGTAAAATAAAAAAAGAAAATACGAGTTCCTAAAACTAATACAGAAACCTAAAACAAAGCCGATATGAGCACGGAAGCAAGCAATGATGAACTCCCAAAATCAACCAGCCATGAAACCCCAAAATCTGGTTATTGTGAACTAAAAACCCAGCAATCATGAACAGAAAACATGAAACCTAGAACCTAACAACACACCGGCCACAATACAACACCAACCGACATACTAGCCAATTAAATAAAAAAACTACAATAAAAGTTGAATTTTAATTAAATTTATTTTAAAGATACGAGTGTGTAAAGTAATTTCTTTTAGTGTAAATAGTCCCATCAAATAAAAATTCGAAAACATATATAAATTGCAACGATTAATTTTCATACCAAGTGAGGCATACATACGCCTAGTAAATTGTAAATAATTTTTCTCATGTGAATTTAAATCTCAACTGTTGGATTGTGTCCAATAGCTGAGATAGCAAAAAGAATTAAAAAAGAAATGGGCTGATTTGCAGGTTTTTCAAGCTCTCTTTTTTTTTTTTCATATTAACTAGGTTCATTGAAGTTTAGATTAAAAAAGATATTATGTGTGGAGTAATATTACATATTCAAGCAAATTAAACAATCAATATGACACAAATTAATTTACAGGATAGGTAAAAATGAAAACTTAATTAAATATATTTTAATAAATGATATGGTAAGGATATCTCCAATGGTTTTATGTTATGTCAAGTTTCATGAATAACTTATATAACTTGGTTGTATATTTAATGTTAATTTACATGCGTTTTATAGTAACTAACTTTCAATGTTATAGGTTTTGGCCAATGATATTTACATTTAGGTTTTTTTAATTGTTATTCAAAGTTTATAAGCTCGCACATGAGCAGGAGCAATGCACTGAAAAAATAAAATAAAATAAAAGTGACTGCCAACCTCTTTTCTATTTAAAAGGATATTTTCCATTAACCTCTCACATTGACAGTCAACGAACGCCCCCTTATACCCATCCTCATTTTTTATAAAATACTTTCCGTAAGAGTTAGATTTAGACTAGAGACGAAAGGGGTCCATCGAAGTGAAAGAATTAAGTTATAATATAACATGGCACGCGGTTCCAATTAAAATTAATTAATTAATTATAGCTTAATAGCAGCTTAAAACTCAAAATTCTTTGTTGTGCCTAGCCCGCTGTATTAGAAGAAGACTAATTAGAGAAAAATTTAGTGCGAGGACCAAGGTTCCAAGCAGGGGATTCCGTTTGGTGGTGTTAGACTATTAATGCATGTATAATGAATTAATATAATTTGTGCAAGAGAATATTCTTAAGAAAATGATGCATAAAACCCTATTTTATGTTAATTGAGACCATTAGTCAAATTATTTTGGATGGTTGAGGTAGATTTAAATTCAACAATCCAAATAACGTTGATCCAATAATTTATTTTGGTGTAAAAATTTTTGAAGAAGTTATTGTTAATAGTACTAACCTAATTACCTTCTTTATATCATCAACAAAAACATTTAAAGGATTCAGACTAAAAATGAAATATTTTTTGCCATTCAACTCAAAGTCTAAGTTTTTTTTTTTAACATTCTTATAATTTTCATTAAAACTTAAAGGGTTAATTCCCCAAGACTCCCCGAAGTTTGTCGAAACCATGTTACCACCTCTAGTTTTGAAAATCCCACATACCTTCTCTTTCCGCTAAGAATCATAAAAAATTCTATTAAATAAAATATAAATTTCCCAAACTATTCATAGTTGATTATTCAAAATATTTAAAATTTTAAATTAACAAAAAAATTAAAGTTAGAAAAATGAAGAAATTATCTTGAAAGACTTAAAATTTATAAAAACAATTTTTTATATGCAAGTGCAACAAAATTTTTATTATTTCAAGATTTTAATAAATGAATTTAGCATAACTTTTTTTATAATTTTTTTTAAGTTTACGTATCATTTATTATGGTAGAAAATTTTTTTAAGATTTTTGAGATAGTGGTTGATGGAAGACTATTATCAAGTTTTAGGTTTTATTTTTTTATTGTTTCAATTTTTATTTTAAAATTTTGAATACTTTTTAATAGTCAACTACGGGCAATTTGAAAAATTTATATTTTCTATTGAAATTTTTAACTGTTCTTAATAGAAAAGAAATGTATATGAAATTTTCAGAATTAAAGGTGGTTTTGTAGGATTTTGGTAAACCTTAGTGGAGGTTTGTGGAATGGCCCCATACTTAAAAACAAATAACTCAAAACATTTTCATTAAATTGGAAAATAAACCACCTGAAAAGTAAAACATTTTACTGATGTATTTAAAAATACAAATAAACAAACAACTCTCCTTATCCTATAAATAGGCAAGCTAGAAAAATATTATGCCACGATTCCTGACCAGTAGAGACCATTTGCTTTGTTCAAATTAAACTTGGATTAGCAGCAGAAAATTCTAGCAGTTGTGGCTCAGATTCGAATAGAGCCATTTCTTCTTTGCTCAAGGTCACCAATGCTTCTATTCCTTCACCATCTCTTGTATCCATTAAGATAACAATATTCTTGAGCTTCGTATTGGGAAAAAGAGCCCATATTGGCTTTCCCCACCCAAAATCACCCTCATAAAATGGAAACCTACACCAACTTGAGTAGCAACAAAAGTCTATATCATCTCTTTCGGCAAAGTTGATCCCAGACATCTCGAACCAAGTCTTTTTCTCTTCATTAATAGTTTTCAAAGCAGTTTTGTAGGATTCTCTTACTTCTTTCCTCAGTTTACGAACCAAACCTTGCAAATCTAACTCTTCTTCTGTCGATTGTGAAGAAAAGGCGAAAGCCAATACGTTCCCGATGGAATTGTCTGGCAAGGGTGGCGCAATTCTTTTACGTAAGTTCACTGCGTGGCCTGTCATAGATAGCCTTGGAAACCCCTTGAGTGATCTTGAAACTTGGATCATACATTTCCAGACGAGGGCTGTCACAGCTTCTACCCTTGTCGGTTGTTGCACAGTTGTGCTGGCAGATTTAACCTTTAGTTCAGCGATCTTCGACGATTCAAACGCAAACCTCTTTGCTACAGCATACTTATCCGGAGTAATCTTCAATGGGGGAATCCAAGAATCTAGTATGGGAGGAAATACGGATGCTGCACTGAATGCAGGAAATGTTACCGCATCGCTAGACCCTGCAAGAGCTGTAGTTGACCAACTCTTTACAAATGTGCCTAGCGTGGATCCGTCTCCAATTTTATGTGAGATGCACACGCCAATTGCCATTCCACCACATTCAAAAAAGTTGGCTTGAACAAATAGTACACGGCCAGTTTCTAATTCCTTGGATTCCATCTGAACAGGAAGGAAATTTGGCAATGCCGAAACGTCGGGTTGTTGAAGAATGTGAGATAAAAGGCAGTTGACTCGAGCTTCAACAAATTCAACCCCTTCGTCATTGCACTCCATGGTGGTTTGGTCTTTGATAATGCCAGCAAGTGGGTAGAACTGAGTAAGCATTTTTGATAAAGCTGCCTTTAGATGCTGAGACCTTTTAGCAGCCTGCAGGTCATATTCATGAGTATCATCATTTGCTGAGTAGAAAAGAAGCAATGGTGTGTAAATTGCAGGAGCAGTCTGGTCTATAAGAGAAAGCTTGAAATTTCTCAGGTGTTGGGGAGTTGGGGAAGATGGTTTGATGGTTTCTCTACCCACAATTTCAATCTTCACCATCTTGCTTTTTCTAGCTAGCTAGTATTATTCTGAATCTTGTTACCCTTGTTGCCTTCTCAAAAATGTTGATAAGATTATACCCTTTTATACTGGGCTTAGGATTCCCAGCCAATAAACATGGAAATTAAATATGTTATTGTTGATTACTATTTTATTTTGTTTATTTTCTTTAATTGTTATTCAATAATGTTAAAGCGATAATTAAAAATAATTAAAACATTATTTACTGCCAACTTTCTTTCATCATTATTTCTTTTCTATAATTAATCTCTCTATTTAAAGAAAATATTTCCCTTAACCCCTAGTTTAATTATCAGTCAAATACAATCAACTTTTTCCTTTGATCGCTTGATTAAAATACTAACAGCACCATTGATTTAAAAATATTCCCACTAGAATTGTCTGCTGCAGGTTAATTGAAGTTTAACTCTTTTGAGATTATAAAGCTTTTATCAAGACTCTTTGGACAGAAGAAGCAGCTTTTTTGAAATCAAATAACATTTTATACTTTTTCTATATTATTTAAAAGAAAAAAAAAAGGCTGATTTGCAGGTTTTTCAAACTTTTTTCTTGTTTTATTAACAAATTAATTCAGTGGAGTTTGGATTAGAAACGATAGTTTATATAGAGTATTAATATCTATTCAAGTTATATAACGAAATTATACAATCTATATGTCATAAATTAATAAGAAGATACGTAAAAACGAAAACTTAATGAAGTTATTTTAATAAACGATTTGTAAGGGGATTTATTCAGTAATTTTATGTTAATGTTGTACGGATATAAGTTATATAACATGCTATGTAATATTATTATTATAGATGACGTTATAGTTTATTAAGTTTATATATGTACATTTTATAGTAACTATTTTTTGATATTATAAGGTATTGGCCATGCTAATTACTTTTAGGTTTTTTAAATTGTTATTTAAAGTTTATAGGGTGGGGATGGGGGTGGTGGTGGGGGGTGGTTGGGGTGGGGGTGGTTATGGGTTGGATGTTGCATGTGGTCAAAGAGGGCCATGGCCCCCGAAAATTGAAATTTTTTCTTTTAAATTTGAATTTACTTCAGTTTTACACTAAAATTTTACTAATTCAATAATGATCCCTCTAAATTCTCATTTTTGTCACTTGATCCCTCCAAACTTCCCGAAATTTCTTGCACTGAATCCTGTGTTTAACGAAGAATTACCTGAAGTATTCAAGCATACAATTTTCTTTATTGTTCTGTTAATCCATGAAAAGAAGAAAATTAAGAAGATGTGAGAGGGAAGCTTTTACGTTTTAGGAGTATAATTCACACGTTGGAGCTTGGAAGAAAGAATGGACAGCCGACAGCTGAGTCGAGAAGTCATGATTTGGAAAACCTCAGAAGCCGTCAAAAGGTGAGGAAGTATTCTTAATAATTTTTAAAACGTGTGTAGAGGAAGTGTTATTAATAATTTTTAAAACGTGTTTAGTTAAATTTTGGCCAAAATTTGTTTTTTATTTGACTTCTGAGAAGTGGAGAGACAGCAAACGAGGGGCTCCAGTGGGAACGTCAAAGCTTCGGCTTTAGCTAGGGTGCATAGGCTGTACCGATACATCTGTTTTTTAATTATTATAAAATTAATTTTAAAATTGTAAATTTTGATATAAAAATTATAAATATAAAAAAAATTATAAATAAAATTCTTTTATTTTTTATAAAATTAATATAAAAATTATAAATTTTTATATAAAAGTCTTAAATTTTAAAAATGATTCATTTACTACTTTTTTTTTGTATTTATAATTTTTATACAAAATTTTATAATTTTTGCGCTACGTTTACAAAAATTTGAAAAACGAATGTATGGTACATTGGTTGTACCGTAATATGACCCACCAAAGCTTCTAGTCGGTTGTTACACTGTATTGGATTGTAATGATTTTTTAAGATTGTACTGATTTTTTAAGATTGTACTGTATTAGATGTACTTATTTTACAATTTTTATGCTACGTTTACAAAAAATTGGAAAATGAATGTACGGTACACTGGTTGTACCGTAATATGACCCGCCAAAGCTTTTAGTCGGTTGCTACACTGTATTGGATTGTAATGATTTTTTAAGATTGTACTATATTAGATGTACTTATTTTACAATTTTTACGCTACGTTTACAAAAAATTGGAAAACGAATATATGGTACATTGGTTGTACCGTAATATGACCCGCCAAAGCTTCTAGTCGGTTGCTATGGAAAACGAATGTATGGTACATTGGTTGTACCGTAATATGACCCGCCAAAGCTTCTAGTCGGTTGCTACACTGTATTGGATTGTAATGATTTTTTAAGATTGTACTGATTTTTTAAGATTGTACTGTATTAGATGTACTTAGAAGGGATGGAATAAGATAAAATGTATTGAGCTGCATTTGGTTAATATTTAACCACATAGGATTGTAAGATAATAAATTTAAATCATAACATTATATTTATTTAAATCACTATAAATAACTAAATAAATTGATAGCATTATCTTAATAAAATTTTAGATTTTTAAATTATAAAAAATAAATTAAAATATTTTATTAATCATTAATTAAATTAACTATTTAATATGTAATATTAAAATTTTATTAATTATTATTACTATCCTTAATATTTTATTAATTATTAATATTTAATTATTTAATAGAATCTTATTTAATACTATCCTATGCCATACTAACCTGCTGATTAAACACGCCCCTGGTGTTTGATGTTTTTGAATAATGGTGAAGATGATGAGTTAATGGTGGCAGGGGCTGGCATGGTGAAGTGGCAAAGTTGACCAGAAACTGTGGGGTTACATAGATATTAACACTCTGCAAAATATTATGATAATCAAGAATGATTGTTTTATAGAAATTTTGAGTCAAGCAGGAGAAAGACGGGCTTTAAAGGCCTCCCATTCAATATTTTTCTCAAGAAACTCAATGTTGGAAGGATCAAAAGGTCCTCTGATTCTGTCTATGGACTTTATTACTGCCCTTGCTGGAAGAACACTTCTTGATGGGTCTGGTGAAGTCTTATAGCTCAAGCATGAAGAGAATCCCTGCATTATATATAGAATTAATTAATTTTTCTTTTGCAAAAAATTATATTAAGATTGGTGACATCTTACTTTTATTTGCCTACGTACATAAATTATATATATGTATTTGCAAAGATTTAATTTTCTAACTATTCAAATTAGGTATTCAATCTAATGGTTAAAATTTAATTATATAGAAAATTTAATATAGGATCCTTCCCCCAAAATAATAAGACTAAAAACTACGTATAACTATTAATAATACTAAATAAATTGAATTTCCATTCCCGGTAGGGACAAAAATGCATGGTTGAAAATACAATTCGACGAACACAAAATAAAATTTAGAATAGTCTGCTATATCAAATTGGGATAACAACTTATGTATTCTAATATGTATGTTGATTCATATAAGATTGTCAGTACTACAGGGTAATTTCATAGTACATTTGGGTATCGAGACCCCAACAAATAAAAGTTATAAAAATTATGAATGAGTAGATAATAAACTTGTAAATAATTTTTTAAAATATATATATATATATATATATATATAAATGTAAGATTCACAATTTTTATATGTCTATTACAACTTTTCTATCCATTTAAAATTTTTACATACAATTTCTAACTTTTTGTTTGGTTGACAGTTTTTAAACAAATTTTTACTTTTTTATTTTATTTTATTTTATTTTTTGCTTTGAGGAACCGGTATGCTTGGCCCGTGGCATTTTCCTGACTAAGGTTACTAATGCGGAATTTAGAATCCAAAACTTTGTAAATTACATCATTGAATTATCGCAACTGATTTAAAATTAGATTAGATTGGGATCACTTCCAATTTATGGGCAAATTGAATCGGATTAAAATTTTAATGCGAACAAACTAAAATTCATGAATCAAATTGGATCTTGTAAAATTTCATTAGTAATTTCGAATTGATAATCACTCATGAAATAAAAACCAACAGAGAAAGCATATAAGACAAAACTCACCTTGAAAATAAGCACTTCAACGTCCTGCTCATCCACGAGTGCTTTCACAAGAAGCGCTTCTCCTCTCGCGGACTGACTATACAATTCCAGCATTGCTATCTCCTCATTGTGCCCATAGTCCTCTTCATCTTCCTCGTCATCTTCATATCTGACTCTCCTCCTAGCACCACAGCAAGTGGTCATCAAAACTCGTTGGTGGGTGCTCAGCTTCATCAAATCTTTGTTAATGGTGAAGCTGACAGCAATAGGAGATGTTGGGGTTGAGTCCAAGAACAAAGGTAACATGGAGAGTGAAGATGATAGCTTGGCCCATCCTCCCAGCTGCTGCTTCAACATGGGCGAAGGCCAGTACAGTGTAAGAGCTCGTAGAGCAGTGAAGTGCTCTCAAGTTGTGGTTGCCAAAGTTTAATAAAGATAAGGTCAGACAAGTCCGCCAAATGCCCCTATTCTATAATATTACAAACGCTCGCCTTAATCAAATGCCGCCAAACCCTTTTGGTGCAAACTAATATTATTTCATTTTCATTTAAAAATTATTTGCATGAACTAATATCGCAGAAATTTAATCAAAGAGAAGATTGGAAGTAATGATTAGTTAATATTATCAAAATAGACGTCAATAAAAAGAAGTCATAAGGAACGAATAAACAAAAACAAAACAAAACAAAACCTTCTCATCTTTATCGTATGAATACATGATGCCTTAGCAAAGCCCAAGAATCTATAAAGAAGAGATCACCTTGAACATATTTTAGAAAAAAATATCTAAAAATTATGATTGCACTCCTAATTTGAGGAATTTAATTATTTTATCAAATTGCATTTCATACATCACTATTTTTAAGAAAGAAACTCACTCAAACTTGTGATTTATACAAGTTACATAACCTAGCTCAATTCAGAAAAAAAAAATTGAAAAAAAAAAAAGAAAAGCAAAATTGGGCCAAGTCGGAGCCCACAACAAGTTGTGAAAACTGGGTTTCGAATCATTTTTTAAGTTGACCTTGGTCCATATGAGTTTTTGGCATGGAAGAATTGAGCCCGTCCTTGAAAAAAAAAGATTTGCGGAAGTAAAATAAATAAATAAATAAATAAAACATAAATTTTTAAAAAATCAAAAATAAAATGGACAAAGTGAGACAGAGCAATAAGTCCCTATTTGTGAAGAGGATTCAATCTCCTTCCTGCCTCAATTCCTAAAAATATTGAATGAGATAAGTAGAGGGATATTTTAATGAAAAAATGAGAGTATGAGAAGAGAATTAAATTTATCCCTTGCCTTACTTTATCACATTAATTAACTTGTACATTTTCTATTTGGGGAATGTATGTTTTAAAATGCACATTGTTGCAGCCCGCCCACTTGCTTGCTAGAGTTAGCCCAATTACACACAAGGTTTGGCCCATCCGAGCCCATCTTCCGGAAGCTCTAGCTAGTTGGCATGCTAGTTGGCATCCATTGTACATATCTTCTAGATGGTCCAACTAGCCGTTGTAATATAGCCGTTGTAATATAGCCGTTAGAAACTAGCCGTTATGCTAGTTGTGTGCTTAGTTGTACTAGCCGTTGTACTAGCCGTTATTGAGGAGGTAGCTCACTATAAAAACCCCTCAAGGCTCATTTGTAAGATATCCACACATTCTTGTATTCAAGCATTGTAAAAGCTCTCAAGTGTAATAGAAAGCTCTAATTGCTCAAAGTACTACTTGTCTCAATTCTTTTCATCTCTTCTCTTTGTTGCCTACAAGTTCTTAAGCTCAACGATCCAAGCTTACTAAAAGGCTTACTTAGCAACTTCGGGTTCAAGTTGCTTAAGTGCCGCACGAGCAAGCTGCGCTAAAAACTAAGCTCGTGACAGTTGGTATCAGAGCACGGTTCGAGCACAAGAACAAATGGCATCCGACCTTGAGATGAACATCGAAGAGCAAGTCCGTGGCCGTGAGGAACAACCTCTGCCGCAACCATGCCCACAAGGAAAGCGTGGTAAGTCTAAAGCTCCACCCGCGGAAGTTTTGGAACCTCGTGTTGCTATCCTAGAGCAAACAATCTCGGGAATGGACAATGCAATTGAGGGGATTTCTGAACGTCTCGAAGGTCTAGAGACGGAATATGGTGAAATTACCCAAGCTACCAAGTCCAATATTCGAGAGTTTAGCAAGGCTTACGAGAAGGAACTTCAAAACATGACGCGAGAGCTCATGGGCTTGCGGACATTCGTGGAGCATGAGTTACGAGGTATCCGTGCCGAAGTAGAAGAATCTCGCACGGAATGGGAGAAGCACCAATGCGAACGTACTAGCCCATCTTACACAAGTGCTAATGCGTTGATGAATGTACAAGTGCCTACTCCTGCTATATACCATGGCACCCGAAATGCAACGGAAGTAGAAAACTTCCTTTTCAGCCTAGAACAATACTTCGGAGCCAAAGGTGTCCACGATGATGCTTCACGAATCGGTATTGCACCTTCATTCTTACGTGATGTAGCCCAACTATGGTGGCGTCGAAAGCATGGCGATGCGGGCAAAGGCATCATTACCCTCCGCACATGGGAGGATTTCAAGAGAGAACTTCGGAAGCACTTCTCTCCTAGCAATACCGAGAAGGAAGCAAGAGGACGCCTTCGTAGATTAAAGCAAAGCGGCACACTCCGTGAGTATATCAAAGAATTCACCACTATAATTCTAGAAATTGAGGACATGTCCGAAAAAGACTCTCTCTTCTATTTTCTTGATGGGCTCAAAGATTGGGCAAGAGTTGAACTTGAGAGGCGCGGCATACAAAATCTTGATGATGCCATAGCCGTAGCCGAATCTCTTGTTGATTACTCTTCTCAAGCCAAAGAGAGGAAACCTAGCCACGAAAATAGTGGGGGAGAACGAAAAAAGGATTATCCTCGCAAGGAGAGTGGTGCACGCAAGACATTTGGAGGGGATAGACGTGACAAGCCCAATTACGGTAAGTTTGATGCCCCTAAACCCAAGAGTCCTTGCTTCATATGTGATGGTCCTCACTGGGTTCGTGATTGCCCAAAGAAGAAGGCCCTCAATGCCCTCATCACTCAAGATGAGGATGTCCACAATGAAGAACCGGAAGCGGGGATGGGTTCTCTCCGCACAATCGGAGCACTCAAAAGACCCACACATGACAAGAAGGGTCTTATGTACGTGAATGCCAAGATCAATGGCAAAGACGTACGTGCAATGCTCGACACGGGAGCCACACACAATTTCATCTCCGAGGAAGAGGCCACACGTCTCGGCCTCAAGTACACCAACGGAGGAGGCACCATCAAGGCGGTGAATTCAGCCGCCAGGGCAATATTGGGCATATCAAAGGGGACTTTGGTGCAACTTGGTACATGGAATGGTAAGCTCGATTTTTCTATCGTTCCTATGGATGATTTTCGAGTAGTACTTGGCCTGGAATTCTTTGACCAAGTTCATGCCTTCCCCATTCCATCTTCTAACTCCCTCAACATTCTTGATGGGAGTCACTCATGCACGATGACAACGGAACGTGCAACCAAGGCCGAAGGTAAAATGCTCTCCGCACTACAGTTTAAAAGGGGAATGAAGAAAGACCCAAGTTTCCTTGCCACCATTCGAGAATTAAATGATGGTGAGGACATTACCGTTGCCACGGACCCGATACCAAAAGGAGTTCAATCCATCCTTGAGAAATATAAGGATGTGATGCCTCAAGAGCTCCCAAAGAAATTGCCTCCACGACGGGAAAGTGGATCATCAAATTGAGTTGGAGACCGGTGCAAAGCCTCCATCCATGGCGCCTTACCGCATGGCGCCTCCCGAACTTGCGGAGTTGAAGAAACAACTTCAAGATTTACTCGATGCGGGATATGTCCAGCCTTCGAAAGCACCATATGGCGCTCCTGTCCTTTTCCAAAAGAAGAAGGACGGATCTCTTCGAATGTGCATTGATTATCGGGCACTAAACAAGGTAACAATCAAGAACAAGTATCCGATACCTTTGATTGCGGAATTGTTCGACCAACTTGGGAAGGCCCGATACTTCACTAAACTTGATTTGAGGTCGGGGTACTATCAAGTGCGGATTGCAAAGGGTGATGAGCCGAAGACTGCGTGTGTGACAAGGTACGGTGCATATGAGTTTCTTGTTATGCCTTTCGGCCTCACTAATGCACCCGCCACCTTTTGTACTCTCATGAACAAACTCTTCCATCCCTACCTTGACCGGTTCGTGGTAGTCTACTTGGATGACATCGTCGTCTATAGCACAACTCTTGAAGAGCATGTGCACCATTTGCAACAAGTTTTCCAAGTTCTCCGCGACAATGAGCTATACGTCAAGAAAGAAAAATGCTCTTTTGCCCAGCAAGAGGTAGAATTTCTTGGCCATAGAATTCGGGATGGGAAGCTTATGATGGATCAAGCGAAGGTGAAAGCTATTCGAGAATGGGAACCGCCAACCAAGGTACCCGAACTTAGATCTTTCCTTGGGCTGGTCAATTATTATCGGCGGTTTATCATGGGCTATTCAGCCAAAGCCGCCCCACTCACGGATCTCCTCAAAAAGAACCGCTCATGGCATTGGTCCGAAGAATGCCAACATGCCTTCAAAGAGTTGAAGAAGGCCATTTGTGAGGAACCGGTAATGGTGCTTCCCGACCACACAAAACCATTTGAGGTACACACGGATGCCTCTGACTTTGCTATAGGGGGAGTCCTTATGCAAGATGGACACCCCATTGCTTATGAGAGCCGTAAGCTCAACGACACGGAGCGGCGCTACACGGTTCAAGAGAAAGAGATGACTGCTATCATCCATTGCCTACGGGTTTGGCGACATTATTTGCTCGGTTCGCATTTTGATATCAAAACTGACAATGTGGCCACGAGCTACTTTCAAACTCAAAAGAAACTAAGCCCAAAGCAAGCTCGATGGCAAGACTTCTTGGCCGAGTTTGATTATCGGCTCGAATACAAAGCGGGTAAAGCAAATGTCGTAGCCGATGCTCTTAGTCGCAAAGCGGAACTTGCCACATTGAGTGTAAGTCAACCGCAAAGCGCGCTTGTCGACCGCATCAAGCAAAGTCTAGAACATGACCCTATAGCCAAAAATCTCATGAATTTGGCAAACGAAGGGAAGACACGACGATTTTGGCTTGATAACGGCCTACTCCTCACAATGGGTGATCGTTTGTTTGTGCCAAAGCATGGGAACTTGCGGAAAGAAATCATGAAGGAGTGCCATGACTCCAAATGGGCTGGTCACCCAGGAATGGCACGAACCCTTGCTCTTGTGCAAGATTCTTATTATTGGCCTCAAATGCGGGAAGACATCGAGGGATATGTGAGGACTTGTCTCGTGTGCCAACAAGACAAGGTCGAACACCAACATCCGGCTGGTTTGTTGGAACCTTTACCCATTGCTGAAAGGCCATGGCAAAGCATTTCCATGGATTTCATTGTGGCTTTACCGAAATCCGAAGGATATGGAAGCATCATGGTGGTAGTTGATCGATTCAGCAAGTATGCCACCTTCATTCCTGTCACCGCGGAATGCCCCGCAGACGAAGCTGCACGAGTATTCCTCAAAAATGTAGTGAAGCTATGGGGAGTCCCCCAAAACATTGTAAGTGATCGGGATCCTCGCTTCACGGGTTGTCTTTGGAGAGAGCTCTTCAAATTGTTGGGAACGGACCTGAACTTCTCAACAAGCCTCCATCCTCAAACTGATGGACAAACCGAGCGCATCAATGCCTTGCTTGAAATGTATTTAAGGCATTATGTGAGCGCTCATCAACGGGATTGGGCGAAATTGCTTGACATTGCCCAATTTTCTTATAACCTCCAAAGAAGCGAGGCAACGGGCAAGAGTCCCTTCGAGATCGTGATGGGACAACAACCCATGACTCCACATGGGATAGCCTCTACTTACGGAGGAAAAAGCCCCGCGGCCTACAAGCTTGCGAGAGAATGGCACGAACAAGCCGATATCACAAGAGCATGCTTGGACAAGGCCGCCAAACGGATGAAGAAATGGGCGGATACGAAGAGACGACACCTCTCATTTCAAGAAGGTGACTTAGTACTCATCAAATTACAACCCCAACAATTCAAAACACTTCGCAAAGTGCATAAAGGGTTGGTACGAAGGTACGAAGGTCCCTTCCCGGTTATCAAAAGAGTCGGTAAAGTC
This sequence comes from Boswellia sacra, assembly GCA_013180625.2. Lineage (NCBI taxonomy): Eukaryota > Viridiplantae > Streptophyta > Magnoliopsida > Sapindales > Burseraceae > Boswellia > Boswellia sacra. The sequence goes on from SNVD02009623.1 coordinate 41,356, forward strand.
TCTTATCAGGTTCGGTTGCCCCCTAACCTCAAAATTTATCCGGTCTTCCATGTAAGTTTCCTCAAGCCTTATCACGAGGACAAGGAAGACCCAACAAGAAGCGTGTCCAAGAGGGCACCCCCAGCTGTTGCCACCGCATTCGACAAGGATGTAGAGTACATATTTGCGGACCGAGTGGTTCGGAAGAAGAGGATTCCGCCTTACACAGAATACTTGGTAAGATGGAAAAATCTTCCAGACAGTGAGGCTAGCTGGGAACGCGAAGACACCTTGTGGCAATTCGCGGAACACATTCAACGCTACAAGAGTGAGAGCGCGCCGAGGACGTCGCGGAATTAGGCGGGGGAGGATGTTGCAGCCCGCCCACTTGCTTGCTAGAGTTAGCCCAATTACACACAAGGTTTGGCCCATCCGAGCCCATCTTCCGGAAGCTCTAGCTAGTTGGCATGCTAGTTGGCATCCATTGTACATATCTTCTAGATGGTCCAACTAGCCGTTGTAATATAGCCGTTAGAAACTAGCCGTTATGCTAGTTGTGTGCTTAGTTGTACTAGCCGTTGTACTAGCCGTTATTGAGGAGGTAGCTCACTATAAAAACCCCTCAAGGCTCATTTGTAAGATATCCACACATTCTTGTATTCAAGCATTGTAAAAGCTCTCAAGTGTAATAGAAAGCTCTAATTGCTCAAAGTACTACTTGCCTCAATTCTTTTCATCTCTTCTCTTTGTTGCCTACAAGTTCTTAAGCTCAACGATCCAAGCTTACTAAAAGGCTTACTTAGCAACTTCGGGTTCAAGTTGCCTAAGTGCCGCACGAGCAAGCTGCGCTAAAAACTAAGCTCGTGACAACATGCTTTCCACTCTTATATAAAATATTCAATCCTCGTATGAACAATTATTTTTCAACTCCCAAGATAAAAAGTTGTTTCCTTTTAGGAAGTTTTGGAAACAACCATATGTCTCCTTTTAGTGTTGTGCTTTTGACATGAGTGTATAGTAAATTAACTATTGTGATATTCCTTTTGCATGTTACCATGCAACATTTAATCATTTAATATTTTGTTTCCTTGATTACAATATTGTAATTTGTAAAGCACTATCTAAACTATCAAAGTCATATACTGGACTAGTGGTAGAACCTTGATGGCATGACATCAATTATGTTATTTTTTTATAATTATTATACGTTTTATCACTTATATTTTTAGTTAGCTATTAAGTGTATGTGTGTATATTTATATTTGTAGTTAGCCCTAAGTTGAATTTTTTTTTCTGACATTTAACCCAATTGCTATTTTAGATTGACAATAACTTGGATTTTCGGAAAATTCATGAAAATTAGTTCTCAAACTTTAAAGTAGACAAAAAAAAATTGTCGTTCAAATTACATTAACAGAAGGTTCTGATTTATACGATTGGAAAAAATTCTCAATACTAAAGAAAAATATAAATTAAATTGAATGCTTATAATTATTTAAGTAAAACTCTGCTTGCTAAGATTTTGGTTCTCTTTTTTTTAAAAAGAAATTATAGAGAAAAGTGAAGGATATTAATGGACTCTAGTTGCTTATCATTGAAAACTAAATAGTAATGGGTATAAAATCATATTAGTTGTCAAACTTTGAGTTCGAATACAATCAAGTGTCTTCTATACCCACCCTGAGACCCTCAAACCATTCAAGTACGATTAAGAAACAATTTTATTTATATTTAACTCAAACCTTCATATAAAAATTAATCTAAAAATAATCTATGCAAGATCATACTAGAAACCTTTTTTTTTTTAAGTTCACGCGATCTAAAATAAAAATCTTATCATTTAGAATATTTATGAGGAAAAAGCCCATCATATTAAAATAAATATATCACATCATTCATACATGTTTGATAAAATCTCATTTCATATGTTCCTTACTGATAACCACATAAGTATTATTGACTCTTTTTTTTTTTTAAATGGATAAATATTATATCATGATACCAACGTCTTACCAAACACTTTTTCTTTATAAGAGGATATAATAGAGATACCTATTAAGTAGAAATTTTTGCAAAATTTTCTCAAAATTTTCGTAAACGTCTTAAGAGCTAAGCTGAATGATCTGTGTATACATATATAATTTTTTTCAGAAAAATATAACGAAAAAATTATGCGTGTAACATTAGAAACGAGAAAGGCAAATGTGAAGAAATCGAAACCCACTTAATCGAACACATCAGATTTCACTAGTTTGATCTCAATTTCTCTCTTCATCCTTCTTCGATCGTTCAACTTTCTTGGCCATTAGATTAAAACATTTCATATATACATTCAAAAGAGATCTCAATGTTACCTGGAAAGCAATTAGTAAATTAGGGTTAGTGCCCACTATTAATATGACAAGACAAGATATCGGACACAAAACCGAAGAAAAAAGTTGATCATTCAGTTATGTCCTACACCAAGAGGGCAAGACATAACCTCTTAGTAAAATCAACACATTTCTCCACCTTAATTGTTTGGGGGGCTGCCACTAGGAGCAACGCACTTTGTAGGTTAAGATCCTTATTGGGGTAGACATATTTCAATCAATACACTCACCACTTATCTTTAATTTTATGCCTAGCTACTTTATCTTTAATTTTCTTCACTTTTATTTATCTCAATTATATCACAATGGACCCAACATGTGTTCTGAAAATTATCACATTTACACCTATTTGTTGTATTAATCTCATTGTCATAAAATTATATTTAATTTTGGCATAAATTATGACACTAATCCTTGACTAAATGAAATATCACTATCTAGGAAAAAAATCGTTTGATCAACTTTTCATAATTGTTTAGTTTTTATTTAATTGTTTTGATTATATGAAGTCATTTGGGAAACTTAGAAAATTAATCATGTAAAAATTCAATTATTTAACATTCTAATAATTAGTGGGAGGAATTTTTGTTTGTGTAAATAGTTCTATCCTTGTATGGTCAATCAAATTCATTTGTCATTAACTTTCAATGGGGATTAATTTGTTTCCCAAAACCCTTTTTCTTGCAATCATTCAATGTAGGTTGTTGCAAGCACATTTATATATATTTCAACACGCATTTACTTACTTTTAATTGCACTATTTATTTTTCTATGCTCAATTATTGATCTCTTGTACTATATTATATTAGCTTCTTCAATGCCTTGTTATTTCCCTTCCAAATTGTTTGTCGCTTTCCTTTTCTATTTCTAACACTAACTATTAAAAATTTCATAATTAGAAAAATGCTCGTTACACTACCAATCTAATACAATAATATCAGTAATAGATAAGAATGAGAAGAATTTAGGATGACTAATAACCATTTACTTTCACCTTATACAACTCAACAAATTACAAGAATGCAACTTATTATATTTCATATCAATACTAGAGTCAATATTCTATATTAATTACTTAACAAAATAAACAAGAGAAATATCAATAATTTTACTCGTGTATATATGGTTTCGAGGAGAGTTTTTAGAGTGCTTTTACCTTCATTTCTTTATCAATAAATAGGCTCTTGGCCTTTTTACGATCCTTATTCAATAACGATATGCACGTTAGGAAGAAATTGTATCAATCATGCATCGAGCAGTAAATTGTTGGACCCAATAAAACATGTTACATATGAGCTTTTATTAACGAGGAGGACAGATGATTACGCATAGATAATACAGTACATTTCGTCCTATCTGGGATGCTACAGAAGATCCTGTACTGGGAATTTACTACCTTCAATAATAGTTTCGACAGCTTATCAGGTGAATCAGATTGTTTGAGATTAAATAGAGAATTCATCAATGGTTTTACTGACATTTCCATCTACCAAGTAAAAATTAAATCCTACAGTGACATATGCTATACTATTGAGGTGCTACAGGTTATCTCCATAAATTTATCATTTACTATGGTCGTCGTCTCTCCGGTTCCCCATCAAGGCATCAACCGCCCAAGTTCATGGCTCAAATGGTTGAGACAGAGACTTGATCTCTATCACTAATTGATATATTACATATACAGCATCTGTCAGGTTTACATATCATATTTCATTTGCATTTTTGGGGATTGATTTTTGAAAATTGAAGACAGATAATTTTCAATATTTAGGTATGTCTAGTGTTGTAGTCTAAAAACTTTATTCTGAAAAGCAATGTAACAAAATTATTATTAATTATTTGAATATGGCCCTTAAAGGGAATAGAAATAATCATATTCTTTGTAAAGATTTGGGATTTTATTTCTGAAAACATAGTATCAAAATGGTATTAATTTTATGGTTTCTTTTGTAAAATTTAGGTAGAAACTTTTTTTAAATATAACATTAATTTGGAAATGAAAATAATATTTTAAATATATTTTCTGGGATAGTTGAAGATGAATAATATATATATATATATATATATATATATATATATATATATTCTTTTTCTTTTTCTTGTCTAAGAATTTGTGATTTTGTTTTGTATTTATAGAAACATGCATCAAAATATTGTTTTTGGGTTTCTTTGTGAAACTCAGGTAGAATATTTTAAAGATTATGACAAAAATGAAAAAAAAAAAAATTAACAGAAGTACATTTGCTAGGGTATTTCAAGATGGAATGAATAATATTTTTTTCCTTGTAATGATTCCATATTTATTTTTGGAAATTACCAAAAAAGAGGTTTTTTTAGATTGTTATATGTATAAAAATTGAAACACAACAAAAACAAATTTTGATAATTCTTATGACTCTCAAAGAAAATGGATCACAAAAACAAACGCACCAAAATTCCACAAAACACTACCCAACACCACCTTACCGAATCAGCTAATCAGGATTGAATTGGCATCTTTGCCTCCAATATGGCAATCATCTCTAGTAGCCAAAGCTTTCTCATTTACCATCATTAATTTTCTTATCTTTCCCATTATACATATTTCTTATTTATTACCAAGGAGGATTTCCTTGCTCCATAGACGTGCGTATTCAATAACATCTACATAATTGTTTAAGCAATATTATATTGGACATTTAATTCATATAGTATTGATTACGATGAGTAATAAAAACCAAGTAAATATTCCAAGCATAAGAAGGTTGATAGAGTAAAGTCTCTGCAAGAAATTGGTTTGTTTGCAACCAATTTGGAATTCATCGATGAAACAAAACTCTTTTGCTCATTATATTTCTCATTTAATGTCTCATCTTCAAGATTGATGCTCTGGCCATAGTTCCCATTAATGTCTGCGATAATATTTCTCTGCTTGTTTTCTAATTTATGTTTCACTTTTTTTGAATTAATAGAATATTGTCGTGAGTGATTAAGAGAATTATTGAATAGATATAAAATCCCGGTAAAATTATCAGAAGAATTATATTATTTTAATTAAATTTCATTTGTCATCAACTAGTCTCATATTTCATGTAAAAATTAATTTTATGTTATTACTTGACATATAACAAAAAATCATTCATTTATAATTCATTTTTATAAAGGTGGTAATTTTTTTATACAACTCATTAATATAACAAAAAACTAATAAATTTCATATAAATATTATTTGTAAACTACTTCTCGGTTATTAGATCCATTCCAAACTAGCCTTCAAAATAACAATATTTTAAATATAATATTAATTACTACTATTTAATTAAAATATTTAGTCTAATCATTAAAAATAAATATAAAAAATAAAATAGTGCAAATTTTTAATATTAGAAATAATAAGACCTAACCAAATTTAGGGTCATTTTTTCCGTTGACTTTTAGCTTGTCTAGCCAAGTTCAATGTTGAACGATAAAAATGCTATTACACGTGTTGACTCGTTATGATTAATTAGTAAATAAGTCGTTACCTCATAGGGAATTCAGAGACTAAATCATCTTGTTCCATCAATTCAAATGTCTTATAAGTAAGGTTTGTCAACTTATTTCATCTCACTAATAAATTACTCGTATCAACTCATTAATTGATTAGACAATAAAAAAAAAGTTAAACATACTAAATTTTAAGATACTATTTGAATTTGGATATCTACGTAATCATCTCTCATTTAAATATTTATATCTTATTGTTTAAGAAAAGAAAAGAGAAGAAAAATTGTAAACCTCTCTTTTAGATAAAAAGATCGATGTTAAAATGGCAAATGAGAGTAGAACATAATTAGGTAGGGAATCTACCACCTAATATCGCATTAAGGAGGCAGGTGCACCTATGCTATGCATGCGAAGCTGTAGACTGTAGAGGGAAGAGATGTGAACCCATCTTATCAGTTTAGTTGCTTCCAGGAAATGCAATTTTCAAGACCCCACATTCCTAATCTCGCTAAAACATTGCGGACAAAAGCCAGGGTGTTTTACCTATAATTAGCAAAACAAGACCGCATGCAAGTAAGGGCTGCCCTGCCACTCTGCGACAGGGACCACTTATTCTCATTCCTCCCACTTCCATGAACCCTCTATTATTGCTCTTTCTCTAATTCCTCCTTTGATTATCCAAGAAATTGAAACCCTCCACTCCACTTTCTCCATCTTATTGAAAACAAAACACTCACCCCACATCATCACTTCTCGGGCGTCCATCCAACAACGCTATGTTATCTAAGTAGTGATTTTAAATCAATCAAAACAATTATATCTGAATATCTTTTATATTTGTACGATAATCCAGTAGCATTATTTAACTTTATAGAAGCATACCTTAAAATTACTCTTACATTATTTATTTAAAAAAATCCAAATTAGTTAGTATTATTGAAAATTGATTACCTTTAAAAAATATATATATACAATAACTCACTAACGGATATCTAACGTTAAAAAAATGATATACCAATAAATGTATAAGGTTATACATCGAGATGCCGAGTAATACTGTGTGATATACTAAGAAATATGAAGATATGAACATTAATACAATTATATAAATATTAGTAGATAGTAAAAATAATATATATGATATATCAGTGTTTACTCGTTGATATGATTTAATGTTTACCTATAATAGGTTGGTTCAAGTGGTAAGGACGGTCTAGAAGGGAGTTGGTAAACGGTGAAGTCCTAGACTTGACTCTTCACAATGATTTTCCTAACGAGGTAAGCGAGATATCGTGTGACAGTGAGTTATCATTGCACTAGTATCATCTGAGCATTAGTTATGTTACGTTGAAAGTTGGCTCGGAGACCTGGTTAAAAAAAAAAAAAAATTTGATTTAATGTTACAAATAAGGACAAGTGTATTGCATTATTACTGTTGTATGTCCGGGGGACCTTGATGCATTCTATATAACTCTTTCCCTTTCTTTCTTGCACAACTCGCACTCTTTCTTCACTCTATTTTCTTTAGTCTTTGACCTTGTAAGAATTTTAACACTTCATTTCATTTCTAAAATCACTACAAAACCCTTGTTCAATTTAGCGCTTAAATCCACCAATTCGCTCCCTCCTCAACGGATTCGATCCCTTAACCGCCCCCCAAATTCATCTCCACTTTCCTTCCAGACTCTAGGGTTTAGTCTTCTGTTCATAGATCTAACTGTTATTGCCATGAATTTTGGGTGTTTTGATTGTTGGGTGTGAGTAGAGCTGCGGTTGTTGTTGTTGGAAGAATGGCTGCGATGCAGAGAGTAGGGCAATTGAGTGTGGGTAGCTATGGGTCGTGCAGAGGAGGAAGTGAGATGGGAGTGCCTGATCGGTTTCCAGCTGGTTTGAGAGTTCTGGTGGTGGATGACGACCACGCTTGTCTTAAAATTATCGAGGAGATGCTTCGCCGATGTCTCTATGAGGGTTAGTCCTGTTATGCTTTTTGTTGTAGTGTATAGTAGGGCTCTGTTTGGCTTTTGTTGTTAATGGGAGCTTTTTGCCTTCTTTTTTTCTTCTGTGGGAAATGGATGGAATTATGCGTAAAATTGAGTGCTTTGGACGTCCAAACGTGGTCTTAGTGAAATGATTGTTGTTTATTTTTGTTCTATGTTTTTCAATTACTTGAATTAGTGGTTTCTGTGAATAAGAGAGTTCTTAAGTGTGAACTAATGCTTTTTTTTTTGTTTGATTGGTTCATTGTCTTCTTTGCTTTTTTTTTATTTTTTTTAATGATTCAAAAGTTTAGCTGTTTGTAGAATAATTGTTATGTTAGTTCAAATTGGCTGTTCTTCGAATGATCAAGTTCAGGTTTTTATAATTATCTAACAAGTTGATGAATATGCTTCATGTTTATTTTTATTTTTATATTTTCCAAGTAGCCTCAAAACACTTGACATTTCACCAAGTTCTAAAACGGATTCCACATCCTGCAAGCGTGGTAGCTAGGAAACTTGGGGGATTCATATCCCAAGTAGGTTAATATGCTTCATGTTTACCTCTACGTTGAAGCCTTTGGGGTGAATATGGTTCGAGCTTGTTTTAAGGTAATCGGTAGACAATCACTGGGAAAATTGAGGGGAACTGGTTTTGGGTATAATTGCGTTCAGCTATGTGTCAGTAGTTTCTATATGTCTTTCATTTAACAGGAAGTATTCACTATTTTCTGAAGATGACCAAATCATAAAGAACTTTTGTGAATCGACTAAAGGTTAATGTGACAGAGTTTTAAAATTTATTAAAATAAGGTTTGTTAGTATTTCATGTGGCTGCTGACTCCACAAACTCACAGAGTTGCTTTTGGATTTCCAGGATTTGTTGTGATTTTTAGGTATCTTTATGGAGAGCATTTGTTGATGAAAATATTAAATTATTAGTTACCATATATCCTTGGTTTGCTTTAATTTACCCCCCTTAACAATTTATGTGAAATCTGTGGGTTTTCTAAAAAAATAAATTTGAAGAAGGCACAATTGTCACAAGGTAAGCTGTCATGATTAAGTCAATTCATTCAACTTTTTGTTTGATTTGTTGCAGTTACCACATGCTCCCAGGCTACTGTTGCCCTGAAAATTTTACGGGAGAGTAAAGGCTGTTTTGACTTAGTGCTGAGTGATGTTCACATGCCTGATATGGATGGCTATAAACTCCTTGAACATATTGGACTGGAAATGGATCTTCCTGTTATCAGTAAGTAGTTGGTGATGGTGGAGTGATCCATCAGTAATCTCTATGGATATAGAATCTTAATTTTGCCTCTTTACATTAACATAATTGTTGTTGCTTCAGTGATGTCTGCTGATGGAAGGGTATCTGCGGTTATGAGGGGAATTAGACATGGGGCTTGTGATTATTTGATAAAGCCTATACGTCAGGAAGAACTCAAGAATATATGGCAGCATGTTGTTCGAAAAAAGTGGAATGAAAATAAAGAATTTGAACATTCAGGCAGCTTGGAAGATATCGATAGACAAAAAAGAGGGATTGATGAAGTTGAATATACTTCTTCTGTTAATGAAGCAACAGAAGGAACATTGAGAACTCAGAAGAAAAGAAGCATTGCTAAAGAAGAAGATGATGGTGAACTGGAAAATGACGATTCTTCCACGACAAAAAAACCTCGTGTGGTGTGGTCAGTAGAGCTACATCAGCAATTCGTTAGTGCAGTAAATCAGCTTGGAATTGATAGTATGATCTTCTATTGTCTGCTTCTTTTAATTTATTTGTTATATGTTTGACACTTCTCGTCTGTGGAGTAAATTTTTGAATGTTTAATTCATTGTACTCACTTTTGGATTAAATATTTTTTATGCAATGTCAGAGGCTGTTCCGAAGAGAATTCTTGAATTGATGAATGTACCTGGATTAACTAGAGAAAATGTTGCAAGTCATTTGCAGGTTTGATTCTTACGTTCTTATAAATTTTCAACCGTTGCACAAGTCAATCATAAAATGCTACTAATTTCTATGAATATAGGCTTAAAATTAATCAGGCAACTGAACAATCAAGTTTTTCAGTTCCAATGGCAAATGTGAAAGCAAAGTTTTCAAAAAGGGTCATTGATACTGATGTTATGGATATCAACATTGCTTAAAAATTATGAATCTGAGAAAAGAACTATTTTCATGATAGTTCACTTGTCATCTTTCTCTTTGTGGAGATTTAATCTTGTTAGCTCAATATTCAAGTAATTACAACCATAAAATACCCGTGTATTGTATATTTTGTTGAATTTATTATTGCAATTCTTACATTTATGATTTAGTGATAGGCTCTTATAAGAAAAGTAGAAAATAGAAATGAAACGAAAAAAAAAACGAGAGGGATGATTGATATGCAGGATTGTCAATTCATAGTTGCATTCACTTGACAATTCTCATATGATTTGTCAGTACCATGTATAGAGTTATATTTCATATGTTAAATTATATCGTTGTTTAACTTTTATGTTAGTAGGGATGGATTTGACTTAATATGCTATTACTTTGCAGAAATTCAGACTGTATTTGAAGAGATTAAGTGGAGTGGCTCAACAAGGTGGGATTTCTAATACCTTCTGTGGGCCTGTAGAGCCAAATGTCAAACTTGGTGGAATTGGAAGATTTGACATCCAAGCTTTGGCTGCCTCAGGACAAATTCCTCCACAAACGTTAGCAGCCCTGCATGCTGAACTTTTAGGTCGTCCAACAGGTAACTTAGTGACTGCAATGGACCAGCCAGCTCTTCTACAAGCAACTCTACAAGGACCCAAGTGTATTCCTGCTGAACATGGTGTGGCATTTGGTCAGCCATTAGTAAAATGCCAACCCAACATTACAAAACATTTCCCTCAGTCTATGATAACTATTAATGATGCATCAACAGGGTTTGGAGTGTGGCCATCTAATAGCCTTGGTTCAGTGGCACCTGGTAGCAGTCTTGGAGGATTAAATCCCCAAAATGGTAACATGCTGATGGATATACTGCACCAGCAGCAGCAACATCAACAGCAGCAAAAACCGCAGCATCAACAACCACAACAGCATTCTACACTATCTGAACCCAGCCGGTCAATTAATGTGCAGCCATCTTGCCTTGTGGTCCCATCTCGATCACCAGCCAGCTTTCAGGCAGGAAATAGTCCCACTTCTGTCAATCAAAGCAGCTTTAATAGGAGTGCTGTCATTGATTATAGTCTTCTCTCCAGTCAGTCAAATAACTCGGTAAATATGGGGCAAATCTCTGATGGTGATCTAAAACATACGAGTGTTCTTAGTGGGTACTCTGCTTCAGGTTCCATTTCTCCTCCTTCATCTTGCTCGGTAAGTGCTGATAATAGCACAAGTAGGCAAGTTCAAAACTCAAGTATGGCCTTTAGAGCTGCTCAACAAGTACCGGGGCTTGTTCCTAATGTTGCAGACATTCAAGGTTCCTATGGTGTTAAATCAGGTGAAGTGCTTGATCAAGGACCGCTGAGAAATCTTGGATTCATTGGCAAAGAATCTTGCATTCCAAGTCGGCTAGCAGTTGATGAACTAGAATCACCCATGATGAACCGTGATACCGTCTATTTGGATAACGTTAGTAACAGAGTGAAGGAGGAGCCAAATTTGGATTTTGTGTATAATGCAAAATCAAGCATCCCAATGTTACAACAATATTCCGCAAATGATCTCATGAGCGTCTTCAATGATTAGGTACCTAGTTTTATTGCGTCCTGCTTTAGTTTCTGCCTTCTTTATATCCATTTTGCTGAGAAGTGCTGCTTGTGTTCATGATGAAGTATGTGGCAGGCCAGTGGTCAGCTGCATGTGATTATGGTTCATGGTTGCATGCTTACCTTGTAAATTAATTTATTCAATTGCTATAATGATCAGGAAAAAGACAGACAGAGATACAGAGAGAGAGAGAGAGAGAGAGAGAGAGAGAGAGAGAGAGAAGAGTATAAATTAACTTGAGGCTTATTTTAACGGAATTTTAAACTGATTATTCTGGAGAGCATCTTTGTACATTTGATTTGCAGCATCCAAGGTTAATGGATCAACAATCTAATTGTACTTATTTATATTCAACAGGCTTGGATCGTGTTAGTGGAGTGATTTCTACAACAATCAAACGTTGAAGTCTGTTATTCTTAAGTAAAGGTCTAATTTCAAGTGTCTGCGGTCTGCACCAAACTCAGGTGTGCACTATTTGGGTTCTCAGCAGAATTGCTTCTGCAACTCTGAACCAAACTTTTATCTATGTTGTTCTGGGAGAGAATCTAGCTCTACATGCATTCAGTCAAGTAGAAGTACCATCCTTTAGCTTAATCTGTAGAAATAATAAGTAATGTTAGATATATATTCCAACGACATGAAATGGTTCATCGTCTTGATGGCTTCCATTTCCATGTAACGTTGTAGTTATTTGTGTCTAATGGTCTCAGAATGCTCAATTATTTGTCATTTCTGCAATCAATCAAGTCCAAGGTCTCTTCTCACTCTTTTGTACATATACATGTTCAGGCTAGATTGTGTTAGTAATATATTTCAGTTGTTATTTGTGTTTAAAATTGCTGAGAAAGAGTACAGAAATACGGGGAAGAATCAACAGCCGTTAGATTATATTATCTTTTACATCACATAATGACCTTTAGATGGAGGTGAACAATTGCAGGTGAAAGCAAATCAAGCAGAAAACAGAGGAAGAAAATGGAGAAGAAAAACGTATTCTATCTCATCTTTCTTATTCTGTAGAAAAGTTGTTATTTATACAGAAAAGTCTAACCAACCCCAACCGCACACTATGCCAGCTAATCATGTCATCTCATCCTCCTAAAAACAAACTAATTGCACACGCTGAATACTAGTAACAAGCTGATTGATAAAACTAATTCTGTACACCCCCCCCTCAAGTTGGAGTTTGATGGCGGTCCATCATGCCCAATTGCCATCAAACTCCAACTTGGATAGTAAATGAGAAAACTAAGGACTACACAAGGCTTTGGTAAATAAACCTGCCAGTTGTTGATGTGAAGAAATATGTTGAGGATGTACAAAACCTTCTTTAAACTTGTGACGAACCAAACAATCAATTTCAAAGTGTTTGGTTTGTTCGTGGAAGACTGGGTTAGCAGCAATATGTAAGGCAGCCTGGTTATCGCACCACAATGGAATAGGCAACTGGAGAGAAATATGGAAGTCTTTAAGAATGTATGATATCCATTGAAGCTTACAAACTGTAGACGCCAAGCTACTATATTCAGTCTTTGCTGAAGATCGTGAAACGGTGGATTGTTTCTTAGTTTTCCAAGAGATCAATGCAGGATCAAGATAGATACAATAGTCTGTAAGGGATTTCCTAGAGCCAGGGTAGAATGCCCAATCTGCATCACACTATCCCTAGCTTGAGAGTATTCTGTAAAGGAAAAAACAATCCTTTCGATGGACAACCTTTAAGATATTGTAAAAGATGCAAAGCTGCATTCCAATGGTCTCGGCAAGGAGCATTAACAAACTGGCTTACTTGTTGTACAGCATAAGTAACATCTGGCCGTGTGAAATTTAAGTATAAGAGCCTCCCAACAAGCCGTCTATATTTGTATGGATAAAAGAGAGCCTGCTGTTTTAGAAAACTTTTAACCTTTAGGCAAAGGAGTGAGAGCTAGTTAGCACCCAATAAACCAGCATCATTGATGATATCAAGAATGTATTTCCTTTGATTAAGATAGGTACCAGTAGGACTTCTTGCAATTTTATACCAAAAAAATATTTGGCATAACCCAAATATTTGATTGTAAAAGTTGAATCAAGGAACTTTTTAACAGACAAGATATCTGTTTCATTAGTTCCTGTTACCAAAGCATTATCAACATATACTAATAATGCCAAAAATGAGTTAGAAGTACTCTGAACAAACAAACAATGGTCATGTGCAGATTGTTGGAACCCAAATTGTTACAATTTAGAACAAAATTCAGAGTTCCATTGTCTTGAAATCTGTTTAAGACCATAAAGTGACCTTTTCAATTTACAAACTTCACCTTTGCTCGCTTTTGTATAACCTTCTGGTGGTAACATATGCACCTCTTCATCTAAATATCCATGTAAAAAAGCATTATTAATATCAAGCTAGTGAATAGGCCAACTTGGCAGTGGCAATAGCCAAGAACATTTTGACAGTAACCAACTTAGCTATAGGTGAAAAACTATCTGAATAATCAATACCAGCAACTTGATGATAGCCTTTGGCTACAAGTCTGGCTTTGTATCTTTCCACACTCCCATTAGGATTGAGTTTGATTTTATAAAACCATTTAGAACCTATTGCTTTCTTACCAGCCGATAAAGATGTCAATTCCCAGGTTTCATTGTCTTCTAGAGCAGCAAGCTCTTTTTTTCATAGCCTTAACCCACTTCGCCTGAACACATGCCTGTCTATAAGATTGTGGTTCTTCAACTATTGATACATTACCCAAAAAAGTCATATATGCATGTGTGAATGCAAGGGATTTAATGTATGGGTAAGTAGGTGATGTATAAGGAGATGTAGTACTACTTCTAACAGACTGAGAAGTAGTAGCAGCTGACACAGAATTGGAAAAGGAAAAATTTGTGACAATATCATTTAACTAGGTAGGTTTAGTTTTAACTCTAATATTAGGCCTAAGAGGGGTAGGGTCAAATGGAATTGAAGATGTAGCAGGAGAAACAAGTGATGGAAGTTTGAATTAGGTGCCATTTCAGAGGAAGGTGATGAATCTTGAGGTAACAAAGGATTTTTGGACATAGAAATTTTTGATGGATCAAGATCAGTGATTTCACTAGGAGGTAATGGCAAAGGAACGTGCAAGTGATCAGATTGAGCATTATTATAAGGAAAAATAGCCTCATGAATAACATCCCTAGAAGTGTATATTTTATGAGTAGAAAAATCATAAACTTTGTATGCTTTCTGTCCTGGATTGTATCCTATAAAAATACATTGAAATGCTATCGGTGCAAATTTACCTTTGTGGGGTTGTGTATTTGTAATAAAACATTAACAACCAAAACACTTTAAATTGGTATAGTCTGGAAATTTGTCATATAGCACTTCAAAAGGTGTTTTCCATTACAAAACAGAACTAGGCAACCTATTAACAATATGAGTAACCATTAAAATGGCATGACCCCAAAATTTTTTTGGTAAATTTGCTTGAAATATAAAGGATCTTGCAATCTGTAATAATTGTTCATGTTTTCTTCCTACCACTCCATTTTGTTGTGGAGTATAAACACAACTTTTTTGGTGTAAAATTCCTAACTCATGTAATAAAGTTTCAAAACCAACTATTGTAAATTTACTTCCATTATCTGATCTAATAGACTTTACTCTCCTATTGAGTTGAGTCTCAACCATTTTAAAGAACACATTTAAGATATGAATTGTCTAACTCTTGTGGGCAATCAAAATAGTCCATGTGGCTCTACTAAAATCATCTACAATAGTAACTGTATAATGTGCCCTAGCAATAGAAGCTTGACTATATGGTCCCGAAAGGTCTATGTAAAGCAAGTCAAAGACATTTTATGTGTGAATAGAACTGATAGGAAATGGTAACCTATGCTGTTTGGATTTAGGACGTATATCACACACTGATATAGATTCATCAAATGTATTTTGAAGAAAGTATAAATGTTTCAAAGCTGTGACAGAAGCATGTCCAAGTCTCTTATGCCAAAGGAACAAAAAAGAAGTTGAAGTATTATTTATGTAACAATTATCAGTACAAAAGGAATTGAAATTCTGAGTACACACATTTTGTACAACTTCTTTAGTATAAGCATGTAACTTTTCGATTGAGAAACAAGATTTGTCTAAAACATGCAAAGTTTCTATTAATCGACCAACTGCTATCACCTTCTCAGTTTGCAGGTCCTGCAGCAAACAATGCGTGAGGTAAAAAATGAATTTGATTTTGGCTATTTTAGCAAGTTTGCTAACTAAAAGGAGATTAAACTTGAAACTAGGTATATGTAGTGTGTCTGTTAAACGTAATGTCTGGAGAATATAAACATCACCAATGTGATGGACAGACTTAATTTCTCTATCTGGTAAATATACAAGTATGATATTTTTCACAACTCTTTATCAATAAGTTTTATGTTAGTGCACATATGATTAGAGGCTCTAGCATCAACAATTCAAGCTCCAGGTTCTAACAGATCAAGTGTAGTCAAGGCAAAATTTAATGCACAATTTAGATTCGTACCTGCAAAATCCTCCAAGTGTGCAAAATTCACATGATTGCTATCAACTATCATCTAGCCTTTCATGAACTTCATTAGTTCTTGTTGAGCCATAGTTGAAAACCTTGTGGACTGCACAACTCTTTTAGTATTGGATAAGTCAGTATCAAGATCAAGTGGTGTCCCTACTGAGTTTGCAATTGTTTTTCCAGAACTTTTCTCTTTTTGCTCCTTCAAGTCTTTGTACCAATATGGACACCCATGTAACTTGAAGCAAGTTTCTTTTGTATGTCTACCTATATTGTAATGATCACAATGCCTATTATTTTCTTGTTGCTTTTTTATTTCTTGAAACTACCTTTGCATGTTCCTTCTTTCTTGAAATCTTGTGATTTGGTGAATAAAGCAACATTCTCGGTACTTTCTGCAAAAGCCATATGAATATCTCTTTGTTTCTCAACTCTCAATACCATTGAGTATGCCTTATTAACTGTTGGCAGTGGATTCATCAGTAAAATCTGATTACGTATATGATCAAAACTTTCATTAAGCCCCATAAGAAATTGCATTAACATGTTTGATGAAGTAATCTCTGAGATTGATTTAGCAGCTCCATAACTACACTGAGGAATAGGCATGAGGCAAGTCAATTCATCCCACAATTTCTTCAGTTTAGTATAGTACTTTACCACTGGCATATTCCCTTGTGAGATAGAACTAATGTCTCTTTGTATTTGATACAATAATGGACCATTACACTGCCCAAACCTTTCTTTTAGGTCACTTCACAGTTCCCCTGGAGACTTTGTATAAAAAAATGCTTCTACTATGTCTCTTGAAATAGAATTAAG
Organism: Boswellia sacra; assembly: GCA_013180625.2. Lineage (NCBI taxonomy): Eukaryota > Viridiplantae > Streptophyta > Magnoliopsida > Sapindales > Burseraceae > Boswellia > Boswellia sacra. Next base: position 58,256 of record SNVD02009623.1, read on the forward strand.
AATCCAAGAAGTAACCATACAATCAACTCTAGTCCACTGCTCAAAATTAGGAGAATTCTCATCTGGCATCTCACATTTTCCATTTATAAACCCTAATTTTACTTTTGCTCCTAAAGCTATTCTCATTGATCAACTCCAAGCAAGATAGTTGTTACCAGTTAATGGAGCCGAAACTAACACCATTTCTGGATGATCTGAACTCTGCAAGTATAGAGGATCTCCATTGTTGTTGCCATTGAAGTCCCTTGCAACTCCGCCATTTGCACCATTTGACATCTGTCCTGTTTGATTAGTAGACAGCTCTTGGTAATTAGCCATAGTAAGTAACTAAACTTGACTTTAATTGAGACAAGTAGGAGAAAAAAATCCAGATCGATTGCTCTGATACCATGAATAATTGCAGGTGAAAGCAAATCAAGTAGAAAACAGAGGAAGAAAAATGGAGAAGAAAAACGTATTCTATCTCATCTTTCTTATTCTGCATAAAAGTTGTTATTTATACAGAAAAGTCTAACCAACCCCAACCGCACACTATGCCAGCTCATCATGCCATCTCATCCTCCTAAAAACAAACTAACTGCACATGCTGACTACTGGTAACAAACTGATTGATAAAACTAATTTTGTACAAGAGGTAAATTAAAAGTGGAGATTTGCTAGCATGTCAAAGTTAAATATAATAAAGATAATATTCATTTAATGATTCTTTTTTTTCCCCTTATTTTCTTTCCTCTCCACTATCCGTTCTTTTCTCTCTACCTTCTCTTTCAATTAATAACAATTAATTAATTAACTAAAAAACATTAATTACTATTAAAAATTTGTGATGCCAATCACTAGTGTGTTGGTAACTCTATGCAGTGTGTTATCCCCAGTGATAAAAATGTTTATTGACTCTACCCTATTCGAGACTTTTAACTTTTTCTTCGTAAAACAAAAAGCCATGACAATTATATTCTATCTACAATAAAGACTTGGACAGAATCCATAAAAAAGATAAAACATTTGAGGAAAATCACAAGCTTTTAAATTCTTAATGTAGATTACTTTGCGATCAAAAGTTCATATATACAAGAAAATTTTATAAAAATAATTAAACTAGAATATTGACCCCAAAATGTAATTATGAGTGGGCTTATAATAAAACCTTAAAGATACTTATAGTTAAATAATCATATTTATAGTGCTAAAAGTAAATTATAGATTTAAAAATACTTATACTTAATAATCATATTTATACTTCTAAACATAAATTATGATTCTAAAATAAATTATGATTAGTTAAAATTAATATTTTTAATTAATTACATAAAAACACAATTAAAATAAAAATTTTTTATTGGAAATTAGTGACAAAACTCATAAGTAAATTATGTAGATCCTTATTTTTTCATATTATATTTTCTTCAATCAAATATTAGTCTGTTGAGTTACTTATACTGTTTATATGTATTATTATTATTTCATAATTTAAAAAAATGTATCCAAGAATATATTATTTTTAAATCTTAAATAATAGATGTATTTAAAGGGTGTCTGGATACTAAATGAGGGGAATACTAGAGTGTACAACCAAGTAATATTACCAAGTTCGTTGAGCCCTTAATTTAAAATCCAATATCCAAAAAAAAGAAATCTTACTTGTACTGTCCTTGCTTGCTAAGCATTTTCTTTGGATTAATTGTTGTTATTTAAGCCTATAAAATCTTTTTTTGAACCTTTTTTAATTATTTAAAATAATTTATGTTTAATATGTAAGGACAATAAAGTTCATTATCTTCCATCTTCTTTCGTATGGTTCTTCTATGCTGAATGAGAGGTCTTTTATATTTGCATAAGAAATTAGATTTAATCATTTTGCAATAATAATATTTGCAAATTGTTTGAAAAGTAAATTAAACTCCTTTCTTTGAACATAAACTATGTAGAGGCTAAACTTTTGAAGCTTGGATCAATATACATGGATGAAATGAATCTCCATTATTGATTAAATACTAAAGATATAAAAATGAGATCAAATTATTTTTGTAAGTGTGTTTGTTTCCATTTTGAAAAAATTGTTCTCTGAAAACGTATATTTTCCAATATGCTTTAAATAACTACCAACCATATGTTATTTTCAAAATTCAAATAAATTTAAAACCAATCATATATTATTTTCAAATTTTAAAATCAAAAACTCAAAATACATAAACAAACACCCTAGGGTTTAAGAATCAAATATCAGTACTAAGAAAACAAATAAACTGTGTTTTGTAATCTATGTTAACAAGAGAGAGAGAGAGATTTATTTTGGTTGTAGAATTGAAAGTAAGTTAGAATACATTCCAAGTTTTAGATTTGTTGAATTGGATAGAAAGTGACAAGAAAGCATGTGTGGATATGTGGTGAGAAATAATGTGATGACTGATCTTAAGATAAGAGAAAGAAGTAAAGATAGATTGAAGATAATGGGTTCAATTTTCTGAATTATTAAAAAAATATATGTTTAAAAATGGTATTTTAAAATATCACAAATATATTTGAGGGATTGCTAGAAAGATTTAGTAGGACTTAAATAACAACACATAAATTAAAATACATCGACACGCCATTGTTAGTGATCCAAGCCCACATATCAGAAATACCATAGGAAGGCCTACTAAAAAGCCCAAATGAGAGAAGGGCCCAAGAACAGGCATAGTCCAGGAGAGAACCGAAAGAGACCGTAAGTCCCAAATCATTATAAATTAGGAAGTGGAAAAAGACAATAATATCATGTATTAAAAAGCAGTAGGATGGATTTGATTATGAATTTTATATATTTGTTTTTAAAATGATTTATTTATATATCGTTGTTTAAAAAATATATATGATTGATATGAAATTTGAAATATATTGATAACTTTGTAGATATATATATATATATATAAATATATATTAGTGCAAAAAAGAATAGACCCTATTGATTTTCATCTTCTTTGATAGGCATTACTTTCTTTTTAACCGTACTCTTTCTTTTTTATATGATAAGGAAAAAAAAAAAAGATATCAAGAAAAGGCGCATGCTCTACTAGAATTAGTAATATTTTTTTGTGTTTTTTCTTCTTTGTTTGTTAGTTTTCAACAAAATGATAAACATGATAATCAAGCGTATCTACCCATGGCGCATCTTCAGCACTCATCCACATGAGATGATACCATTACTTGACTCGTTTTATTTGGGAACTCAACTAACCAAAATCATTAAATTAGGAGGGTTACTTTAAAAGATAACCAAAATTGTGGGATGATTAAAAAAAATCACCTTTAAAAAAATTAAATGTTATAATCATAAAACATGTCATTTTTTTTTTGTTTTCAATTGCTTGATAACGAGAGAATCCAAAGGAGCTTTCAAACTAATGAATTTTAGAAACCAAATTGGAAGCAAGTTATCAAATCTGTTGATATATATGTAATCGTGATATTTAATTTCTTTAAATATGGTTATATTTTAAATAGTGTTGATTGTTTTTCAATATTTCTCAAATTAGAATTCTGATTTTTATTCTATAAAATAATGATAAAATAAAATATTAAATCATGACTCTTCTATATAAACTTACCACAAATTTAAGTGGATAGCTTAATAGATGAATACAAGCAATAATAATTTAAACAATTTTTTGGCCATGACAGTAGGAATATAATATAAATCCAAATACAATTGAGGTTAATTTCCTGTAAGACTAACTTTTGGACAATTAAATAATAAATTTCTTTCAGAATAATACTATTCTTACCGACTCTTCTATATAAACTTACCAATAACTGTTATAGTATATGGTAATAAGAAAAATAAATTTAATAATTTAATAGTATTAATTAAGGTTGATGATATCACAATTATGTAATACTACCATATAGAGTGAGCTTAGAGAGTATCATCATTTTCCTCTTCATGTATTAGGATAAATTCGCCTAATAACTCCCCGAAAAAAGAATTATAATAAAAGGCTTTAATTTGACGCATGCCTAGCTCGAAATTTAAATTCAAGTTTTATGGGAGTTTTTTCAGACGCCAATATAGCATGTAGAGTAATACTACATATTCCAAGATTTTATCCAACTGAAATAACATTCTTTCATTCAAATATATTATATCATCATCCTCCTACCTACCTAATCTTAGCTCCACACTATTCAAAATGTAAATTTAAATGGAATTTAAGATAAGTAATAATATTATCTCATTATACTTCCTTAAGATTAGGTAACTGAATTATTTTTTATTTTTATCGTAAGTAATGTTATATTTATAAAATTTTGTATAATATTTACATACAAATTTAATATTTTATTGTTTATTTAATGTCATATGAATCACTTGATTTATCATATTTATCGATATATTTATTTGATGTTATATCAATTTTGTAAATAAATTTTATGTTAGGCGTGTAAGTTTGTATGATTGCTTCACCTTGTATTGATGCTAGACTGTTATTTTGTCTACGTGGCGGATTTGTGGCTAATAATAACGTGGGAGGGATTTCATTGGTCCATGCCAACGACACATCATCTCTACTCTTTCAAAGTAGCTATCGGCGGCTGCAACGAGTTTATTGAGTGCCAACAACAACAGCCACAACTAACTACGAAGTAGTCAACAACGTAGGCCCTCTCCGTTTTCCATTTTCACTCCACTTGATTTGATTGTCGTTTACCTTCTGCCATTGTTCCGTTTTGTCAACGCAAACTCTTTAGCTTCTAGTCTTCTACCCTCTCTCTCCTTCACACGTTTCACTTTCTTCTCCTCCACTCTACTTTTCAAACACAACTGCTCAACTCAAACTGCAACTAAAAAGCTAACCTTTTTGGATTCTGGGTCTCAACTCCCTCTCTAAAACGAGTTTATTATGGAGAGAAATCAAGAACTTTCACTGACCCAGATGAGAAAATCGGTTGAAAAGCTTGGTTCTTCCACGGAGGTAGTGCATCTAGACAATGCTTGTGTTACAGTATAGTTAACAAGTTCGATTCTTTGTTTCATGGTTTGGTTTGTTTGTTTGTTAGAAATATGAAGATCCGACACTGATGAGGTTCTTGGTTGCAAGATCAATGGACCCGGAGAAGGCGGCAAAGATGTTTGTTCAGTGGCAGAAATGGAGGGCTGCTATGGTTCCCAACGGGTTCATAGCAGATTCCGAGGTAACGGATGAATTGGAGCCAAGGAAGATTTGTTTGCAGGGATTGTCCAAAGATGGATTTCCAGTGCTGATTGTCAAAGCCAGCAGGCATTTTCCTTCCAAGGATCATATCCAGTTTAAGAGTAACTAATCAGATCATTTATATATTTTTTTTCTTTTAAATTATAGTTTGAAATTGTTTATTATTCATATAATTTAGGAGCTTATAGATTTTGGTTATGCTTAATTTATTAGATTCTGTTGTTTGATCCCTGAAACTATGCCTTTAGCTCTAGAGTGTCAGTTATTGTGGCCCAGCATAAGGTTTTGAGTGAGTTGGGCATATTGGACTCTTATCACTTGGTTCGAGTCCTTGACTGATGGGGTCATTCAAATTTGTTTTACACTTTATTATTTCCCTTTTCCTGTTGGGGGTTTCATTCTCAGCCAGTTTCCATTTGGTGCTTCTTGTTTATTTTGAGCTATAAGAATATGCGGCTAGCTGCAATAATGTTTAAATGGTCACAATCATCAAAGTCATGGGTGCCTTTTTCTTTCAATGGGTACAGTTCTCATTAAAAATGTATAGGAGCGGAGCGGTTAGAGATATGGAGTCAATTTATATAAATAGGTTAGGTGAGTGAAAAGGAAATGTTCCTACCATGTTGTTAGCTAGCAGCAATAAAGCTTAAGCTATCTGGAGGGAGCTTTGAAAGGATTAGACTAATAGTTTATGGCATTGTGGGGCTATTATGTTCCCTCATGATCTGGAAGGCGTTGGGCATTGTCAACTATTCTTGTAGTTGGCATGTATTCCCTTTCTCTTTGACTCTTATAGCCTATATTGATGTCTAGCTGTGGCTAAAAATTTAATGGATGATTAAATCATATAATCATCGGCATGGAAAAGGACTTCTTTTTTTTACTTTCTAATACTCATGGTAACAATGTCCTGCAGTGTGTTTTTTCTATCAGCTGTTGAAAATATCCAGTTTTCTAGGTTAAATTGGCAATTTTAAGAGTACATGAAACATCCATAATGTTTCTTGAACTGAAATGGGAAATGGGTAACCGAACCTCCAAAAAGTAGTGCTAACAAGAAAATCTCTATCCATAATTTATGGTGTTTTTCAAGTCCATTTTGCATTACAAATTTGAGAATAAGCTCTAGAGAGGCTAGGAGTATGCATAATGAACTGACCTCACCTAATTTATTGTCATAACGTTGACTAGCTGGTAAAGATTTGATTCATTTTGTTTGTCTCTTGGTGCAGAATTTGTGGTCCACCTGCTAGACAAAACCATTGCAAGGTATCAGTCCATTTTAGTAAATTTAAATGTTTCTTCAAATTCCCAAAATGGTTAACTGAGAGCTTGAGGCCATTTGCAGGCTTGGATCAACAAATAGAACATTTAGGAATGCATCTGACATCCATAATAAGGGAACACTTTCCTTTGTTTGGAGTAAATGTTGGGTGGCATATAAGGCTGATGTGAGCAAGTATTTACACCATTATAATTAGATTAGTGATCCCATGGGTGGGGGTTTCATTAGAGTATAATATTCTATCATACTGTATGCTATCTGTTCAAGAAATCCTATTCTGTTAATCATTCCAAACTAAGCCTGATTGCTCTCAGCAAGATATGGTTATTTAGAGCTATTATTGTATGAACTATGTGATCAAGAAAAACTGTAAATTCTATTGATATAGGGCCAAAAGAAGAAGATTATCAATTGATCTAAGAGAGAGCAGCAGAGGGAAAGATAGAAATAGAACAAAGAAACAGATAGAGAGCAAAAAGAAAGATAAAGGGGAAGAATTTAAGGATATTTTTATAATTTTCTTTTTATTAATGAAATTGCAACAAAATTGTTGAAGTTCAGTAAAATAAAAATGAATTCTACTATTACTTGAAAAACTTTCTTTAGCCCAAACTAAAATAAGTTCTTGGCTCTGCCCTTGTTCCCAGCTAGTTGATTGGAAATTGAATTTGAACTCAGGGAGCTCATGTACTCATAATCAAAATCTCTTATTAATGGTGTAATCTACAGATAATGTAATGTCTTGTATAATATTATGTTTTCTCATTATTTGCCTGTTATCTACTGCTTACTCTTTCTGTATATTTTTATTCTCTTGACTAAGGGTATGCAAGAATTATTTTCATGTGGTGTTTCCTTGTTTCTATATCAGTTCCTTCAAAGGAAGAGAAATTGGAAATGAAAAGTTGATTGGCATTCTTGATCTGCAACAAATAACATACCAGAACATTGATGCAAGTGGGTTGATCACTGGATTTCAATTTTTGCAGGTAATATTTTCTTAAACTTCTTTTTCTTTTAATAAGAAATTGGTCCTTGTGGCATTCCCATGTGCTCTAGTTTTGAGCATTCCGTTTCCTTTGACGTTTTTAAGGCAGATTCAAGTCTTTTACAAACAAAAGTTGCTTAAGAAAAGCTATGGTCCTAGTAGTTTAGCCCTTGGAGCTAGGATGGAGCTAATTAATGTGCTGTGTGTTTTAACTTGAATGCGGTTTTCATCAATATTTATGTTGTTCTGAACTTCCATCCCTGCAGGCTTACTACCCTGAACGCTTAGCTAAATGCTTCATCTTACATATGCCACGATTCTTTGTAAGTGTTTGGAGGATGGTTTCCCGCTTCCTTGAGAAGGCAACACAAGAGAAGGTATGTCTCATTATTAAAATTAGAAATAACCCTTTGACACTGGATCATGTAAACGGATGCATTGATGATGCCACTTAGCTCATCCATTTGCCAGAAACTCATTACATGTCCAGCTTATAGATGTCTTTAAATAAGGGCCATAAATTATCTGTTCTGTACTCCATAGAATTACAATTTAAGTTAGCAGGATTGTAGTCTTGAACTTTAGATTTGGATTGTTTTCTGATGATGAATGCAGATTGTGATTGTGACCAACGAAGAAGAAACGAAGGATTTTGTAAAGGAAATCGGTGAAGAAGTCTTGCCCGAAGAGTATGGTGGCCGAGCAAAGCTTGTAGCTCTCCAAGATGTAAAACTGCCGCCATTGGAAGATGGACATCAATGAGCATCTATATACGAATGATAAGATTCAATACTGCAATATGAATTTGGTTTCAACCTAATGCCTCGGCATTTTGTTGAGCAAATTATAAGGAAAGAAGAGAAAATAAAGAAACAATGACTAGTTAACTACCTAACAAGTAGTTCAATCAATGAAAATATACTCATAAAGTGAATAATCATATTTTCTGATTCTGACCTTTATCTCATGAGAGTACTTGCTCAGCTATATTAAATTATTATTTGATACAAGTTCAGTTGAAAATGGCTAAAGAGCCCTTGAAAGAGACTGCTTCCCCCTTTCACAGCATCTTGAGAATTAATCCAAATTCATGTGGGAATTAAAAAGATTAGACGAACCTTAATCCCTGAATAAATAAGTAAAAGTAGGATATGGATCGTTAGATGCAGATGAGTTAGTATTGCTTTATTTATTTATTTATTTATTTATTTTTAAAGAATTTGATTAAAATACAGTAATTTTCTGATTTGTTAGGATCAGAGATTCGGAAAGGACCACTTTCCACTTAAAGTCAGCTTTGCTTTGAGCTAAAAAATACAAATACTTTATTTTTATTGTTGTTTTATTTAAAATATTCATATGTTTCCCTTAACCAATGATTTGATTAAAATAATAGGACAAAACATGAATGTATCAAGTTAAGAAGAATTCAAAATCCTATATTAATAAATAAAGTGTAATCTTATTGTGTATCTTACGGGTACATGTCAATACAACAAATCTGTATGTTATCATATATTTTAATTATTAATTTATCTTAGAAATTATGTTAATTAATTATTTTATTATATACAATAATTGTTATGATAAAATACACTTCTAATTATAAATTAATGATTTAAATAAATAAAACATATATATATTTTAAGATTTTAATATACAGTAATATTAGACTTATAATCTAAATTTTATAATCTATATGATTGTATACATGACAAAATTTTATTGGAGATGTAACTTTCTTTATTATTTTTTTCTTCAGTGAATTTTTATCGATATGTGAACTATCACATCAGCTTATAGAGTTTAAATTATATAAATATTATAAGTCTAACAATACTCTTTTTTCTTAAAACATATGCTAAAATCTCCTATACCTAAATCATATCCATTCGTATTTCTTATAACTTAGAAGCTCAGAGAGTGTTCTTTTATGAATTTAGTATTTTTATTTTTAATTAAATTTAGAAATATATGATTGATTTTTAATTATTTTAAATTTTAAAAAAGATATATAATTAAAATTAAATATAAATTATATTAAAAAATATACAACAGAAAACAAGATTTGGATTCGTATAATAACGTATCCTCAAAATCAATTTGATCCAAAAGACGAGTTAGAGACAAACCAAAAGCAGCCAGCCAAGTAAAGAAACAAGGGGAGTATTTCTTTGATTTGATTGACGGAGAATTTCAAAGATACCCCCCATTTTTATTTATTGACAACTTAAAAGTTTTGCGAACAATGGGCATCCATTGTATGTATAACTTTTTTTTTGACAATCTGGTTACGCTTATTCCCGTGGGTTTGTGCTTTACAAGAGCTAATGGTGCCTCAAAATAATATTTATTTTAATGGCCAAAATGCTGACAAAAATTGAATATGATAATATATAAACACTGTCATACATAATCAATTTTAGATAAGGATAATTTAAGAATAGTATAAATAAACATTTTAAGTAATTAATCAATTAAAAATTAAGTTTTACATATTTAAATGATAAAATATTTAAATAATCAATAACATGTAAAAAATTCACGCACAAATAATTTTAAACCAATTTTAGATGTATTTTAATTAGTCTAAAGGAAATTTAAAATTTTGGTAAGAATGTACTATTATTTCTTACCAAAGCTATCACGTCCAATTGAACTGAATTTAATCCAAAATAGTTAATGTAATCTAACAAGATGCACCAAACGAAACCTACCCTATAATCAGATTTAACCAAACCTGTTATCACGGACTAAATACGATTTAAATTATCTTTTTTATTTTATCATTTAAATTATAACCTAATAGAAGTAAAAAATCAATACAAATTGTCAAAATATTATTAAATAGATTCGTAGTTGGTTTATAATAAATGATGTTTCCTTATAGCTTAGCTTTATGTTTATGAATAGTTTTAATTTTAAAAGTTACTTGTTATGATTTTTTTCGCTCTACAAGGCTTTTTAATTGAATTTTCTAATTTATTAAAACTTATATAATAGAGATGATAGAATAGGGGTGTCACTGAATTTCTCAAAATAATTAGGGGTGATTCGGAGGCCTATTTCACACTATAAAATCAGAAAATCCCATCCAGTCCCCTCCAATTCTAACTTTCATCCAGCAATCAAACTTCATTTCGTTGTACGTTTCAGCCGCCTCCATCGCTTCTGTCTCAAACTTCTCAATGGCGGCTACATTCACATCCTCCCAAACCCAAACCCAATTCCTCTTTAAGCTCCCCACCGCCAAACCCAGAACCAGACCCTTGTTCACCAGGGTCCGGATGGCCTACAACGAGTCCGGACCTTCATTGGCTGTTGTGGGTGTCACTGGTGCTGTTGGACAAGAGTTTCTCTCCGTCCTTTCCGATCGTGACTTCCCTTACCGTTCCATCAAAATGCTGGCCTCCAAGCGCTCTGCAGGGAAGCATCTCACTTTCCAGGACCAAACGTACATGATCGAGGAGCTGGGTGAGAACAGCTTTGATGGAGTTGATATTGCGCTCTTCAGCGCTGGTGGGTCCATCAGCAAGAAGTTTGGGCCCATTGCGGCTGAGAAAGGAACCATTGTAGTGGATAATAGCTCCGCGTTTAGGATGGATGAAGGAGTGCCGCTTGTGATTCCTGAAGTGAATCCTGAGGCTATGAGTGGGATTAAAGTTGGAAATGGGAAAGGGGCGTTGATTGCTAATCCCAATTGTTCTACTATCATTTGCTTGATGGCCGCTACGCCTCTTCATCGCCGTGCCAAGGTACAAGTTTTGATTTTTCTTTTTTCAATAAATTTTTTTAATTGTTTCTAAAAGAAACTATTTTGGTTGAAATTTGAGATCTTTATAACTGTGCTTGTAATGTTGCAGGTGAAAAGAATGGTGGTAAGTACATATCAGGCAGCTAGTGGCGCTGGTGCTGCTGCAATGGAAGAGCTTGAGCTGCAGACTCGTGAGGTGTCTACAATTTATTCCGTCTCATTAACTTGTTGTATAAGTTTTTCTTTATTGTAATGTGCTTGTTATAGTCGATATGTATGTTATATTTTTGTGGATTGCGAGTTGAGCTTTTGCGTCTTTTTGTTTGCAAGGTGTTGGAAGGAAAGCCACCGACTTGTAATATATTTAAACAACAGGTATTGTATTCCCTTTGATCGAAAAGGACTAGTTTTAACTTCATCAAGTTTTGTAGGATGAGTTTTTTAGGGAAATTTTTTCAATTTTTGCAGTATGCTTTCAATTTGTTCTCACACAATGCACCTGTTCTGGAAAATGGGTACAATGAGGAGGAAATGAAATTGGTAAAGGAGACAAGGAAAATCTGGGTAAGTATGCACTGGATCTTTTACTTCACGATCTTGTGTAATTAGATGGGTAGGGATTGTTTTAGTTTCTTTCGGTGGGAGCTTAGCCTTTGCTGAAATGTTCTCTTTTTAATTTCTATGTTGTAGAATGACAAGGATGTCAGGGTGACAGCCACATGCATACGAGTTCCTGTCATGCGTGCCCATGCCGAAAGTGTGAATCTTCAATTTGAGAAGCCCCTAGATGAGGTAATATGATTTGTCAAGTACAAAGTTACTTGACTCAATTCAGTCAAAATCTTTTACTAATATATCTGGCACTTAATTGAGAAAACGTATCACAGCTTGTTATTAGGGTGACTTCCTTGCTTGCTTCGGATACTTTACTGCGTATAGCATTAAGCACCTGTCGTTCTAAGCAATCATGTTGGACAGTTGGGTTAAAGAATGCAAGCATATTTTGTGGGGCTAATTTTTCAAAAGAATATAAAATGGCGCATGGCTTTTGTCTGCCTATGCCATCACATCACATGGTTATAGGGAGAATGAAAATTATTCTAGTTTTTTGCTAAATTCTATTATTTTCATGTTCATATTTTTGTTACTTGCTCAATCCCCTCCTCTTCCATTTTTCTGCTTTGTTCCTTTGTCAGTTTACCATTTTTCACAGCATTGCATTTTTTTGTCACATGTAGAAGAGGATGGTTTGACACCCTGTATTAAAGTTTTGCTCAGTATATTTATTTAAGAAAATCCTGTTAACATTAGCATAATTTTCCTGTAGAGTTGTGCAATTTTGGAAGAATTCTGATTGTAAATTCTTTTCAACATCCACTTTCTAACTGGAAACCTTGACTCGTTGGGGAAGACAGTTGTTTTAGTGAGAACAAAATTTTTTCTCTTGAGAACGTTTCGTAATGACTTGTTTTTTCCACATTTTTGTGTGTTTTTCCTTTTCTGTCTCTATTTCTCTCTATTTTAGTACTTTATTTAGTAAAGGATCTGATGCACTAAAAACTGTGAAGTTTGATCAACCCTGCTGATAATAATTGGTTACATGCAAAGGGCCTTTTGTTTTCCATTTATTCCCAAAATTAGCCCTAAATAAATAAATTAAAAGAAAACCTCAGCCACATGATTTTGGTGTGGTTAAATTTTTTTGTCATCCCAAATTAACCCTCTAAAAAGGATTCGATGATTTGTAAGCATTTTCTTTCTTTTGTTCAATACCTGTCTCAGTTAAACGGTTTTTATTAATTTTATTTTATTTTTTTTAAATCTAAGGAACAATTCTTCACTTGATCCAGTAAAATTTCTTACTCTTGACTAAATAGAGTCGTTTTTATTTTAGGACACTGCCAGGGATATTCTGAAGAATGCTCGTGGGGTAGTTGTTATTGATGAACGGGCATCCAATCACTTTCCTACACCCTTAGAGGTATCAAACAAAGATGATGTTGCAGTTGGCAGGATCCGCCGTGATGTCTCTCAAGATGGAAATCATGGGTAATAGTCTCCAGCCATATCTTTCTTATTTTATTTTCAAACTTCTATTAACAAAGCACCATACTGACGGGAACATTTCAAGCAGGTTGGATATCTTTGTCTGTGGTGATCAAATTCGCAAAGGAGCTGCACTTAATGCTGTTCAGATTGCTGAGATGTTACTATAGTTGACATTCAGTTCTAGTACTGAGATTTCATCTTATACATTACATGAAGTGGTGAGATGAAGTGATTATGAGCTATTTATTACATCAAGTGCTTTGCGGATATTTCATGCTGTGAGATTCAAGAAAATTTACCAGTTTTTGTAGTATAAACATGTAGGTCTATTAGTAAGCTGCTAGATATCTCCTTAAGATTGTCCTTATTTGCCCATTTGGTGGGGAATTTTGTTAAAATAATCTTGTAACTTTTGAGAGTCGAATGTAATAGGACACCTTTTTGTAACTGAAGTATCCTATTTGATTTATGTCAACCTCCTTCTGTCTGCTAAATCTCGCATTTTCATTTTATTTAATATAGAGAAGTACTTACAATAGTTTTCAAATTTTGTGGTTCTGATATTGTTTTGTAATGACCAACATCATTTTAAATTTGTGTTTGGTAAGTGTGTTTGTTTGTGTTTTTTGAGTTTTTGTTTTCAAAATTTTGAAAGAATGTGTGGTTGGTTTTAAATTTTTTTGAATTTTGAAAATGATATACAGTTAATATTGACTTAGATGCATTCGAAAATGTGTGTTTTCATAAAACTATTTTTTGAAAATGCTAACACACACTCTAGCTTCTTAGAAATACAGATTAGTCAAATTTTTATTAGCAGTTGCTGCTCTACAACTCAATGATGTGTCATGTTAATAATAGGATATATATTAATCATTTTTAGCTTAACCTGAGGAACATTTATGGCAGTTTAATGAGTCATGTGCTATATGAAATGTTTAGTTTATGCACTTTGCAGTGTCTTGTCTGATGACTGTTGGTCACTATATCAAACGGGGTGTATGAAAAGGAACTGGCGAAATCAATATATTGTAGGATAGCATGTCAAGCAGAAGAAAGAAGTGATTAGGAGAAACCATTATTTGGAATATTAGATTGGAGGTCAATTATATTTTTGGTTTTGATTGTCAAGTCAAATTTACATTTTCAATTATGTTATTGAAAATTAGATGTAAAATGATGAAAAATGGTCGTTCATGTGTTCTTTTAATGTAGTTTTTAAACATGGTGTTGAATATTTAATGATCTGCCGTATTAGTTGATAAAAGAAAGGGAGTTTCAGTAATCAGAAGTTCCTATAATTTTTATTGAAGGGCACTGTCATACAGTTGTAGAGTTTTAGTTAAAATAATTGGTGATTGATTTGAGGGAGTCTCTGTCTTAAAGGCAGATGAGGATATTTCATTGCTTCTGCCTCTTGGCTCATTGAATTTTATTGATGAGATTTTGAAAACTTTTGCAATAAGTGGCCATGACTGAAGAGTGCAGAATGTTAGTGTCTCAACATATTTAGAGAAACTTGCTCCTATTAGTTTGGAATGTCTTTTATTTTGTAGAACAAATGATATTAAACTCATGGCTGCATAAGTGTTGCATTTAGACTTTCATAGTTTTTTCTTACGGCTTATTAAGTAGCAGTTGACCATATCATATGGAGTGTATGTGGTTTCATAAATTCTATCATAGTACAAGAAATTTTAGTTCAAGTGAATCATTTTTATTGCTGTCTGATTTTCTAAACTTTCCCAGTGTTCTGAAGCAAAAATTGCAACTCCTTGTTTGTTATTGTACTGAAAGTGATCATCTTAATTTTCCAATATTGTGAGAGATTTCTCTGTTTCTGTTTCAGAATTTATGTCGAGTTAAAAACAAGACAAAGAAATGTGAGTTACTGCTGTTCTGATTGTGATAAAATTGCGATGCCAAGTGACAGCTGCTTTAATTTATTACTTTGTGTGATGTGATTTTCAGAACCAAAATCATTCAAAGCAGAGGTCTGTTATTGGCAGGGCAAGTATATATGTATTGGGGAAGATCAGGCACATAATGTACAAACTTTTTCAATGTTAGTTATCTGAAACTGTGAATTTGCTGCACCTAGACAACACTTTAGACTTATGCACATATGTATTTTCTCAATATAATGTAAATATTTTATGCTTAATCTCACTACCTGCCATGCAAAATTTGGCTTTCTGAAGCTTATCGGTTGTTTCACATATAAAGTATAAGCATCTTCCTTTTTACTCCTTAGCAAGGAGAGAACTCCCCTTTGGAGGAAATAAGAATGCTTTCACCTGTTTTCTAGTACGAGGAAGTCTTGGACTATAAACTTGGAGAAGGGGACAAAAGCATCTGATCCTTCCCTTGAATGCCATTTCTTAAGAGGCTCAAGTTTTGATGGTTATGTTCTCATTTACTAGTTGTAGTCTTTGTTTTTGATCTTCAAAGATTAGGAAATGTTAGTGGACATGTGGTTTGATAGATGATGATTAAATTGTTAACTCTTGTTTATTGGTTATGATTGGCCTGCTAACATTTTTTTGTTAATATACCAACTAAATCCTAAGCTAAATTGTATTGAAGTGCACATCAAATTGGTCCTATAGATTCCTTCCTGCTCCAATACTTATAGGCTAAACACATCTCAAGTAGAATAAAAAAAAAAAATCAATTTTAGGTAAGTAAAATGAAAGACAATTTTCAAATTTAGTGCATGGTTAGTGTAATGGGCATGTTAACGTTGAAAGATGAGTGTTTTTTTGGTTCATAGCAACTCATGTTAAAAAGACTCTTACAATAATTTGAAAAGTTTCCCATCTTTTTTAAGGTTTTATGATTAAAATATTTGTTTAATGCATAACTAACACACACCTTGAGATTATCCATCTCATAGTAGATTTTTTTTTTTTTTTCTTAAGCTTATTCTTGCACAAAGTTGCACGGCAATGAAGGGAAACTTTACAATTTGCATATTTTACTTTTACTTATTCTCAATTCCTTTCCCATAGCAAAGGGAGAACAAATCATGCCTTGTCCTGAGCTCCAATTCCTTCGATATGTTCTTCTATTATTTGTTAAGAAGCATTGAAAATAAGGTAAGAATCATTATCCTTACAAGCAAACCCTCTATTCAACTACATAAAATTTATTATTTGAAATAAATTGTAATAATTCCATAAGAATGTATATGTACTTAAGTGATAAAATTCTCAAGTATATATGCCCCTAAAATACTATAAATCTTAGAGTCTAAGTACCTTTTGGAATTTGCTACAGTACAGTTGCTGTACTCATACAGTGACTGTGCATTTTATGTAAAAATCGTAAATACGTATGTAAAAATCATAAACAAATTAATAAAAGTTGTACGTAAAAAAGTCATAAATGAAAAACATGTAAAAGTTATAAATACGATTTTTTTTCACTCGCTTACGATTTTTACACATATATTTGTTATTTTTTAATGCTATAATAAAATTGTTGTATAGCATGACTTCGGATCTTTTATTTATTTTCACTGTAAACTAATATTGTGATCAATATTTAAGTACACATTGATTGAGAATGATTAAAAAAGTTGATGTCAACTTTGTTGCTCAGGTCAACCAAAGATCTTTACAGAAATCCTGAGAAAAAATCTATTAAACAATGATAAACGCATACAACTTTATTTGTTGTTCATGTGTCACTCAGATGGTACGTGGGTTTGGGAAAAGTTTATAACAATTTTTAGATGCTAAAAATTTTTTCTATCTATTTACATCATTTAGGTTCTATTTAAAATTATGTTGAACCTCAATATCAATTTCATAAGTTTAAGAAAATAACATTATAATATTATAAATACATGCATACATATGTAATTTGAAGTCTCCGTCTAATTTCATAGAAGTCCCAAATTTTAAATTTGTATCAATTCTAGTCATGGAGATTTTACGCATGGAAAAATTGAAAAAATAGACATAATTAGAACCTTGTTTGAAATTTGAACACATCCTAAAAAATTTTTATGCCATAGACATTTTCTTAACAAAAAGACTCAATTACCCTTATGTATTTAATTTTTTTCCAAAGCCTTATTTCCCTCTTCTTCTTTCTTCAGACGAAAAATACTGAAACCCTTGGACACCGCTCGAAAGGAAAACCGACACGAGCATCGGCTTAGGATAGAGGCAAGAAACCGCTAGGTATTTGTGAACTTATTCTGTTTCGTTAGATATCAAAACACTAGATTTTCTGTTTTGCTAGATTTGATTTAGCTTTTAAGGAATCTTAATTAGGGATTTGAGTTTCCGTCGGATTTGTGAACTTATTCTGTGTTTTTAGGGATAAATCTAGTGTTATTATGTGATTTTTGTGGTTTGATGTGTATAAAAACTGTGAAAACCAATTGGTTTTGTTGCGAGGTAGACGATGACAAGTGTCAGATGTATCTCGACACTTGACACGTTCATGTCGAGTCGTATCGGATTCACAACCGACACTTGATATCAGTCTATTTTCGAAGATATCGACACTATCTTTCATCCGACATGTCGAGTGTCGGATACATGGTTCGAGAACTCCACATGTCGGTTTTCACATATCCGATACTCGACATGTCGATTGAAAGATAGTGTCGAGTGTCAGATGATTCATTTGACACTTGATGTCTTCGAAAATAGACTGATATCGAGTGTCGATTGTGAATCTGACATGACTCGACATGAAGTGTCGAGTGTCGAGTGTTAGGTGTCGAGTTCTGTCGAGATACATCTGGCACTCGCCATCGTCTACCTCGCAATAAAACCAGTTAGTTTTTACAGTTTTCATACACATCAAACCACAAAAATCACATAATTACACTATATTTATTCCTAAAAACACAGAATAAGTTCACAAATCCAACGGAAACTCAAATCCCTAATTAAGATTCCCTCAAAACTAAATCAAATCTAAAGAAACAAAAAATCTAGTATTTCGGCATCTAACGAAACATAATAAGTTCATAAATCCGAAGCGGTTTCTTGCTTCTATCCTCAGTCGATGATCGTGTCGGTTTTCGTTTTGAGCGGTATCCAGAGGTTTCGATATTTTTCATCTGAAGAGGGAAATAAGGCTTTGGAAAAAAATTGAATACATAAGGGTAATTGAGTCTTTTTATAAAAAAAAGTCTATGATATAAAAATTTTTCAAAATATATCCAAATTTCAAACAGGTCACTAATTGTATCTATTTTTTCAATTTTCCCTTTACTCTTCTTTTACCCTTCTTGCAAATATAATATAATATAATATTTTATTATATAAAATTCCACCTCTGTAATATTATATGTATGCTTGACATTTGAAGCATTTGAGTAGTCAAAGCTAAAGCCTAGAAGTACGATATGTGCAGTGTAAGTCTAAGGAATTTCCATTCCAACAACGTTAGCTTATTGCTACATAGGGAAGTTCTTTGCTGAGGAAGCATAGAATAATGATGATGTTAGCAACAATATCTTTCTGGCGTCAGGAAAATACTTGGTTTGCAAGTGGAGAAATTGACAAACAATAGTCTTTCTTTTCTCTTCTCTACATATATAAATATATGTTTCCTTTTGTTCTTTATTTGCATTTGTTTGTTTCATCGCATAGTGGCTTGTCTTGCTGCAGCTATTCATATCTTTGCAACCACTTTTGTCTTTTTGAGTCTTTGTTTTACAGGCATTTGCTTGTTTGCTTCGTTGCAGTGAAGGTGTCGAAGACAGCACCACAGCAAAAAGTTTCTTTGATCAAATTCCAAGACCAAGTATGTGACAGTTTCAAGCTTTAATTTTTGGTTATTAGTTAATGTTTAACAGGATCTTGCATACATCACATGCATGCATGCCACTTTCTGTGTGTGGCATCTTTGCTCCCTAGTTTAAGGGTTTTCTGGGTAACTTTGAGGAATTGATTGAAAATTTACAACGGTTTTGTTAGGCTGTGTGTTTGTGAAATGTACATTCATGGCACAGATGATATTCTAATGGGGAAGTGGAGTCCCGGCATCTGTCTCTTTGTCAATTTTTTAAATTCTATATTTTAAAATAATCATAGCCCTTGAATTTCTAATTCAAAGGTTGTACCGGTCCAATAACATTGCCATGCTGGTACTGTACGGGGACCCTTCTAATAGGCAAACTAGTTTTCTACATTTTGATTTTACCATGTCTAAATTGGCATGATTTTGATGTTATTAACCTTTTTTTTCAGTATCATTTCCAGGAAAGCTGAATGATTTAACTCTCATACTGTGACTTTCCTTCCCATGTTTATTTGTTTCATGTTCTCTGCTCTGGTATCCCATCACTTATAGGAATAGGACTATTTATACCCATTTCAATAATTTTGGGTACATCAGAAGCAATATTTACAATGTCAAAATGCAATTACTTGTTTGCATTTTCAGTCCTCTTTAAGCTATATGTTATTATGTCTTTCATATTTGTAAATTTTATCACTTCGTTTCGATACAAATTTTTTTTTCTCTGCTGATATATAGTCTATTTAAAAGCAAATTGATTAAGCCACCTAGTTTGGAAAATTTCAGAGACCTCTGACTATTTTAGAGAAGATGTTTATCGATTTTCTTACTATTAGTGAAGATTTCTAACAAAATTTGAAAGTACTGGAGTTATTGTTTTAGCCCAACCTTAGAGAAGATGAATAAAATCTTTTATTTTATGAAATTTTAAGATTTAAGTAACAAGCTTATTTCTCACTGATTATTTTCTTAAAATCATGAAAAGTAGGAATGTCTTCAGTAGGAGAGCATGTGGTTTGTGATATATTCTATTAGATTAAGTCAGTTCATATTTGAAGTAAGAAATATTAAAGTCTTGAGATAAACTTCCAGTAAAACTGAAATGAGAAGTTATAATTTGAAATATCAATCAACCTACAGAAATAGACTGACCTCCTAACAAGTGGGAAAATTCATTAACTTACAGTTGTAAAGGGAGCGGAGGGGGACGCTAATGCTTACGGTATTAGCAGAGTGGATTTCATGGGAAGGCAAAATATTAGCATTAAAAGTTCTATGGAGTCTAACTGAAAACAAATTTGAATTCATTAGTATCCTTAACCTGCTTGAAATTCTAACTTATTACACTTAAGAAATGACTGATAACGGCTCAAGATCGAAAATTTCAACTCCTTTTATTTCTTTTCTGGTTGCCTGCCATATTTTGATATTGTCATAAACTTGCATGAATTAACTTCATTTCTTATTATAATGATAATGGTCACATTTTTTAATCTCTAGACCTGTTTAGATCTCTATGCCATTGTTATCAAAGCTTCTTGACTTACAAAATGGGATAGGTTAGCAATAGCACATGGTGTCTACTGGCAGCCTTGGTAATTTCATTAGCATTGATATGGTTGCAGACAGAAGTATAATGTCTATTTCATCTTAATAACACTGTGGTGTCAATGTCAAAAGATACTAAGTTATAGAGATTATAGAACTGCATGTCAGAAGGATTTATATTTGTTCATAATTTTCAACTTGAGGCCTGATGTGATATTTTGACTGGCTTTCACAAGTGACATATCAGTGAGCAATATTTGTTACGTATTACCATATTTCATTTCTTTTTACATATGATATATGTGCAAAGTATGACTTTGTTAGAGCTTCTAACTTGGTATTGATTAGGAAACTGCAACTGAAATCATTTAGACAGAATGGGTAAGATGATCATACTGTATGGATTTGTTCCCACCGAGTCTCCAGAAGCCATAAAAAAATTTCTGGAGCAACTTTCAGGTGAAGGATCCGTCACTGAGGTGAAAGTTCAGCAAAATGAAGGCTCAAGGGCCTATGCTGTCGTGGAATTCACAACCACAGAAGCTGCAGATATGATTAAGTCCTTGGCTGCTAAACGCCTGTCTTATGGGAATTCTTACCTGAAATCTTGGGATATGAGCGGGCCATCAAAGCCAAATAACAATCAGCATCGGTTTGATGGTGTTAAGTTATACTTTGGATTTCAAATGTCTGAAACAAAGTTTTCTGCACTTTGGACACAGGATAATGTCTCTGTGAAATTTGGGTTGGGACTTAGAAAATTTATTATATTTTTATCTTATCAATCTATTGATTATAAGCTTGAGCTCTCCTATGATAAGATTAGAAAAGTTGAGATGCGTCGCCCACGAGGTCAAAATAAGAAGTTTATTGTCATCCAGGTTTGATGTTTAAACCGATTAGTTTCATATTTTATTTTGGGAGGAAATTTGGATTTAGTTTATCTATAATGGCTGTACACACACCGAAATAAAGAAATAATATATTAGTAAATTCATATTAAACTGATCATTTTAATTCTCTGTAATTGAAAAATTGCAACCCACATTTATTGTATCACTAACCAATTCTTGAGTTACTACATGACTTAAGAAATAGTTAAGCATATTGGTAAGAGAAGTGCAAAGTAATAAACAGATGCATAAATGTCAGTGAGATATTTGACAACTATATTGACTTGGAAATTGTGAATATTGCAACCTGAGTCTGGAAAACATATACATCAATGATTCTGCAATCTTTTAGATTTATGCGATACAGAATACTCATTAATCTTATGGTACTCTGCCGCTATACAGTAACAATCTTTTGCACCATCTGAGATTTCATGTCTTGGTGCATAATTAAGCCTATGGCTTTAGTTACCCCAGAGCATGATTACTACACTGGATGCTATAGATAAAACTCATTCCAGCACTTAAGCTAGGAAGATTTTTTAATCTGTCACAACTGAGGAAGATTTTAACACTTTATTCTCTGTTTCTGTTGCTAGTTAATTGGTGCTCCTCAAATATATCAGCACAATTTGCCTGGTCAGAGCTATACTAAGGAAGATGCTAATTTTCAGTGGATTAATGAAGTAGATTTTACTCCGTCTTTTTGTATTGGCCAATCTTCTGCATTGTGTTTGGAACTTCCAGTCAGCAGTAACCCTCCAGATTTTCAGAAAGATTTTGCTTGTTTTAAAGAAAGTGAAGGGAAGTTCACTCTGGATGGAGGTTCTACTTTCTCTGAAAACTCTGATCTTGTTCCCATTGTAAGTCCACCTGAAGGATTTGACTTGCCCTTCGAAATCATATTTAAGATTAATGTCTTGGTTCAGCATTGCTGTCTTCCTAGGCCAGTTGTGGATGCTAATTTCTTTCGCATGGTTGAACCACGTAGAAGAAATATCACATACATAGAGAATGCTCTTGACAATCTGTTTTATTTGAAAGAATTTTGCTTTGAACCTGTTCGTTGGCTTAAAGAACAATATCGAAAATATGTCACATCTAGGCCTCCTATGTCACCTGCCATTTCCTTAAGTGCGGGATTGGTATATATGAGGAAGGTTGTAGTGACCCCATGTAAAGTATATTTCTTTGGCCCAGAGGTCATTCTATCCAGTCATGTTTTACGCTGCTATCCTGGTGATATTGATAATTTTCTTCGTGTCTCTTTTGTTGATGAGGATCTGGAAAAATTACGTCCATCAGATTTATCTTCTCGGGCATGCATGGGAAATAAAGCAAAGCATACTAGACTTTATCAGAGGATACTGTCAACTCTAAGAAATGGCATAGTTATTGCAGATAAAAAGTTTGAATTTCTGGCCTTTTCACATAGTCAACTGAGAGACAATTCTTTGTGGATGTTTGCCTCTAGACCTGGGCTTACTGCAGCAGATATCAGAGAGAAGTTGGGTGATTTTAGTGAGATAAGGAATGTGGCAAAATATGGTGCCAGACTGGGTCAATCATTCAGCTCCTCCAGGGAATCTGTGATTGTTGAAAGTGACGAAACTGAAATAATTCCTGATGTAGAAACTGAAAGGGGAGGAGTCAAATACAATTTCTCTGATGGCATTGGAAAAATATCTGCTAATTTGGCTCAAATAGTGGCTAAAAAATGCGGCTTCAGACAAACTCCATCAGCCTTTCAGATTCGGTATGCTGGGTACAAAGGTGTTGTAGCCATTGATCCAACTTCAACCAAAAAATTATCAATGAGAAAAAGTATGTCCAAATACAAATCACAGAGCACTAGTCTAGATATTTTAGCATGGAGCAAGAATCAGCCTTGTTTTCTTAATCGCCAACTGGTCATCCTTCTGTCTAGTCTTGGTGTTAATGATTATGTTTTTGAAAAGAAGCAGAAAGACATGATTTCTCGGTTAGATTCCATTTTAACAGATCCTTTAAAGGCACAGGATGCACTCAACTTGATGCCGTCGGGGGAGACCACACGTGTCCTGAAGGAAATGCTTGATTATTATCAGAAGCCGGAGGATGAGCCATTTCTTTCGATCATGCTACAAGTATATCGTGCATCCACATTGCAAGACCTACGAACTAGACAAAGGATCTTTGTTGCAAAGGGACAGACAATGATGGGGTGTCTTGATGAAACTGGGACTTTGGAATATGGTGAGGTATTTGTACAACATTCTTTTAGCCATCAGAATCAGTCATCAAAAAATTTCTCCTCTATGTTCAGTGACAGTGGATCAGATCAATTCAGAGTCGTAAGAGGAAAGGTGGCTGTTGCCAAAAATCCATGCCTACACCCAGGTGATGTACGTGTTTTAAAGGCTGTGGATGTTCCGGCCTTGCACCATTTGGTAGATGTTGTGGTATTCCCAGCAAAAGGAAGGAGGTAAGCCTATCATACACACCACACACAAGTGCTGATACCAGCATTTACTTAATACAAATGAAAAAGAAAAAAAAAAATCATGTTACATAATACATGTTCCATACTTCGCATGCATTCCCTGATTATTAAAACTCACATATGAAAGTACAAAGTTACTTATGCATAAATTTGTTAATGTTGTGTCATGTTTGACACGCAACATTGTATAGTATTATTTTTAATAATTGCATTGCATTGTATTAATTAATGCTATGCATAATATAGTGGATGTTTGGTAAAACATTATACTCTACTGTTTTTTATAGTATACTATACTATATTTATATTTGGAGTATTTTTAAATTGTATTATATTATCTTTCATTTCAAAAATTAACAACATATTATTAAATAAATTAAATATTATTTTTATACCAAATTAAAAAAATTAAATACTAAATAAAATAATTATAACCTACAATTATAAAAATATATTAAATTCATATTGTCCTAATTAATATAAAAAAATTATATTATAAAAATAGTTTTCTTGTGTAACAAAGTACAGTCTATAACAAAAAAAAAAAAAAAAGAAAAGACTTGTTCCATTTATATTAAATTCATATTGTCCTAATTAGATCAAAATAAAAAATATAACTTTTTTATTTTACACAAAATTATTATTGTATATAAGGGTTTTCTTGTATTTTAAAATTAAAGAGGAAATATATAATGATTTATTAATTTAGTGTAGTGCAGGACAATGCAGTGGTTTTTTTCTACATTAGATAATGTAATACATGTTACATTAAATTATGCAGTGTATTATTTAGTACAATGTAAAGTTTGTTCCAAATATAAGTACTGTATAAATTAATACATTACAAAGTTTTTATACAATACAATGTGGACTGCCAAACATGCCCGTAGAGCGCATAAAGATGCATTATGCATTTTAATGTGTGTATAATTACATAAATATGTTCCTTATATTATAGTAGCCTTCTGATGACAACATGGATGTAAGTTGTTCATGCTCTCTTCTTGTGTTTTAATAAATTTTCCAACATTTTACATTAGCCATGAAGAGAACTTGGTAAGTTATTCGACCAATGAACAATTTAATGTTGATTTATCTTAACTTTTATTTCAATGTTGCTGCCTTGATGGACCTAATTAGTCATCTTAAACTTTTCCATCCTCTTGAAATTCTCATAGCATTCTCGTTGTGTATTATTTTTCTGTTTAGTTGAGCACAACTTTTCTATGTATAAGCATTTATAATGACACGATTTTCATTATTAACCAGACCTCATCCAAATGAATGTTCGGGAAGTGACTTGGATGGTGATGTCTACTTTGTTACCTGGGATCCTGACCTCATTCCTCCTCAGCAGTTCCCACCTATGGATTATACTGGGGTGCCGGCTAAGATTCATGATAATAAAATTACAATTGAGGTTTTACTTCTTCTTCATCTTTTTTTTTTTTCTTTTTTTTTTTCCTCCGGCCGCGCTGGGGAGTTGGGGTTGGGTTGGGGGGTGGGGGGGCGTTGAGGGTGTGGTGGTGTTGTAAAAATCAGAGGAAAAATATGAATCAAGGCTCATTTCCATTAGTTCATTTTCTTTTTAGCTCCCATTAGCACATTACAATTTGTTAGGCTTACAGTGATGAGTATAAATGTTTTCTAATTCCAGTGTTGCTATTTCCAATTGTTGACAGTAGTTTCCACAACAGCAGATATATTTTTTTTAATGAATAAATTTGTTTTATTTGTTTTTTTTTTAAAATGATGAAAACATAATTCTTTTCATCTGGCTTCTACTACCTCCTTGGGATTTTACTGGGGGTGTTAGGAGCAAATCTTGCTGAAACAGAGGTTGAGAGGGCTTTGGTTTATGTCAGTTGAAAGAGAAAAAGAAAATTGTGGGTTGGCAGGGTGGGGCTCTAAATCTTAGAAAAAAAGAAAGTATTTTATAGATATATTAATTATTTCTAAATACCAATAAATATTGCTAACTCTGCTAGATGGTATCTTAGTATACCCCTTTTTGATAACAACAATAAAGTATATTTCTTTATATAAAAAAAAGATGTTCAGTCGTTATACTGAAGTTTGCTAAAAAGAAGTCTACTCTTTTTTCATTCTTTTATTTATTTATTTTTTGTTCTACAGATGTCTTAGCCCAATCTAGAATAGCAAACTTATGGTTATATACTTACTCGAAACTTAAATGTCAATACTAATTTTGAGTAAAAGTCTCGCATTATATTGTTGAAGTGAGATTTTAGACTTTAGAATCAAGGAATATGAGTCAACATTTAATAGCTAGTTTAGCTTTTAAGGGCTAGGTATTTGAATATTCCAAAAAATGGAATTAGTTTCTTACCCAGATCCATCAACAATGGAAATAAAAGAATACACAGGTCATTGGATTTACAAATAGTATTTCGAATGACTGTATTGATCATCAAGGATGCCCTCCCCAAAAAAAATGGGGGAATCTTTTTATACATGTATATATATTTTTTAAAGTACATGTGTTCTTTTCCCGAGAAAAGAAAGTATAAGGACTTAATCGCATTGTTCTTTAGTACTTTTGACGTTTCTAGTATAGCCTTGATTAATTAAAATGAATCACTTAAGAGACCCTTTTGCTATGGATTGGAGTAATTGAGATCTTATCACTGATGTTTTCTTATTTTTAATCCTTCGCTTGTTAGTTTGCCTTTCATCCTCTAATCTCTCACTTTTATGGAACTTGTGATGAGGGATTTGAGTTGAATTGCTTAGGTGCTGGTCATAGGTTTTTCAGTTTTGGTTAGTATTCTGATAATTTTATTTTGCTTGGATTCCTAACGAATTCAATTATATCATAGCTATGGTTCTTTCACTGCAGCTTTAATTAGTTGCTACTTTGTTATACTTATTAACAGTATATATTTTCCTATCTTCATTATATTCTATTGGCATTTATTAAAATTAAAATCTGTCATGCACTCTCTTTGCCACCACATCAATATGTAGTAGGCACATCAACTTGTCATAGGGGAAGACACTGCCAAGAAACCCCTTTTGACATTAAACAATTTATTATGCATCAAATGGTAGCTGCAATTCAAGTGGTGGTTGATCTTATGCTTTTTGTGCTACAGGATGTGGAGGAGTATTTCGTGGATTACATAGTCAATGAAAACTTGGGAACAATTTGTAATGCCCATATTGCATTTGCAGATAAGAGTCCTTACAAGGCAATGTGTAGACAATGTCTTGCTCTTGCAAAGCTTGCTTCCATTGCTGTGGACTTCTCCAAGACTGGTGTACCAGCCATAATGCCTTATAAGTTACGTGCCAAATCTTTTCCAGATTACTTGGAAAAGCCTGGCAGAGAAACCTATATATCAAAAACTGTGATAGGAAGACTTTACCGAGAGGTAAAAGATCTTGTGCCAAACCAGGCTGCTATTATGGCCACCGCTAGAGGAGTGCGATACCAGTTTTATGATCTTGACATGGAAGTTGACGGCTTTAAGGACTACATTAATGACGCAATCTATTACAAAAGTCAGTATGATTATAGATTGGGAAATTTGATGGACTATTTTGGGATCTCCACTGAGGCTGAAATACTGAGTGGTTGCTTTTTGAAAATGGCAAAATCTTTTAGTAAGAAAAGGGACTTGGAAGCAATCACATTGGCTGTAAGGTCATTGAGAAATGAAGCCAGGGATTGGTTCAAGAAGATGAGTAGTGAGTCAGACTCCAGCACTGACAATGTATACAAAATAGCATCAGCTTGGTATCATGTTACATATCATCCCAGTTTTTGGGGTCGGTATAATGAAGGATTGAATCGAGACCATTTCTATAGCTTTCCATGGTGCGAACATGAGAAGCTCCTTGACATTAAAAGAGACAGACAGAATGTCTTAAAAGCTTTACGTTATTCGACACTGGTGGGCTAGTTCATTGCCGCTTGATCGGATTCTTATTCTCTACTGATGAAATCACTCAAAGAGATGCTTCAGGATTCCTTCTTGGTGGGCATTTGAGATAAATAAAAATTTAGAGTATGTAAAATATGGTCATGTTCAAGTGTCAACTTTATCATCATTTGTTGTTATTTGTGTGTATGCTTGTTACTATATATTGTAACTGTTCTGATCAGAACTCAGAATTAAACTTGTGGCAGAGTGAGTTGTACAATAAAAATCTATTGTGTTGTGTTATGTTGCCTAGAAATTATGCAGCACATTTGAAGCATGGGATTGTTCTTAATTGTTGGCAGGCTTGGTTGATTGTTGAGCAGACATGGTAACTTAGGACTAATACCGTCTCCACTGTCTCTATTGCTTGAGGATTCGTCCACACCTAACTTCCATGTTATGTTTGAATACTTGGTGGACAGGATGCTGCTACATCTTTGTCCAGGTGATTGGTGGATTTTTTGATGAAATCAGATGGCATTTTTCTTTATGGTAACTTGTAGTTTAAAGATTGTATCGAACTCATTCGGTTACATTAACTAATCTTTCAGGCGCATGAATGATTTGTAGAATATTTGTTAGGGGGTGGAGTCATATGAAGTCCGAAAGCTCTTTTCACATCTAATACTAAAAAATTAAAATATACTTCGATATATAATAAATAATCAATACAAAATTAATATATTAATGTTTCTTAATTACATTGAAAATATATAATTAAAATGTAAAACTTGTGTTAAAATAGACGAAACAAGTAATTTAAAATTATTTTATTACAAATCATGTAAGTCATGGATAAATTTTTATTAGATTCTATCAATTTTATAGAGTTATTTATAAATCTTTTTATATTTTTAGATGAAAATTTAATTATTATAATTATTTTTTAAGTTCTGTTTTGGAGCTTCTGTTTCTATTGGGCGCGTTATGCACAGAGTTGAATTGCTTGTCCCAGATCACGTTTAGATGTTTAGTTTCATGAAGAAATTTGCGTATTTCATATTAGTTCTGAACATGAATCCTACTTTAATTTTAAGCAACATTATATAGTTCATTTTTATTTCTTTTGATTTGATTTGATTTGATATGATTTTTTAATTTCGCGAAGAGAACTGTGAGGATGGATTCCAAAAGTCCAAGTTCACTGCATAATGCAAAATGCCGAAGTGTTCGACAGCACAAATTGCTGGTGATGGGAAGATAAAATCAGCAAATTACCTGACGTGTCCTCCTTCACATTCTTTCGTTTCTCCTAAAAAAGGATGTTTTAATTACAGAAGATGCAAATGATTTTGTTATCATAATTGATGCGGAAAATCTTCAGTGTCTTTTGTTTCATAAACCGCCTGACCAGTGAACTCATACTACGTAAGCTACCTCGGTTACACTCTGCATTCATTGATGAATTTAATTGGAAGAGTACATGTCATAACTGTAACACCCTAGTATGCGTAACCACAATTATTATGTGTTTAAGCATGTAAATTATTAGTACTTTTGTATAATTGTAAGGGTGATAAAGCAAATTAAAAATTATGATAGGGTGACTGGAAGCATTAGAAAATGGAGGGCTTATATGAAATTCACCCAATCCTTATCTATATAAATTTGGGAGAATTCTAGAAAATTTTATTTTCTTTCTTGTCTCTACAAAACGTTTCCAGCCCTCTCTCTTTCTCTCAATTTGCTTTCTTCTCTTGTGAAATTCAAGGAAAATTGAATAAGCTAGAAGGAAATTAAGGTAAATTCATTTTCTCCTTCTTCCTTTAGAGCCTAACCATGAAATTCTATAAGGAAAATGTTAGATTCTACTATGATTAATCTTGTGTTTATGTTATATACTTCATGATACATGTTAGAAAACATAATATTACATGTGCTATGGTATATTGAAGGAGAAGGGATGATGTTTGGGAAGTTAGGAAACATGATTGAGTGAAATTTCTGCAGAGCCTCTTTTCTGAACAGGGGTTAGTCCGAAATTTCTTATAAATTCTGTGGTTGTTTGCTGACTCTGAAATTTTTATATGATAAAATAGACATCTCAAGGAGTTTATAGAATTTTGAAACACTCAAAAATTCGCAGTGTGTGAATTATAATGAATTTTTGAAGTTCTGGTTCGAAATTGAGAATTCCCCTGTTTTAAAACAGGGCAGCAGAACTGAACTCCATTTGAAGGGGCAAATCTTTGTAAAATTTTGTGATTTTTAATATGAAAACCCTTGGGTATGTTTTATATTAGACTGTAAATTTTGATGGTTTTTGGAGTTGTGTATGAATTGTTATGATTTTTCAAATCTGGACTTAAAGAACTGTGAATGTTAAGTTCTAGAACTGAGTTTGTGAAATAAATTTAGTTTGACTGCCTTAAGCTCCTTAGAAAATCACTATTTTTGGTGGAATGACTCTCATATGTGTCTAGTTTTAGACTGGAAAGTTTGGTAGAGATTTGATTATTGTAGAATTTTATAAAATTCTTCAAAGTTTCACTGTTCAGTTGAGAGGTCTGCAGACAGATTTGCTGTGTGAATGAAATTAAGGATTTTCAAGGGGTATATGACCTTATTTTGACTCAATAAAATTCATGGACTATAATATGTATGTCTATTTGATTTCCAAGAATTTTGGTGATCATTGGAAATGAATAACCTCTTATTATAATAATCCAACCAATATGTGTGTGATAGAGTTTAATAAATGATGTTATTGGTTGGTTGAATTGTTGTTAACCTATAAACAATTTAATGACTTCTAAATGGACATTGATCAATGTGTCATAACTATGGCAATGGTTACCAGAGAGGAAGGAAAAAAAAAAAAGAGATGAACTTTAAACAACCGCTCGTCAAGAAATACAGGACAACGAAATTAAGAGGCAAGGCTAACCAGGTAAGTAGCTAGAACCTTCTGAGGACACAACAGATATTAACTATTAATGAAATGTGTTTAATGACTGTGATTGTGAATATATGTGAGTTGTGTGGATGGAATGTGTACAGGGCCATGAATACATGGACCTTGATATAGGAAATGATTTGATTGGATTTTATAGTGATTTATGAAATGTGTGATTTCACACACTTTGATGTGTATGTGATTGACATGTTGGTGTAACTTCTATGTGTGTGAGATATAGAAATGTGACTGTGCCCTCATATATGTGAATTTGTTGTGATATGGCTTGAATAATATTGCCAATGAAACGATGTGTGTATATGAAGAATGAAATACATGCCAAACATTCGAGGATACTATTTCCTCATGTGAGATGGCATGACAAATGAATGTCTGAAAAATCATGTGTATTAGAGTGCCATGAATGTGTACGAGTGGAAATTGAATGAGATTAGTTATACATGGACATAGTTACGCAACGATGTGATTGAAATACATCGAAGAGTAATGGAAGGGTTGGCACTAATAAAGAATTCAATGGGGTTCTATATATGTAGAAATGATGTCAATGTGTGGATTGTGCACATCCATAAGTGTATGTGAGATAT
Organism: Boswellia sacra; assembly: GCA_013180625.2. NCBI lineage: Eukaryota > Viridiplantae > Streptophyta > Magnoliopsida > Sapindales > Burseraceae > Boswellia > Boswellia sacra. The sequence goes on from SNVD02009623.1 coordinate 89,667, forward strand.
GTAGGCTTATTGTGTTTATGAGTGTTATGTGATTAATGAGAAGCCTATGTAGAACCTCAATTATGGAAGTAAACTGCAATACTGTGATGTGCGAAGGCATGCATCATCGCGTGATGTGTTATGAATTTGAAATTACATGCCAAGCCCATGAGAATATATTGAATGACGAATGTGAAATGTGATACTGTTAAATGCTAGCATTAAAGTGAATGAATTGTCACAAGTTGTGATTGGGTTAGAAGCTTAATATAGAGCTTCACTTATGTGACTGAAATGTGATATGTGATATGTGAGTGAAAGCTTAATAGAGAGCTTCACTTATGTGACTGAAATGTGAAATGTGATAGGTGAGTGAAAGCTTAATATAGAGCTTCACTTATGTGATTGAATGTGAAAACTGATATGTAAGTGGCATGCCATAACTTAGGATATTTGGCTCTCATAGCTTGAGGGGAGGTCTGGACCATGTGTTTCTCTAGACGAGATTCGGTAGCATGGGCCCGGTATCACCCGGATTGTCAGACTAGCCTCGAGCTATTTCAAGTGTAGGCATCTGAATGTATCCGTACTGTTACGTACTCCCATGGCTTGAGGGGAGGTCTGGACCATGTGTTTCTCTAGATGAGATTCGGTAGCATGGGCCCGGTATCACCCGGATTGTCAGACTAGCCTTGAGCTATTTCATGGGTAGGCCTATGAATGTATCTGTACTGTTCTATATCCCCATGGCTTGAGGGGAGGTCTGGACCATGTGTTTCTCTAGACGAGATTCGGTAGCATGGGCCCGGTATCACCCGGATTGTCAGACTAGCCTTGAGCTGATTCATGGGTAGGCCTACGTATGGGAACTGACTGTGAGACGAAAAGTCCTACCTTGATTAGAGAGCACTGTTCCTAAGTAACTGTGACTGTACTGTGAAAGCTTTCGAAATTATGTGAAATGGATATCCATATGAACAATGTAGCTAGCTTATGGAAACTCATGTGTAAATGATTTATATGTTTATGGGAGCACATGAGGATGTGATCGACTTGTGGAAAGTTTATGTGTAAATGAGATGTGTATGTAAATGGGTGTATGTGATAAGTTTTGACATGGAAAAGCCATGCTTGATTACCCATATACAAGTATTTATGGAATTAGGAATGTAACTGGATAAGAGAGGAATTGGTCTAAGAAATGGCCATTGATACAGGGTTGGCGCAGGAGCATAATTAAATGGTGCAAGAGTGCATCTTTAACTAATCTAAAGAGATATAGGCAGAGAATTGGCATCGCTGCGCCATACCTTTTACGCTGAAGCGCTACTTGCACTGACTCAAGTAAGAGAGAATAGAGAGTTGGCGCATGTGTGCCCTCCCTTGGCACCGGAGCGCGAAACTGGAATTTATAACAGATTGGAAATCAGAAACTTGGCGTCGCCGTGCAAGTTTTCTCGCATAGGGGCGTGTTCCTTGAACACTGAAATCAATATTCTAATTTCCTTAGTAAAGCACTGTTGGCTTGTATACCAAGAAATGAACAGTAACCAATAATTATAGAATAAGTATTGAATTGTAATCGTATTCTGAAATGGTTATCGCCATTAATTGTTTTATTTTGAGTGTTACGCCAGTTTTATAATTCTAGTTGCTTACTGAGTTTCATACTCACTAGTCTGTTGTGTACCTCAGGTATTCGATCAGTTAAAGATTACGAGAGGATTTTGGCATAGCGACGATTGTGTTCCCTTGGCAAGTTCTTATCCGCTGCAGTATTACTATGTTGGACACAGGGTGTGACAATAACTCTTACTAGGTATACAAAATATAGTATTTATACAGTCATTTAAATATGAACTCTGTTAATTCTTTCAAAAATTAATATTAGTATCACACCAAAGAGAGTTCATAATCATAACCACACCATTTCACTGTATATAGACATTCAAAATCAAAAGGATTCCTCCAGTATGACTATGATAATCTAGGCAGCGATCTATGGTTGTCAAGGGAACTCTGTTAGAAATGCCAAAAGTCCTCCATCCATAGCTCAATCTACTGATCACTTGAGGCACACAACAACTTTAATGAGTAAAACTCAGTAAGTAAGCTAGGTGAATATACAGTAATAAACAATAACAATAGAATTCATTCTAGAGTATGAAACTATCCATTTCTAACTATACAAGTATTAGCTAACTCGTTAAAGAAAGAAAACCGAGTTCACTTCGGTTACATTTGCGCTCCCGTGCCGATTTTCTTTCTAGACCTCTATAGGTTGATTCAACCTCACATAAGTGAGTTTACATTCCTCTACTCATTGCTTTTTCATGTACAATCACAATCACATAATGAGGAAGCTTCGACAGTATCAGTTACAGTCACCTAGGGGAAAAGACTCTCTAATCAAGGTAGGACATTTTATTTCACAGTCAGTTTCCATATAATAGCTCAAGGCTAGTCTGACAATCCGGGTGATACCGGACCCATGCTACCGAATCTCGTTTAGAGAAACACATGGTCCCCTCAAGCCATGGGAGTACGGAATGCTCAAGGCTAGTATGATAATCCGGGTGATACCCGGCTCATGCTACCGAATCTCATCTAGAGAAACACATGGTCCAGACCTCCCCTCAAGCCATGGAACAGTACAGAACATTACAAATACATTTAGATGCCTACACTTGAAATAGCTTGAGGCTAGTTTGACAATCCGGGTGATACCGAGCCCATGTTACCGAATCTCGTCTAGAGAAACATATAGTCTAGACTTCCCCTCAAGCTATGAGAGCTAAACTTTCTAGGTCTTGGTATGCCAATCACGTTTCATCATTTACAATCAATCACATTAAAGAAGCTCGATATCAGGTTTCTAGAATAGTCACAATATCTCACATTCAAGCATCAAGGTGCTAGCAATTAATAGTGTTACAATCCACAAAATTACATACATACAGTGCACAATTTATTGTGGCCTCAAAATAGTTAGCTTACTTACCTTGTACAACTGGTTTTTGATGTTTGTGATTGACCTAAAAATAAAACAAAAATCTCTTTTTAGGTCACCATACACTTGTAAAACATTTCCCCTTTTTTGGCTCTATTTCCATACTTACTTTGACAAAAAATTTACAACAACAATTGTCTACTTCTAAAAATTCACACAATTAGGTAGACATCTTTTACACACATAACTCATGTCTCCTTAGAATTTTTAGAGCCAATTGGGGCCATTTGGCCACTCAAAATAATCAATTCATTACCTCAACAATTCCGCCATTGCATTTGTTTAATTGAACAGTATAGAATTAAAAATTTGTAGGAATTGTAATCCTACTCAAATGGCTATAAAAATTTACAGGCTGGTATATAACACATATATATACCTCCATACCAAAAATCATGGTTTTTCAAGGTGTTTAACCCATTCAAATCTAATTATTTCTAACTGCCCTGTTTTGGAAACTAAAAATTCCATTTTTAGCAAGCCAACTTTAAAAATCTATAACAATTCACACAGATCTTCAATCTCAGTGAAAATTTACAGTCTCATATATGACACATAAAAGGACTTGTATACCAAAAATCAGATAATTCTATGAAGATTTGGGCCTTCAAATAAAATCATCTTCCCTTACTCTGTTCTAAGACAGGAGAAATGTGCAATACCATACTAGAAATTCAAAAATTCACTACAAATCACCTACTTCTAATTTTTGAGTGAATCCAATTGATATACACTCCTGGACATGTGTATTTTCATCCATAAAAATTTCAGAACAAGAAAATGTCCCCCTGATTTTTGGTAATTTTCGGAACATGCACTGCTCAGTGTAACAAAATTTTCAGGATTTGAACTAAACTCTCAATTCTAGCTTATATCTTCATCCTTTTGCTTAGATGCATTAAAAACTCATTCAAATTCATGTTTCCACACAAATTTCCAGCATTACAAACAAAAATTCACATACTCACATCACAACCCAAAAATATTCTTGCAAACACACACACTAAGACAAGAATCTTTAAGGAAAAAGGGTGAGTTCTTACCACTTCTTTCTTCCTTCTCCCTTCTTTTTCTCCCTTGATTCCTTGATGAGTCGTGTGAAAATTTTTTTGAGAGAGAAGAGGGCTGGAACGTGTAAGCAAGGAGAGAAATGAAAGAATTCTAGAACTCTTCCCATTTATAGATAAATATTAGGCCAAATTTCATTAAGCCCCTCATTCTTTTATTTATTACATTACAATTCCAATACATCACCAATATATTAATACATATTATTACATATGTAACATAACACATGGTATAATATATATTACAAAAAACTTAGGATATTACAACTCTCCCCTCCTTAAAAGAATTTCGTCCTCGAAATTCAGTACATTTATTCGAATAGAGAGGGGTATTTGGTATGCATCTCCTCCTCTAATTCCCAAGTTGCTTCTCCTATGGAGTGATTTTTCCAAAGTACTTTCACCAACGGTATGTTCCTCTTCCGAAGTCCATGTTCTTTGCGATCTATGATTCGGATCGGTCTCTCCTCATATGTAAGATCGGCTCTTAACTCCGGAAGTTCGGAACTCAGCACATGGGACGGATCGGAAACATACTTCCTTAACATGGAGACATGAAAGACATCATTCACTCCAGACAATGAAGGTGGTAAAGGAAGTTTATATGCTGCGTCTCCAATCCTCTCCAGAATCTCATAAGGGCCAATATATCTTGGACTCAATTTCCCTTTCTTTCCAAATCGCATTACTCCTTTCATAGGAGCAACTTTAAGGAAAACTTTATCTCCTACTACAAATTCTAACTTCTTCCTTCGCTGATCAGCATAATTCTTCTGTCTGCTCTATACTGCATTCATTCTGTCCTTCACTTTTCGGATGATATCACATGTTTGTTGTACAATTTCGGGCCCAAGTATCTTTCTTTCACCAACCTCATTCTAATGGATGGGTGATCTACACTTCCTCCCATACAAGGCTTCATAAGGGGCCATTCCTATTGTGGATTGATAGCTGTTGTTGTATGCAAATTCAACCAAAGTCAAGTGCCTGTCCCAGCTATCCTGGAAGTCCAACACACAGGCTCTAAGCATATCTTCCAAAATCTGGATGATCCTTTCCGATTGACCATCTGTTTGAGGGTGGAAAGCCGTGCTGAACTTTAGTTTAGTGCCCAAAGCCTTATGTAAACTTTTCCAGAATTGGGAGGTAAATCTTGGGTCCTGATCTGAAACAATAGATTTTGGTACTCCATGTAGTCTCACAATCTCATCTACATAGAGCTGGGCATATCTATCCATAGTGAAGGTAGTGCGCACAGGAAGAAAATGTGCTGATTTTGTTAACCGGTCCATAATCACCCAAATTGCATCGCATCCATTCCTAGTCCTCGGTAGACCCACAACAAAATCCATAGTGATGTGTTCCCATTTCCATTCTGGTATTGATAGTGGATTAAGTAATCCCGATGGCCTTTAATGTTCAGCTTTAACTTGTTGACAAACTAGGCATTGTTCAACAAATTGAGCTATTTCCTTCTTCATTAAAGTTTATAATATTTCTTTTTCCCCCTTTGTTTTGGGTATTTGTAGTATTGCCTAATTGTTTGGGTAATTACAGTTTGCTCAACTATTTGGGTAATTGTAGTTTGACCCAATAGTTGTGATATTTGTATTGTGACTCAAAAGTTTGTAATTCTCTTTGAAGATAGTGGAAGGTTTCTTCAGCGGCGCCCGACGACTTAGGTATTTATACCGAACCTCGTTAAATCTTGGTGCTCTTTCTATTTTACATTGTTGGTTGATTAGTTGCCTCTTTAGTTGCTATTATATTCAATTATCTGGCATAATTTGTGGTTGTGCATTTTAGTTGTTCAGTTGGTTATCGCTTCCGCTGTGCATAACAATTGGTATCAGAGCCTAAAGTTGTGGGTAGTGAGTGGCTATTTCATTGAAGCACTTACTACTATTCTGGGCTGTTGAATTTGGATTGCTAGTTATTGAATATAATAGTCTGTTTGGAGCTTGCTTATTGGTGATTTGTATTTCGAGCTTATTTGCGAAAGATATTAATGGCATCATCGTCAATTGTACCAAAGAAGACATTGACTGTGACAAATGCAAAAATAGATGTTGAAAAATTTGATGGTTGAAATAATTTCGGCTTATGACAAAGTGAGGTGTTGGACGGGTTGTATCAGCAAGATTTGGATATTGTTCTGGAAGAAACAAAACCAGAAGATATCAGTGTAAGAGATTGAGACAGGCTGAATATAAAAGATTGTGGGTTGATTTGCTCTTGCTTGTGTAGAGAATAAAAGTACTCGTTCATGAAGGAGACATCTGCAAACAAATTGTGGAAGGCGCTAGAAAACAAATATATGAAGAAAAGCAATGAGAATCGGCTGTACCTATTAAAGAGATTGTTTCGTCTCTAGTTGAAACTAGGTACCAGCATCAGTTCTCATATTGATGAGTTTAATAAGTTAATTGCTGATTTGTTAAACTTAGATGAAACCTTCAAAGATGAAATTAAGGGTATGCTATTGATTGGCTCACTTCCGGATGAATTAGATCATTTGTACATTACTCTTATCCATGGAAAAAATAAACTGTCTTTTGAAGAAGTTTGTTCTGCTTTGTTGAATTATGAAATTCGTAAGAAAGATCAAAGGGAGTATAGGGATGAGTTAGTAGATGCATTGACAGTGAGAGGGCGTAGTCAAAGTAGGAAGCCAGGAAAAAGGAAAAAATCTTGGTCGAGGGGTAGATTAGGAAAAGATGAGTGTGCCTTTTGTCGTGAGAAAGGGCATTGGAAGAAAGATTGTCCTAAGTTAAAAAAGAAAGATAAGGGCAAGGCTGTTTCTGATGCATGTGTTGTTAAGCGTGAAGATGATAGTGAGTCAGATATATGTCTGGTTGGTCATCCATCCACTTCTGGTTCTGATGAGTGGATTATGGATTCGGGTTGTACTTATCATATGTGTCTACATAAAGAATGGTTCTTTCAATTTGAAAAGTTTGATTCTGGAGTTGTGTATATGGGCAATGATGATATTTCCCATACTGCTGGGATAGGTTCAATCCGATTAAGGAATCATGATGGACTGACTAGAGTTCTGACAGATGTTCGGTATGTACCGAAGTTAAAAAAAAATCTCATCTCTTTGGGAGCCTTAGAATCTAAAGGCTGTAGGATATCTATTCGAGATGGTATTCTGAGGGTCACTTCAGGCGCTCTAGTGGTATTAAAAGGTACTAGGAGGAACAACTTGTATTACTATAATGCTAGTACGGTTATTGGATCAGCGGCTATGGTTGCTAATAATGATGCAGATTCAGAGATCACGAGACTATGACATATATATTTGGCACATGCAGGTGAGAAAGCCTTATTCAGTTTGGTGAAACGAGGCTTATTGAAAGGTGCAAAGACTTGCAAGATGGATCTTTGTGAGCATTGTGTTCTAGGAAAGCAGAAAAGAGTGAAATTTGGCACCACTATTCATAATACCAAGGGTATTCTTGATTATGTTCACTTAGATGTGTGGGGACCTATCAAAACTGCATCAATGGGAGGTAGGCACTACTTTGTTACTTTTGTTAATGACTTTTTCAGAAGAACTTGGCTGTACTGTTTGAAATCAAAAGATGATGTACTTGGTGCTTTCCTTAAATGAAAAAAGATGATTGAGACATAAACTGGCAAGAAAATCAAGCATCTCAGAATAGATAATGGTGGTGAGTATTGCAGTGATCAGTTTTTGAAATTGTGTCAAGATGAAGGTATTGTACGTCATTTTACTATTAGAGGTACACCGCAGCAGAACGGGGTGGTAGAACACATGAACCGGACATTGCTAGAGAAAGTTCAGTGCATGTTGTCCAATGCTGGGTTGGGCAAGGAATTTTGAGCTGAGGCTGTGACTTATGCGTGTCATCTCATTAATCATCTACCTTCAGCTGCTATTGGTGATAGAACTCCATTGGAGGTATGGTCTGGACAACCTGTTTCTGATTATGATTCTTTACATGTTTTTAGTTCTACTGTATATTATCATGTGAAAGAATATAAACTGGATCCTAGAGCCAAGAAAACGATTTTCTTAGGATTTGCTTCTGGAGTAAAAGGATATCGTCTTTGGTGTCCTAGTTCGAGGAAGATACCAGTAGAGATGTGACATTTGATGAGTCTTCAATGTTGAAGAAATCAGAAAATCAAACAAAGGTGAATGGTACTTCATAGCAGGTGGAGTATACTCAGCAATAGGTGGAGTTTGAAACGACGACATTGAACCTAGTTAGATCTGTTGAGACAGATAATGGTACTCTTATGACAGAAGGAGATTTGGGAGATTATGGTGAAGGTTCTACTCAAGAATCTATTGCAATTGATAGGCTAAGATATGAGATTCGCAGACCTGCTCGATTTGCTGATATGGTGGCATATGCACTTTCAATTGTAGATGCTAATATTCATTCCACTTATAGAGAGGCAGTCAGATGTTCTAAAGTTGATAAGTGGAAAACAACTATGAGCGAAGAGATGCAGTCTCTTCAGAAGAATGAAACTTGGGAGCTAGCTCAACTACTGAAGGGTAAAAAGGTAATTGGATGCAAATAGGTATATGCAAAGAAAGATGGATTTTCTGACAAGAATGATGTCCGCAACAAGACAAGATTGGTGGCTAAAGGCTACGCTCAGAGGGAAGAAATTGACTACAATGAGGTATTTTCTCCAGTTGTTAAACATTCTTCCATTAGAATTTTGTTGGCCTTGGTAGCTCAAATGAATGTGGAACTAGTTCAACTTGATGTAAAAACTGCATTTTTACATGGTGACTTGGAAGAGGAAATCTATATGACTTAGCCAAAGGGATTCAAAGTTGCTGGTAAGGAAAATTTGGTTTGCAAACTGAAAAGATCGCTTTATGGTTTGAAGCAATCTCCCAGACAATGGTATAAGCGATTTGATCGGTTTATGATGGATCAGAGGTATATAAGAAGCAAATTTGATAATTGTGTATATTTTCGAAGGTTACATGATGGTTCTTTCATTTATCTACTCTTGTATGTTGATATGTTGATAGCTTCGACGAATGTCAAAGAAATTGCAAAGTTAAAGACTCAGTTGAATCGAGAGTTTGAGATGAAAGATTTGGGTGAAGCTAAGAAGATTCTAGGTATAGAGATTAGCAGAGATAGAGGAAGAGGTAAGATTTATTTGACTCAGAAGCAGTATCTGAAGAAGGTATTACAGTGGTTTGACATTACAGAGCAGTCAAAACCTGTAAGTACCATACTTGCTCCTCATATGAAACTTAGTGCATCTTTATCTCCTAGTACAGATGAGGAACGAGAGTATATATCTCGAGTTTCATATGCTAATGCAGTTGGTAGCCTGATGTATGCTATGGTGTGTATGAGACCCGACATTTCACATACAATTGGAGTTGTGAGCAGGTATATGCATGATCCTGGTAAAGGACATTGGCAAGCAGTGAAATGGATTATACGGTATTTGTTGAAAATCGTAGATGTTAGCTTAGTCTTTGAGAAGGATGATACATGTGATCAGTATGCCATTGGTTATGTTGATTCAGATTATGCTGGTGATTTGGATAAACGTCGGTCGACAACTGGTTATGTGTTTACTCTTGCAAGAGCACCAGTAAGTTGGAAGTCTACTTTATAGTCTATATTGGCTTTGTCTACTATAGAGGCAGAGTATATGGCAATAACAGAGGCTGTGAAGGACGCTATTTGGTTACAGGGATTGCTGGATGAATTGGAAATTGGACAGAAGCATATCAGTCTTTATTCTGACAGTCAGAGTACTATCCACTTAGCGAAGAATCCAGTGTTCCATGTTCGTACGAAGCATATTGATTTCGGTATCATTTTGTGCGGGAGATCATTAATGAATGAAGAATCTTACTTCAGAAGATTGAGACTGCCGAGAATCCTGCAGATATGTTGACAAAGGTTGTGACAACGATCAAGTTCAGTCATTGTTTAGACTTGATCAACATTGTACGAGTTTGACCGCGCCATTGGCCGCATTTGGAGGCGTTGTAGTTGTGATATAGAATGTGGAAAAAGAAGAAATTTGTGGTGGGTTGGCATATTCGCCAAGATGGAGATTTGTTGAGTGTGGCTCATATGCAAGTGGGAGAGATCCCACATTGGTTAAGTTGCAAAGCATGGGTCTTATATGGACTTATAAATAAAGCTATTTGAGAGATGTTTATGTGTCTCATTGGAAATTCTCCTCCACCCTCTCTATTTGTAAGGTCTCACATATAAGACCTCATAGTTTAAGGGCCCTTCATTAAGGACCTTAAAGTTTATAATATTTCTTTTTCTCCTTTATTTTGGTATATGTAGTATTGCCCAATTATTTGGGTAATTACAATTTGACCCAACTATTTGGGTAATTGTAGTTTAGCCTAATAGTTGTGGTATTTGTATTGTGGCTCAAAAGTTTGTAATTCTCTTTGAAGACAGTGGAAGGTTTCTTCAGCGGCGTCCGACGACGTAGGTATTTATACCGAACCTCGTTAAATCTTGGTGTTCTTTCTATTTTGCATTGTTAGTTGATTGGTTGCCTCTTTAGTTGCTATTATATTCAATTATCTGACATAGTATGTGGTTGTGCATTTTAGTTGTTCTGTTGGTTATCGCTTCCGCTGTGTATGACAGAAATCGACGGCATGAAGAGGAAGATACCATTGTTGTTCCCACCTATGATCAATAATATTCCAGTATACCATATACTCATCTCTCTTAACAAGTTCTTTTTTAATTGTTTCTTTTGCTCGATACATTCCAGCATGTATGTATCCCATAGCAGGCCGCTTCTCACTGCAAATAATTTGTAGAACTTGCAAAAGGGGATTTGTCAAGAGAATAATCAAGCCAGAAGATGATTGATACGTGCTATATCTAACATTTCCAGTCCCCCTGGTCTCTTTGAATATTCACAATCCATCCACCCCTGTGAAGTAACCATGGTCTGCATATAACTTTTAAGTTCAATAATTCTTTTCAATGTTGGAAAGTTTGTAGCCGAGGGGGTGATTCGAGGTTCTACAATATCATTGCCAAAATTATACCTCCTTGCCATATTTAGAACTACACTGTGATTGTAAGCAAATCTTGGAATGTCTCTAGCCTATTCAATTATTGAGTTAACCCATTCAAGCTTTGAAAGATCCTCTAGTATCAGGTTCAAGCAATAAACTGCACATAGAGTCAAGTAAAGAGTAGGGAAAGTATCAGTTAACCTTCTTATTAAAATAATATCCTGCTCTTCACTACTGGTAATCACCTGCGACACATGTCTTACTCCAACTTCTTCCACCACTTGCTTAAGCAATTCATACAGTGCATCAAAGATTTCATAACACCAGATGCATCAACTGATCTTAAAAACACTGTTCCCTACAGACAATATGGCAAAAAGGTTAGCAATGTCCTACCTATTTCAGTATTCCATTGGTTAAGTAAAATAGAACAACTAGTCCTTCCCCATGTTGTAGTGTATTTGTCAATATCATTTTTCACCTCCTCAGCTGAATTCTTCAATATCCAAGCCCGAAAATCATAATACGTAGCCGTTACTGCCCCAGACCCTCATGAACTAATAGCATCAACCATTGGTTGGAAATAAACTGAGTTCACAGCATCTAACGGTGCCCCTATATCACAGAGAAACTGACCTATAGACATAAAGATATTATTCTTCACCCTCTTAGCGGTGGATGTAACACTGCACAAATCAACTGCATTGCTAGATGCAGAATAATTTTCCCCCTCCATCTTTTTCTCCTATCTCTGCTAATGTTACTTGTCCCTTTTCTATTAACCAACAAACTCTTTTTTTGGGAAAAATTTACTATTCATATAAAAGAAAAAGTGAATGTACATGATACGAGGGGCATACCCTAAGAAGAGTACCTAGTACTCACAAGTCCAAACAGGAAATACCAATGCCTAAGGGGCCCAAAACAAAACAACCTGAACAAAAGAGCCAAAGGCCTAATCAAACAGAAAAAAGGCGCAAAGGCCCAAACCAACCACAACTAAGCTAACAATAGAAAACGAAGTCCAAGAAAAAATTAATTATTCAGCCCTATATGGCATGAAGCTGAGAAGTGATCGCATACTTGACCTCCAAGGCTAGAAACCGGGAACGAACCAAGTCAAAAATCTCATCAGTCACCTGACGAAGGGTTCGACGTCGCTGTTGATACACACGATCATTCCTTTAATACCAAGTGAATAAACCGTTGTAGAGAAGACCAAACATGCAAGGATACGTCCAAAATTCTTTCTGCCTTGGAGATGCAGAGAAGCCCATTGAAGCAAGGAGCTCCAACAAAAGGATGGCCAAACAACGAGAGTCTTAGCTGAAATCTCCTCCCAAACAAAAGATGAGAAAGGATAACGAAAGAAAAGATGGTGATGGGTCTCATTTGCTGAAGCACAGAGAACACAGCCTGAAGAGGATAAAATACCATGACGCTGTAGTCGATCTATAGTGCGAAGCCGACCCAAAGAGGCAAGGCAAAGAATAAAAAAGTGTCTTCAGACATGGCCAGGGAATCAGAGAAGATGATGAAGAGTGTTCACCGGACGCCTACTCTGTAACAATTCCCATGCGGAGCCAATAGAGAAAATACTGAGGTATGGCCCTTCTAAACAACATGATCAAGAGCCCCCATCGTAGGTTGGATGCTGACTGAGTCCTAAATCAATCTAAGGGCCTGACCTCCATTAGGAAAAGCCTAATCCCCATCCTGAATAACGTCTAAGACCCTAGCATCTGAAGGAAGACCTGTGGATGTAAGAGTCCTGAAGGGTAACAAGTCACACAGACACCCTTGTGGCTACCAGTAATCCTGCCAAAGAGAGGTATCACAACCATCTCCAATAGAAGGGACAAATTTACCTCTACACCAAGCCTAACTATGCAAAATCTTCCTCCAAGACCAGGAGGCTCCAGAAGTGACCTGAATCTGCCAAAACGAGCGGTGCCGAAGGAGCACCTTATGAACCCAAGAAGACCAAGTAGAGGACTGGTAAAAAAGAAGTCTCCAAACATGTTTCAGAATAGTTGCACGATTCCACTCCTTGACTCGCTTAATTCCCAGTCCACCTTCCTTCAACGGATAGCAAACTGAATCCCAAGCTACTTTGGCCCTAGAACGAAACAAAAAGATCCCTTTCCAAAGGAAAGCAGCCATAATACCCCCGGTCCTCCGTACCACAACTGCAGGAAGAATGAACATGGAGGACTTATATACCTAGATGGAAAAAAGTACTAACTTGATCAACTGAAGTTGGCTAGCATAAGTCAGCATAGCAGATGTCCATAACCTGATCCTCGACAAAATCCGTTTTATCAATGGAGCACAATCTGGAGGTGCAATCTGATACTGATTAGAGGCACCCCTAGATATCTGACCGGCAGACTCCCCACCTGAAAACCCAAGATGGTCTCCAACGCAGTTTGATCCTCATCATTGACTCCACAGAAGAAGACATGACTTTTGATCAAATTCATAACTAAACTAGAGAGCTCTATAAACGCCTGCAACGTAGCACAGACCACACTAACAGAGCCCACATCTACCCTACAAAAAACCATTAGATCATCTACAAAGCAAAGATGAGTGAGAGAAACCTGCTGACACCTCCAATGATATCGAAAACCAGGCCTTTGAGTAGCCTCTTAAAGAATACCACTCAAACCCTCCATGGCCAGCACAAAAAGGTATGGGCATAAAGGATCACCATGTCAAACTCCTTTGGAGGTGGAGAAGAACCTGTAAAGCTATCTATTTAAAGCAATCGAGAAAAACGTAGAGGACATACATGTTGCAATCCAACAAATCATACACTCTGGAATACCGATCGTCCTTAATCCCAAAAGGATGAAATCCCAGCTGACAGTATCAAAAGTTTTGTGAATATCCACCTTTAAAGTACATCGAGGAGGTGAACGCCCAAGATGATAATTATGCATCAGCTCTTGAGTCAATAGAATGGCATCAGAAAATCTTCGACCGGGGACAAAAGCAGACTGCGAACTCCCAATCACATCAGGTAAGATCACTTTGAACCGATTCATGATCACTTCAGAGATACACTTATAGAGCACATTACAATAAGAGATTGGTCAAAAATCACTCATAGTCCTAGGACTCTCAACCTTAGGGGCCAAGGTAATTGTAATGGCATTAACACATTTTAGGCATCCGACAAGTCGTGAAGAAGTAGCGAACAACAGCCTTAAACTCCATACTAATAATATCCCAAGCCCTCTTAAAGAATAGAGAGGTATAGACATCCGGTCCTGGGGCTTTATCATCAAGAATCAAAAATAAAGCTGACCTGATCTCATCATCAGTAATAGGGCATGCCAAAGAAGGTAACATCTCTTCAAAATCTCTTCCAAAGAAAAACCGAGAAGCATCTTCAATAGAAGGTCTAGAAGGAGCTGTAAGCAGCTTCTGAAAATACCTCATAGCCAGATGTCCTAATTCGCCTTGATCTGTAAAGATGGTGCCATCCTCATCCTCAAGTGATGAATCTGATTCCTGAAATGTCTATGTATCAAAGACTTATGAAAGAATTTGTTATTTTGATCCCCTGAAGGAAGCTAATGAATCTTTGACTTTTGTCAAAAGAAAGCCTCCTTGTCTCTGCACAACTGCGAATACTATTTAGCAAAATCCCTCTTCGCCGAAACACATTATGTTGAATAGGGGTTCTCATCTAGAGCAGCATGAGCGGCAAACCACTGAGCCTTGGCCTCGATGACTCTACTAGAAATGTGGCTAGAATCCTTGGCATGTAAAGTCCTGAGTTCACATTTCAACAAACCCAATTTCTGTGCTACCCGAAATGTAGGATCTCCATCCACAGGTATAGACCACACTCTCTGTACAATCTGCAAGAAACCATCTCGGTCAGCCTACAAGTTCAAGAATTTAAAAGGATTGAAGGTTTAACTACGCTGATCTCCAAACCTGATAACCATAGCACTGTGGTTAAAAGCATCTTGAGGAAGAACCTCTGAAGTTGTGTTTGGTCACGTCAAGAACCATGAAGAGTTACCAAAACTCCAATCAAGAGTTCTAAGAATAGTATCCTCTCCCTACTGCCTATTATGCGAAGTGTATCGAAGCCCAAAAGATGAAACTTTGATCAACACTACATCATGAACACACTGACCAAACTTATCCATATAACCATGCCAAGCTTGAGCCTAATGCCAACCAAGGTAAATCACCAAAGCCTACATATTGATCTCTGATAAAGTTTCACAGTTGTCGATGCCCACCCGGATCATTAGAACCATAAACGAAGACCAGACTAAAAGAAACCCCATTTGACAATCTGAGAGCTTGAGAAGCTATCCACTGGGGAGAAGACTACAATCTACTCAAACTATACAAACTGGGATCTTAACAAACCAAGATTCTGCAAGCAATCGAATCAGACATTTGACAAGAAGTGCCAGGAAGGACAAACTTTCAAAACAATCAATGCAAGGTGTTGCTTATCAACCTTAGTCTCTATAAGACTAATCAAACCCAAAGAATACTTAGAAATCCAATTTTTAACTGTCTGCTACGAAGAGAAGCTGTTAAAGCCTCTAATATTCCAACTTCCTATCATAGGAAACTGGAAAGAGTTTAAACTCAATAAAGAAATCAACGGAGGCTCATGCCTCTTTTACTCTCATTATCATCCTATCTTTTCTTATTATTCTTACCATCAGCAGCAATAAGAGGAGGATTAGAGACAGGTGGTTGATTGTTCGAAGTTGTCGCATCAGATTTTGAAGAATCCTTAGTAGCAAGCCCTTCTGGAGGAGTAGTCTCTGAAGAGCTAGGCAAAGCAACTTCAATGTTAACAGCGTACTTCAGAAGTGTATCCTGGGGTACCTCAATATGATGTATTAGATCAGAGACAAAATCTGACTCGAAATCCGAACCATTGGTAGTAATCTCAAGCCGATGAAAGATTTTGCCCATCGTACTCTTCTCTTCAGTTTCTGGTTGTGAAATTGGTGGGGTGATATCTCCTGTTGGTATGGAAACAATATTCACACTCTTACCCTTTGTCTCATAAGCCTAGGGTAACATCTGCAGCAAATAATCTGATCCCGACTAATCTTAGAAGACTTAACTGGATCTTGAAGTATGCCCAAATAAACAGCACTTAAGATAGTGTTTTGGCTTCCACTCATATTCAACTCGAATCTTAATAGGCTTAGAGGAAAGCTTGCACTGAATCTTAAAATCATAAATGAGAATGTGTTCAGCATTTAGCTTAACACAAACCCTGGCGTAGGATAACCAAGTGTGCTTATAGGTCATCCTATCACATGAGAATGGCCGACCAACCATACTAGAGATGGCACTGAGAGCTCTAGCTAACCATAAAGGGAATGGCAATCTATGCATGCGGATCCAAACTGGAATTCTGGAGATCCAATTCTGGTCAAAGGAGAAATGAGGGTTCCACTGTTGCAATATGATATGTTTCCCACCAAACATCCAAGGCCCTCTCTCCAAAATTTCATGGACTTGCTCTTCAGTTCTAAATCTAAAGATAAAAAACCAGTCATAATGGAGTGGACATCTTCCAAACCACTGGACTTCCATGCACGCATAGCAATAGAACCCGTAGTATGGAATGGCATAGTATAGCCCCAAAAAATTTCCACAATACAACGAAGCCAGTCAGATCCAGCATCATCAATCAAATCATCAAAAATCTGAAGAACTGAACCCGAGAACTTTCAGGCTACCAAGTCAAGACTAAACTGAGTGCTTGCCTCAGTCATGCGAACTCTATCAGCCCATGAACCTTGAGTTTGATGAGGTTTGGTTTTGGCATTGTTAGGTGGGGGGTGAGGTTGGTTGGTGGGAAAGGAGGTCTTGGTTGGTGGTTGTGGTTGGTTGGTGCGATATGGGGGTTGTGTTTGGTTGGTAATGGTAGGTGTTCGTTTGGTAGGCATGGTGAGGATGGTTAGTTTTAGCAAGTTCGATAAACAAACAACAATTTTTCAAGTCAACACAAATTCAATCCAAATATAATTCTACAGTAATCCTAGTAATAACAATAGGTGATTCAAAGGAAATTCAAGAGAAGAAGTGCAAACCAGTCACCAAAATGGAGTTGACCTACATTGTCGACCAAAAATACAGCTTCTACGAAATCTGGAGGTCGACCAAAAAGTAAAGTTGCATGGAATAGCTTGAGAAGTAATATGATCCAGTTGATGAACAATGCCCACCGGATGAACAATAATCACGGTGGTAAATAGTATCACTCGAAAAGAAAAACACAATTTGAGAGAGACTCGTTAGGAATCTGACGATGGTGCAGAATGAAAAGCTAACTATCGTCACCTCAGATGTATTAGAAACTTCTAGTAACTTCATACCAGTACTAAAATCACCCTATTTAGTAAATCCATCTATCTCACTAGAAATTTGGTGGTTATTATTCATGTTTGTGATCTTGTGCCCAAACTTTTGTTTCTTCCTCTTTTTTACCACAACCCTATCTAAACTTTGTTGCATTAGAAGGCGACATCAGGTAGAACATGCAAACAAGTAAATGCATTACCCCTTTGACCTACTAAATGTTCCTTTGTCCTATGAGTCCCACCACCCTTAAATATTTTGCCACAAAATACACACTTCAATTGCACCCTATTACCATTTTTGAACATTTGACAATGCTTCCATGCTGGGTCACGTTTTGCTGATGTTATTGGTATTGGTTCCAACCAGGTGCCATTACTTCCACCTTATAAAAGCAATAGGCAACAACATAGTTTGTCAATCTATGAATCACTTTCTTATTAAATGAATTAAATCAAGCAAGTAATATATTACAAATAATTTACAACAAATTAAACCAAAGCTACACTCAACTTACAAAGCTGAAGTAATAAAACATGGGCTACCAACTCACTAAAGTTTAATGTTACTTTACAAAATATTAAAAATACCCAAAAGAAAAGATGAAAAAAAAATCATTGTTCATAAATACAAAAACAAAACTTTATTCATTAAACTTCATAAATTATAATAACTATTGGAAACAAATACAGAAACAAATGATAGTTTTCCCAAAAAGAAAAGCTTAACAAATATAGATAATGGAAAAGAAGAACTTACTTGTGCTTCAGAGTCTCTCTTCTGATACTAGAGAGAGAAAAAGAATTGAGTCACGGGGTTGGGATCGAGATGCAGCAATCAGATGTTTATACCGGGCCAGTATCTCTCCTAACACCTTTGCGAGAGAGAACCGAGTTAAGGGTGTAGGGGTGGGATCGGGACCGGGGCAGATCTAGTAGACTGGTGTAGCGCTTGGGTAGTTATTATATTAATTGATGACACTTTCCTCCCATGAGTTTTATTAAAGGGAACATCTCATAAATGACCCTATATTATGGCCTGGTTTTGCACATGACCTTAACTTTTTAGAAATGAACAGAAATAACTCTACCATTTACTAATATGTTAACTTGAGTAATTTTAAGGGTATATTAATAAAATTGATAGTCTAATTAAATATTTGAAATTGATTCAAAAAATAATAAACCCCCAAACCAAATTAACTTACAACAACGCCCCTAAAAAGATTACAGCCAGCCACGACCACAATAAAAAATCACCCCTCCACCACCACCATCAAACCCAGAAATCACAATTCATGAAAAAAAAATCAACCTACAAATTCATTTTACGCGACTGCCAACCATTATACAAATCCATGGCTCACCATTAATTGTCAAAAATCCTTAAATTCTACGCTCTATCGATCTAGAGAGAAAACGAAATCAAAGAGAGAGATAGCAAAAGGAGAAGGTGGACGAAAGGAGGGGGAGGACGAGGAGGAGGAGGCGGTGGCTGCTTGTATAATTTAGAGATTAGGAGTAAGGGGAGAGACAGAGAGAGAGAGAGAGAGAGAGGACGTGGAGGAAGGGAGAGGGAGGAGGGAGGAGAGGTGATGTGGTGGAGGACAGGGAGGCGTGAGATGCTGCAAACATTTTGGGTTTTTTTCTCAAAGTTAACATTGTGATAAATAATGAAATTTATACAAGTTCGATGCAACCAGCCGGTTGTTGTAATGGCAAAAAGGCCAAAAGAAAAAGTTACCTCTGGATGCGCTTAATAAAGGTAGAGATAGATTTTTTACTTTGAAATAAATATTGACTATATATTTAATTTGTTTTAGACAAATCTGTAGAGTTGGTGTGGTGGTATTGTTGAACAGGAGAGTGGCAAGGTCCTGAGTTTGAATCGCGCCCTCTTTATGAATTTTAAAAAATTTATTCAAAGGGCAATAAAATCATTTCATTATTATTCCATCCAAGTTATCAAAACTAAGTCAGGGTTATTTGTGATTATTTTCCAAATATGAGCCATTTCGTCATTTCCAAAAAGTTGAGGTTATGCACAAATTAGGCCATAATATAGTGCCATTTCTGAAATTTTTCCTTATTAAATAACAATTGATCCCCTAAATTTAATAACTTTAAAAATATATTTTTTTATAATGTTTTTACTTATTTTTTATTTTTAGTAATATAGATCCGATTCATGTATTTATCTCCAAAATCAATTTTAATTTAATAAAAAGGGTATGAAGCATAAAATAGTGAGCCTTTTTTTAATTTTTCAAATATACAAACCTTCTTCAAATTTTATTCATTATTTATGGACATTAATGTTAATTTGAGTAGTATTTTTTTTTTCAACTTTTGTATATCGTAATGTACATGCATATGGTCTTTGTACTAGCTCACTAAAACATTCATCCCAAAAATTAAGGCCAAGTCTCAAAAATATCCAAAGCTATGATGACTCTCAAGGTTTTTAACGAAAATGAAGCATTGCATAAAGGTGGTTCTTCCCCAGCTTCAAATATCCAAAGTTCAAATATCCGAAGTATCAATCACAGGCTAAAAATTAAGCCCATGTCTCAAAAATATCCAAAGCTATGTTAACTCTCAAGGTTTGCAACGAAAATAAGCATTGCAGATATCATTTTCTATCTAACTCTGCAGCTACTCGTAAATTTGCCTTTTTCAGGCCCTCCAAATTAGCAGATGCTTTACGTGCCATAACCTCCTGCTGGACTGCTCGAGGAGCCAGATTTAATATCATTCTCCATTATGAGTCTCCAATCTTAGGTCTTGCAGCCGGATCCGGATCGCATTTTAATCCTATTAAAAGGCGTTGCCACTTCTCCTGTATGTCCTTCCAGCCTATATTATCATGCTTAAAAGAGTCGTATTTAACGAGCATAAAGCTGCAATGATCACCGAATTAGGTCGTTAAAGCAAAAATATTTAGCAAAATAAATAAATAAACACATAAAAAAAGGGGATAGAATGTACAATTGCTGTTCACTCCATTGAAAGGCTTCATCCATGTCTACAAAGTCATCAATTTTAGGCATACCGGCGCGAAACTTATGCATGTTTTTAATAATCTCCTCATCTTCATATCACTAAAAAATATTAAAAAAATTGTAGTCATGCATAAATAATTTGTTTTTAATAAATAAACACATAAAAAAAAGGGGATAGAATGTACAATTGCTGTTCACTCCATTGAAAGGCTTCATCCATGTCTACAAAGTCATCAATTTTAGGCATACCGGCGCAAAACTTATGCATGTTTTTAATAAGTTGTCTTGGACCGAAGGAAAAAGAGAAGGATTGAGTGCTAGTTTCAATGATGATTGGCCAGAGCCGAATATTGGACAGAAAATTATTCATATAGATGGGAATGAGGGTGGCGATGTGGTTGGAGAGAATGCAGGGTTTATTCCAGAGGATGCAGGACATGGGGCTCTGATTGCGGAGGATGTAGGACATGGGGCTATGATTGCGAAGGATGCAGGAAATGGGACTATGATTGTTGAGGATGTAGGACATGGGGATGGGAATAAGGGTGGTGACGGGGTTGAAGAGAATGCACCGAATGTTATGCCAGAAGAGGATATTGCACATGCTGCGGAGCATGGTATTCCAGAATTTCCAGAAGATAGGAGATTCTAGAGCATGCGGATGTGGGTCAAAGATTGATCAACTGACCCACATCCGCATGCTCTAGAATCTCCTCATCTTCTAGAAATTCTTGAATACCATCATCCGCAGCATGTATCCTCTTCTGGCATAACGTTAGGTGCATTCTCTCCAACCCCATCACCACCCTCATTCCCATCCCCATGTCCTGCATCCTCAACCCTGCATCCTCAGAATCATAGCCCCATTTCCTGTATCCTCAGCAATTATAGCCTATGTCCTGCATCCCCATGTCCTGCTTCCTCTGGAATAAACCCTGCATTCTCTCCAACCACATCGCCACCCTCATTCCCATCCACATCGCCACCCTCATTCCCATCTATATGAATAATTTCCTACCCAATATTCAGCTCTGGCCAATCATCATTGAAACTAGCACGCTCAATCCTTCTCTTTTTCCTTCGCTCCAAGACAAGTTTCATTTCTTCAATTCTTCTTTCCAATCTTTCACATCCAGTACCCACCTCCAAGACAAGTTTCATTTCTTCAATTCTTCTTTCCAATCTTTCACATCCAGTACCCACCTCTTGAAGCTTCTAAAATTTTTAAAAAATTAATAACAATATATTAAAATATAGAAAATTTCAAACAAAATTTGTACAACCTACCAAGTTTGCCTCGTTGATTTCCTGATTAACATCGAGGTAATCTTTAATGAGACTGGTGCTGCTTTCCATCAGTGATTCAACCTCTGGCATTTTATTAATTAACTCCTCAAGTACACGACCCATGGCATCCATGAACAAAACTTAAAAAAAAAAAAAACACAAAACAAGAAATTGTATTAGTATTGAAAAGAACTTATAGATAACTGGAGTGACTTCAAAAGAACCGTCAAAAGAAAAATATCCAAAACTACCATAGATTCAATTTCAAGAAAACAAGAAATCCTAACCCTAACGTATAGAAACAATCCTAAGGTACCAATCAATCAACATATTCCCCAATAACAAATTCAATTTGAAAAGAACATATAAAAAGAATTCTCAATAAATATGAATTTCAAAAGAATCCTAACCGGAGGGGTCCCCCAAATAAAGATAAAAAAATAATACTACTAAGACTTCGTTATATTAAAATTAATAATAACGAATATTAACTTTAATGAATATTTAAAATTAAAAAAAAATAAGCCAATCGATTAAGTAGAAGTTTTACCCATAGGAGAGGCGCTCCTCCACTGTAATATATTTTTTTTTCGGTCGTAGAGAAAAGGGGCGCAGAGACTGATCAGGGTCCATTACTAACCCTCTGTTGCAGAAGAAAGAACATTATTTTCTGTCATGCATTGTGTATTGATTAACATACGTATATGTGCCGAGACACCATCAGCAAATTTTTTTACAAGATTTACCGTACCCATTGGATTGTCTACTGAAGAGTGCCCAACCAGATCCCAAGACCCATTGGATTGAGTGCCCAACCAGATCCCAAGATTGCAATCAACTTTGTCACCCTTCCTAAGGAAGAAGGTTTCAACCTAAAGTTGAGATCGAAGATCCAAGCTGAATATTAAAACTAAAAAATGAAGCAGATCGATTAACAACAGTTCGACAGAGACAATACTCCTGGGGCTCTTGTTGTGGCTGCACAACCAGATCCCGATTGCAAGCAAAGCAGCCTGCGAAGATCCAACTTTGTCACCATTAAAGTACCTTTTCAAAAGTTCGGGAGCCGACACATCGGTGGCAACCACCAGGATCTGCAGGCACTCATCCAGCAACTGGCAAAGCTTGGCGTTGTAGGCGATCTTCTTCTTGGCGTTCAGTGGTTTCACCGCCATTTGATATAATTTTGTTGATTCTAGATGCTAGCTAATGAAGGAAAATAAAACGTCTTGGTAGAGGCGTAAAGCCAAACTGTGACATCTCTTTACCCTTGCTGAGTTTGTAGAGTGCGAGAGCGGAAAAGAGAAACCCTACTTCAAATGAAAATATGAAGAAGAAATGAGTATTTCAATTATTTATCATATCGAAGTAGCTCAGGATTTTTCTTGAAACCTAGATCGGACGGCTAGCAATGAAGAATCATTTTATACGATTTAGGACGAATGAATATTTCCCCCCTAGATTCGTTGAAAAAACCCTGTGTTATCAAAATTACAATGGACCCCCTAGAAGCAACCAAAGTTAGTTACAGTGTCAAAATGACGAGAGGGATATTATTTTCCCCTCCAAGGTTTAGCGAAAAAACACAAAATTCCCCCTGAAATATTAAATATTGCAAATTGCCCCATGATTTCAATTTCCGTAACTCGAACAATAAAGCAGGAAAGAGAAGAAAAGAAATACTCAATATGATTAAATGCCCTTATAAACCAAGCCACGCACACCAGACCCGACAAAATAAAAAATGGTTCTATCACACCTGTCCACCAACTCTCGTTCGTCCACTCTCTCCAAACCTCTTGCCCCCTGTGAATGGGCTTCTATACCATCAAGTCATGGCAACTTCGGCATTACCTTTCTTAAGTCCCCTTCGAATATTTAGAGAATCATCAAAACAAGTCATAAAGATAGGATTCGGAGAAATAAATGGAATCGCCACCCGAGTACTTAACTAGGGGAAATTGAATGGTGATAGTAGTCAATCCTTTACTTCTAGGCCTAACTATCCATCTTTCCTTCAGAGATTAGTCGGACAGTTTGGTACAAACTTTCGCTTTGCCTAGACATTGTCCAGCTTCCACTAGGATTTACCGAGTTAAGTACTTTTAAAATCATTAATTCTATCCATCTTGATCCTGTGTCCATTTTTACTCATAACCAAATTTTATCTTTCTTAATTATATATGAGGTGATGACAGTTTATAAACATCCATAAAAAAGGGAGGAGAATGGATTTGCCTTTCAAACATGGAAGATGTTAGGGGTGGGATTACAACAATTGTCCAATATAAAGTGCAAAATAAATAAAAAGAGAGGAAAAGGTCTCGTAAGCACTGAAATTTGGGCTTATGGTTTAGATATTCAATTATGATAGTCAGATACACTTATTAGACGTAGAATTGGATCAGAAAAGCATGAAAACTCTGAAAAGAGACATCAAGATGAGGAGCATGGGAACCAGTTGTCAAACATAATTGGGGTACAAAAATTAGAGTATGTTTAAAACTTAAGGTCCAATTAGGTACAGGCGCATACTTACCCTTTAGGGTTTGCATCAAAAGTGTCCATATGTCAAAAATTAAGGTTTTATACTTATAAACAGGAGCACCCCTGTTGACTAGGGCATTATGGTGCACACTATTGTCATGAATCCTAAATTGATTTTGCCTCGTTTTGCATCCCTGTGCGATGGTTATATAAATAACCCGTAATAGTTTATCCAAGTATCGAAATCTATTGATTCTAACACTACTTTGTGTTATAAGAGGGTTTGGAAACTATGAGTTCAAGGCTTCGAGTGTTTTCTTTTAGTGCTTTTCTTAAAGGAGTTCTCGATGTCCAGAGGTGCTTTTTTCAATTATTCTAGGGCATCTGTCAAAGTGAATATTCTACTTCTAGTAGCGCCAGAATCCGGGTAAGTCTTGAGAATCCTATATTTGTTTTATATGCTTATTTGTTACTTTAGAATCGTTTTTAGGATTATTTCTACGATTTCTATGCTAAAATGCATATAATAGGCTTATGTATGTTGGAATCATGCTTAGGCCATTTATGCTTTAATATTATGCTAAAATCATGCTGGAATTATGAATAATAACATGTTCAGAATCGTGTTAGGATTGATACTTTTATGATTTTATTTTTTACGCCTTTGTCATATTATATCTCTTTTCTGTCTTCTACATCTTATTTTTTATAGATAAGTGATGGTGGACTCATATTTGATGATATGGGATTATTACTTTGAAATAAACTATGCTTGGAATTATGTTATGTTCTCTTTCTACTCTTTTTCTTTCTTTGCTAATCATTGACACATTGTGACGGACTAATAATTGATAGTGGGGGATCATCATGTTCATATGAATTATGCTTGAATGATATCCCATGCTTTGTTTAATATGAGTGACAACATGTTTAGAAATATGCTTTATGAATGATTTGATTATGCATGTTTTCTTTGATTGTTAGAATCATGATTAGGTCTCTCTTCTTCCTTTCTTCTTCTATTAATGAGTAAGAGTTGATAAGTAATGACAGACTCATAATTGTTGTTGATGGGTTATATTTTGATAGCATCTTACTTGTTATTTATTATGTTGCCATGCTAATTTTATGCTTTTTTGGTTACATTATATGAAAATGACATGAATATAATATCGAAGGAAGAAGAGAGAGAGAGAGAAAATAGAGAAGAAAAATTCTACATCAACCTTAAGATAATGAAGGAATTTTTGAAACGTACTGATGACAAGCACCTAGCTATGATAATAGTTTAGCAACTCACAAAGAAAGACAAATAATGTTGATAGATCGAATCTTTAACTGGTCCACATGGAAGAATTCCTCCAGAGGCTAGAAAGCAGCTTATTGAAGAACACATTGCAAGGTAGAAACCTGAAATAATTTTAAATCATCGAGTGATGTTTGACATTTTGTGGGAACTTACAAGAACGATGAAAGATCCCCAGTGAGTCGTCAACATCATGATACGAAATCCCTAGTGAAGAATCTTATGAATGCAAAATCTAAAGAGATCAAGAACAAAGAATGCTCAAGCATGAATTAATTTGAAATCATCAAGAGATGTTTGAAATTTTGCAGGAACTTCCAAAAATGATGAAAGATCTCTATTGAGTTGATCAACATCATGATACGAAATCCCTAGTGATGATTGCAAAATCTAAAGAGATTAAGAACAAATAATACTCAAGCATGACAAATCAAGAATTTTCCCCAGTAGACTAGAAGAAATCAAGAATACAAGCAAGAATTTTCAGAAGGAGGGCATGAAACCCAACGAATGCAAAGTCTAAAAAGATCAAAGAAAAATGAAGAATACTCAGCCAAAAGCATCAAGAGTGAAAAGGTTTAAAGACCATAAAGTAATGCTTGATAGATGTCTTCCTAGTGGGCATGTGTAAAAAGAACCCATAGAAAGTAGGTGAACTTAAGAGTACTTCAAACCCTTAGAATAGGCACAAGCCCTAAAAAGAGGCACAATGAAGAGTATTGAAAATCCTAAAAAATAGGTGCACTTAATAGTGTTTTAAATCCTAGAATAGGCACACCAATAATAAACCTTAGGAAGTAAGTGCACTTAAGAGTATTTGAAGCCCTTAGAATAGGAGCATTCTGTGCTAACAAACTGTAGGAAATAGGCACACTTAAGAGTGTTTGAAGCTGTTAGAATAGACACATTGAAAAGTGCTAAAAAACCTTGAGAAGTATGTTTACGGAAGAGTGTTTTATCTTAGTATTGTAAGGATGCACTTCATGCATTAGAAGAATGCATTTGTTCACACGAGAAGAGTGCATCTTGTTGCACTTAAAGAAGTGTATTGCATCTATTAAAAGGATGCACATCAGCCCTCAAGTGGAAAGACTAGCCCAGCACATTAACCCTTTAAGTGGGTATTATCCCTTGAACAGGCACATCAGCCCTCAAATGGGCACACTAAAGTCACCACATTAGCCTTGAGCGGGCATACTAGCCCTTGAGCGGGCACACCAACCCTTTAATGGGCACACTAGCCCTTGAATGGGTACATTAGCTCTTCAAGGGGCACACTGGCCATTGAGTGAGCACATCATCTCTTGAGTGGACACACTAACCTTAAATGGACATATCAGCCCTTGAATCAGCTTATCTTCTTTTATAGGAATTGAAAAGAAAGCAGATAATGAGAAGTTCGATAGATCACAGATGAAAGCGAGGATGCTATGATGACAAAAGGAAAGACGAAGCAAGAGTACTTTTTTGATTTTTTTTTGTCTCACAAACTTCTTCAAATTAGAGGCAAATGGTAGATACTTAATTTTTGAGGCTCGATAATGAAATGAAGATGAATGTTGAGCAATAAAAAGACCCAAATGCCTTTGGAAGCGAAAGGAAGAAAAGTGAGAAAAAATCAATCAAAAGTCTTGAAAACTAACATGACTTTGAAAAATCACAAAAATAAATCCAGAAGGAATTTGGTGATGAGTCATATGCCGTAGTGAAATTATGTATATCTAATTTTCATAGAATTTTATGGATCACAAATTGAAGTTGAACTCAAAGAGTTACGAGTAATCAAACGGCTAAAGGTCAGAAAGGATTGCATTGAAAAAATACAAAATCGAAGGGCTCAATAAGCCACAACTGGTCGATGGTTTTGAGACAGCTAGCTGGCTGTTAGAGTGCTAGTCAATAGTCTACCAATAGCTGGCTGACTGTTGGAGTCTTAATCGATGGTCTCCCAAGAGTGGGTTGGCTGTTGTCCTTTTAATCTTGGTAAATTTTGATTGCAACCATCCTTTTTTTTTTATTTCTTTGTTTCCTTTTTCAACTCAACCCCTCAACTATATAAACCCCCCTCTCCTAACTTTGTAAGACACATCAAAATCATCACTTCTCCCTCTTGAAGACACACTTAAGAATTCAAAGAGTCTTCTCTATTCTAATATTTTTTCGGTGAACTTGGAAAGGATACCTCCTGAGAGCAGTTCTCTATTCTTCCTCCTCCTTTTTTCTTTACTTTTTTGACTTAAAATAAGTATGATTAGGTTTGTTTATACTTAGAATTAGCTTGTTTAGGATTTTTTTTTTAATACTTAAAAGTATGTTTAAAATTTTATATAATCGTTTATTTGTTTTGCAAGGTAGAAATGCATGTCAAGGTAAGTCATCTTTCCCTTTTTTATTAGAATCATGATTAGGAATTTCTTTTCTCTATAAATGCTTAGAATCATTCTTATGAGAAAATGTATAGAATCATGCTTAAGAGTACATGATTAGAATCATACTAGAAGAATTTACAATCATACTAGAAAAATTTACAAATGCTTTAAAGCATGCTAGAAAATAGCATATAATAGATAAAAATTACCATGTTTGAGTGCTTGAATTGGGTTAGAATAGCCATGATTGATGTTCATTGATTGATTTAGGCTAGAAATGTCATGTCTAGACTAGAGTTGCCATATTTGGAATTTCTATTCTCAATTAAATTACATTGAAATAGTAATAGGCTAGAATACTATGATAAAATTATCAAATCTAGGTTGAAGTGTCATAATATTAGGTTATGACTTTGTATTCAATTTTAATCAATTGATTTTATTTTAAAGATACCATGTCTAGAAGTATAATTAAATAATTGTATGATGTCATAAAGTGATGGTGGACTCATATTGATGGTAAGGGACCATCACTTATAAAAATTGGAAGAATGTATGACTATGCATGTAAAAGTCTTTATAGACATTGAATAGACTCACATATGTTGGTGAGAAATTCATATCTATCAAGCCTCGATTAAAATGTTTGTATCGAATGTGTATGAATATGCATTCCATTATCGAATACTTGATTTATATGAATATTATAGGTGAAGTGTTACAAGTAGAATTTACTTTATTTATTAAAGAGCAATGTAATCCTCTCATCTGCCCCCATGGTTGAAGGAAATGTAACTTTATTCTCCTACCCTTTTCTTTGTATGAATATACAATCGTATTAAATGAAATCATCTTCCATGTCTAATGAATATAAAATTTGAAATGTATGCATAAAACAAACCACCTAAACAGACTGTATACCAAAGTAAGTTATTCTTAGTTGGAATATCCTAGTAGAGGCCGAATTTTAATCTAGACAAGACGAATAGCTTGTACCTAACTTTTGAACCCAATCTCTGAAGGGATAATGTTAGTTTAGGTCTTAAAGCGAGAGATCGGATTACCCCTATTCATTTCCAATTGAATAATTGGGTGAAGACTCTATTTTTTCATACTTACCCATGACTTATTTGTTTTTCTTTAAGTCTTAAAGGAGGCATTGATACAATGTCGTGATCATAAATATTCTGGCAGGATAAAAGTCCCATTCACAAGTGAAAATTTCAAATCCTTAGCCAAACAAAAATTTGAAACAAAGCACAAAGAACTTCTTGAATGTTATAGTGATGTGCCAAATAAGTTCTAATCATGAGAACAATATTTTATTTCTCTCCTATACAAAGGCAATTGGGAGATGCCTCATCAAACAGCTTCATATCCAAGACTACGACATGATGAAGACCGGTATAGAGAAGAAATCTCTGAACTTATTAACATAGATCTAATCAAACCTTCAGAGTCTGAATGGGCAAGTAAAACTTTCTACATCAATAATAGAGCTGAACGAGCTTGTGGGAAGAAAATATTTTGCATCGATTATTGAAAGCTCATGACTATTTGCGAGATATTTGGTGTCCTATGGCAACAAATATTTGTTTCTTAAAGAAAAGGCAACACAAAAGATATATTTAAAGTTCGATATGAAGTCAAGATTTTGACAAATTGGAGTCAAAGAAGAAGATAGATACAAAACATCTTTCATAGTGCCCTATGGACACTATGAGTGAAACGTCATGTCTTTTGCTCTTAAGAATACTCTTTCAGAATACCGACATCGTATCGGTGATGTATACAATGACATAATAAAATTTTATCTTATATACATTGATGATGTCATTATCTTTAACAATAATGAAGAAGATTATATCAAGCATCTTAAATAGTTCAAAGATTTAACTTTTGAGTATGGGTTGATATTATCTAAAAGAAAGATGCAAATAGAAATCTATGAAGTAGATTTCTTTGGATTACACCTCAAAGATGGCTATACAATATCAATGCCATATATTACTAAAAAAGTGCTCTTGATCCCTAATGAATTAACAAGCAAAAAAAATGATTCAACAATCTTTTAGGAATTATCAACTATGTTGGAGATTAAATCAAGGATCTTTCCAAATATACAAGCAAGATCTCCATGCATATAAAGAAAAGAGTAGTAGCTTGGTCAAGGAAAGCCACTCAAGCAGTTATTGATGTAATAGAGAAATGTTAGTCACTTCCACCACTAAAAATTCCTGACAAAGGTCAACTCATCCTACAAACAGATACAAGTGACAAATTTGGGGACCAGTGCTACTTGAACAAGAAGGAGATCATAGTTGTATTTGTGCCTATAAATCTGGATAGTTCACAGATGCACAATAACATTATCCTTCCTCCAAGAAAGAAGTCCTAGCAGTTATCGATGTAATAAAAAAGTTTCAATTTTATCTCTCTTTTGAATAATTTGTAGTAGAAACATACTATAAACATTTTGAAGGATTGCTTAGACTAAGAGAAGGAGAAATTCTAGATCCGCAGATTGTAAGATAGTCTGAGTCTTTATCAAGATTTAAGTTTACTGTGTATTACATCAAAGGAGAGTCAAACATGATAGCAAATTTTCTCTCTAGACTTATTCCCAAAACTTTTCAAGTAATATCCATGGCATTTAGTTCTTCTAAACGTTATCTATTGGGATAATAAGCTTTTGACAAAAGAAACGAAGGACTCAGAAAAAGAAAATTTTCTTCAACCATTAAGAAAGACAAAAGCAAAGCTATTGTTGAAAAAATCAACGATCCAAATGATTTTTAACAATTATGCTCAAATTTGCCTTTAGATATCAAACTAAACATTGAAGATTTGTGTGTTCTATGCTCAGGATTATCCAAAAAAGTCTGTCATAACCTATGAAGAATTTGGGATATATTAGATTAATGAATGATGTATGCTAGCACTGAAAGAAAAAAGCCTTAGTTGCTTTTGCCTTCACCAAACCCTAATCAAGTCTTTGAAACAATCTAACAAATTTCTCTAGATTTTCATGTTGTTCATGATAAAGATACTAATAGGGGTCATTTTGTAGTACCTTAAGCTTCATCTCTTGTATACTATACCTACTAGTTATTGTTCAATTTGTATCCAATAGCTTTAGTATCTGATATTGTATTGATTAATAGACACAAAAGGTATAATCCAAACAGATGGTTTAATCGAATGTTCTCTCCAATTTTTGAAAATCTCTTGACATTGATGCTCAAAAGTAGATTTCAAATAGTCTAGATGGCGATAATCATATTCCAGCTAAGAGATATTTAGGGAAGAAGCAACAGAAATTAATTAAGCCAATTGTCCATGATCATATGAATGATGACGCTCGCATTTGCTGGGAAGGATGTGTACATGTAAGAAAAAGATTAGCAAAAATTTATCAAGTGTCACTTATCTACTACACTCACAGTCCTAGTTAAGATAATGTCTTGAATTCTTTAGATCTTTATTAAAAAACGAGGATTAAGAATCTAGAGCTCATCAATGACAGGTATGATGGTAGTACAATTCAAGAATATTAGCATGACTATCATGAATGGCCTCAAAAACAAGGAAGAGCAGATGAAATTTTGAATATTTCACCACCATGGGATCAACTAAATGAAGAATGGAAAGATTAGCCACAACTAGAAGAACCATTTGAAGAATATAAACCTGAAATTCCTCAAGTTCTTGGTATGATGATCTTTTCCCATATTATGATATCGATTAAAGTTGAAGCAAGGTAGAGCCTACCAGTAGAAGCACTAGTGAAGATAAGATGTGACTTGATGTAACATATAGTAGAGTAATAATGTTTGTGGTGAGTCATGCTTTGTAATGATTATATAAATAGTGAGGTATCCAATGTAATGATGATAGTGATAAGGAATGAGTTGTAAAGTAAAGTGATATGTATAAAGTATGGTGAGTCATTGAGTAACGTATAAAAGAGATTTGTTAGAGATAAGAAAACATCCTATAATAATATCCTTACCATATTTGTATAAAGAATAGATAGCTTTGTATTAAGCAAAATAAGATATCAATGTAAAATATTTCCTTGTTTTGAAAACATCTTTATAGTATTTGAGCTGCTTTCAACTTTGCTTCTAGCATTTCTACCATTGGTCTTGGCATATGGAGAACAAATGTTCTCTTGTTAATGTCTGTTTACTTGTTGAACTTGCCATAAAGAGATTCTTGTTTGAGAAAATATTGTTCAAGCATTTTGACATCACAACATTTGTTTTGTAGATACTTCTTTTTGACAATCTTACTTTCATGATCTCTAATGCCAAAGAAATGAGTAACTATATATTTGATTAATTCATTATATAAATAATCATAACCGAGAATATACTCCTTGTTTGGTTAAGTAAAAGTATCCGCCTATCATCTTCTTAAAGACCTAAGAAACCCAAAAATAAGCCTAAGAGCAACTGCTCTTTTTATAAGATATGGGGTAAGTTGAATTTTACCTACTACCCATGCTAGCATCTTTTCGAAATATGCTAGTCTTTTTTTTGGTTTTCGACCATCAATATTCCAAAAGTCTTTATGGTTGGAGCGTTAGGCACCTGAACTTGTACATCTAATTCTTTTTAATTTTCATGATGTTGATTATCACCATTAATAGTTGATGTTGAAAAGATTCTAGAAGTTTGTCCTTTACTCATCTCTCGTTTGAATTGAGGACCTTTTTGCCTGAATTGTTCAGTGGTATCAACATATGTTGGAGTTACAGGAATATGAGGCTGCTCCATCATAACTGGTTTAACAACTGAGGAAGATGTCTGAGGAATCATTTGATCCATCTGATATAGAATCATATTCAACATCATCCCATTTGAATTCATGAATGGGCCAATGATACACAGGAGGTATATCATAGTTTCTTCAAAAGCCTTTTATACTGTTGCTAATAGGACTTTCTTTCTTCCTAAATATCCAAAGACTTTCTTTGTTTGTTTTTCTCTCAAGAAATCTTTTATTTCTTCTTTTACTCAAAGAATTTGCGTTGCTTTTCACGATTTTGGTGTTGATAGTAGTCACTATCAATACCAGTACTGACAATCATGTTAATAGGACAAGGCCTTTCATAGGCATCTGAAAGTTGCTTAATTATAAGCTTTTGACTTTTCTTAATCCTTTATGTATCTCATGGAGTTCTTGCTTTAGTTACTCCTAGTACTTAGCTATCGATTCTAATGCTATGTTCTATTGTTATTATTATTATTATTATGATTATCGTCATCGTCATCATCATTATTTTTACTTTTATAAATTTCAACATCAACACTCTAATTTGATTAGTTTTTATCAGTATAACGCATTTATATTTCATCATCAATTTGATTATTTATTATCAATTTAATATAATCTTATTTTCTCATTGTGGCAATTATTTATTAATCAGTGTCGTATCATATAAACTTAGCATGAAAAGGATATTGATTGATTGGTGTCAATTGGTCATCAATTTGATTATTTATTATCAATTTAGTTTAACCTTGTCCAATCATCAATTGATAATCAGTTCAACATTTAAGTAAATTTTAATATTCTTCTTATATTGGAAATAACTGACTTATGGTGTGTCTTTATCAACAATGCTTTAATCAAGATGATCCCAATATAAACCAATAATTCTCTCCATAATTCCCTTAAAAAGCTATTATTCTATATTTATTATGATAATATTCTATTATTATATCAAGTTTATTATTTGATGACTACCCTAAATATATATAGTTTGATGTAAGACCATTTAGAATAAATTAGGAATAAAATTAGGGATTTCAATTTGATTTGAAGGATTTTCATAAATTAGGGATTCTGACTTCATAAATTGAGAGTAGTCCTAATTTGAGTTATTTTCTTAATAAATAGTTTACTATTTTATCTAGGATTTAATTTTGGTATTTTCTAATTAAACTATGATTAGGATTCTATTTCCTAATGTAATTTTATTTCCTAGTAGAACTATATTTTAAGGTTCTATAAATAGGAGCCTTTAGTTATGTTATTTTGGCAGATTTGGTTGTTATTGATTTTTTTTATATTTTAGTAAAAAAATTATTTTCTCTCTCAATTTCACTCAATTTCTCTCTCAATTTCTTTTATTATTTCTTCTATTTCCTCTGTCTATATCTTCCTTCTTTTCTTTTAACTTGAAGAATCCTATTCCTTATTAATTAGTATCAAAACCTAGCATCAATTCCGCAGTCACCGTTTATCGACAAAACTGTTCATACCTGAATCACTATTTGTGGACGTATGTTATTCATGTCAGAGTTACTCTAATGGAAGCACACTGTTTCACTCCGTTGTTATTGTTGTTATTGTTCACAGGCTTTGAATTTCATCATCCATGTTTCAGAATTTTCACTCTAACTCATTAATTTAATTCCTATGGTCAACCATCTTGATCCTCCACTTGTAGAAGCCATAAAATTAATGGCTAGCCTCAACAATAAATTTGACAGGTTTGAGAGAAGATTGGATGCCCGATTTGAAGACCTTAGACTTATTATCAAGAGTTTTACCGTTGATCCTGCTTTCTTTCCTTCAAGGTCTTACATGCGAAAACAAAACACAAAGAATGGACCTTTGGAAGACGAAATTATAAGTGAGAATGAATGTGATGATTCTAGTGAAGATGACAAAGCAGGTGAAATTGATCTTAAAGATGGGTATGAATCTAAAGATGACATCAAAATCAAGAGCGAGATGAATTTGAAGGATGATGTGGAGCCTAAATGTGAAGTCAATCCATATGTGAAGAAGAATCTTATGAGATCATTCAAAAAATTGATTTCATAGGTTATTAGTCATATTTGGGTTCACATACTCTTATCATTGGATCTATGTCTTTGGTGAAGTCTTTCATGGTGAATGTCGTTGCTTCCTTGTCTAAGGATATTGACACATCATCTAAATTTAAGTCATGTATGCCTATGCAATTCAACTATCAAGAGAAGATTTGGGTTGACTATCTAGAGAAGATTTAGGTTGACATCTCTTTAATACTTGCGTAAGACAAGACGTGATGTTTTCTTGTGTATTGATAACTTTCTCCATGATAATTCGCCAGAAGTCGAGTTTTTTCAAGTGGGGGAGAATTGATATAGGACCAATTAGAATAAATTATGAATAAAATTGGGGATTTCAATTTGATTTCAGGGCTTTTAATAAATTAGGGATTTTAACTATTATTAGGATTTTGACTTCCTAAATTGGGAGTAATCCTAATTTGAGTTATTTTTCTAATAAATAGTTTACTATTTTATTTAGAATTTTATTTTGGTATTTTCTAGTTAAACTAAGATTATGATTCTATTTCCTAATAGGATTTTATTTTTTAGTAGAACTATATTTTAAGGTTATTTATGTTATTCTGGTAGATTTGGTTGTTATTGGTTTTTTTATCTTTTAGTAAAAAGGTTGTTTTCTCCCTTAATTTTACTATATTTCTCCCTCAATTTCTTTTATTATTTCTCTCATTTCCTCTATCTATACATCTCTCTCTTTCTTTTAACTTGAGGAACCCTATTCATCAACAAAACTGTTTACTAGAATCACTGTTCACAGACGTGCACTATTCACACCAGAGTTACTGCTTATGGAAGCACCTGTTCACACCTATGTTACTGTTCACGATTGAGTATTGTTCACTGGCTTTGAATTTCATCATCCAGGTTTCGAAATTTTCACTCTAACTCATTAGCTTAATTACTATGTTCAACCATCTTGATCCTCGTATTGTAGAACCCATAAAATTAATAGCTAGTCTCAGCAATAAACTTAACAGATTTGAGAGAAGTCTGGATGCCCGATTTGAAGACCTTAGACTTCTTATCAAGAGTTTTGCCATTGATCCTGCTTTTTTTCCTTCAAGGTCTTATGTGCGAAAACAAAATACAAAGAATGGACCTTTAGAAGACGAGATTATAAGTGAGGATGAATGTGATGATTCTAGTGATGATGACGAAGCAAGTGAGATTGATCTTGAAAATGGGCATAAATCTGAAGGTGACATCGAAATCAAGAGTGAGATGAATTTGAAGGATGATGTATAGCCTATATATGAAGTCAAATCCATATATGAAGAAGAATCTTATAAGATCATTCAAGAAATTAATTTCATAGGTTGTGAGTCATATTTGGGTTCACCTATTCTTATCATTGGATCTACATCCTCAGTGAAGTCTTTCATGGTGAATATCATTACTTTCTTGTCTAAGGATATTGACACATCATCTAAATTTTAGTCATGTATGCCTATGCAATTCAACTATCAAGAGAAGATTTGGGTTGACATCTCTTTAATGCTTGTGTAACGCAAGACATGGTGTTGCCTTGTGTATTGACGACTTCCTCATTGACAATTCGCCAGGAGTCGAGTTCTTTCAAGTATGAGAGAATTGATATAGGACCAATTAGAACAAATTAAGAATAAAATTAGAGATTTTAATAAACTAAGGATTTTGACTATTATTAGGGATTTTGACTTCCTAAATTATTAGTAATTTTAATTTGAGTTATTTTCCTAATAAATAGTTTACTATTTTATCTATGATTTAATTTTGCTTTTTTTTAGTTAAACTAGGATTGAGATTTTATTTTTTAGTAGAACTATATTTTAAAGTTATACAAATAGGAGCCTTTAGTAATGTTATTTTGGCAGATTTAGTTGTTATTAGTTTTTTTTAATCTTTTAGTAAAAAGATTATTTTCTTTCTCAATTTCACTATATTTATCCCTCAATTTTTTCTATTATTTCTCTTATTTCCTATATATACATCTCCCTCCCTTTTATTTAACTTGAGGAACCTCGATCCTCATCAAGATAGTTGTTAATAAATAATTTGTTTTATATCTAAGACCATGTTACATTAAATTAGTTACAAGTCAATCACATTGCATCTAACTGCATGAAGTGAAACCGGTTGAGGAAAATTTATAATTATTATTGTTGTTGTTTTTGTTATACTAGTTAATACAATGTATAATTTAGTATAAGTATAATTTTTGTCAAAACATATGTATTGTACAGTGTTACTTAGTCATCGATTTGACTATTTATTATCAATTGAGTATAATCTTATCGAATTATCAATTGGTAATCAATTCAATATTTACATAAAATTTAATATCATTCTTAAATTGGAAATAATTGATTATTATTTTTAAAAAACTTAATAGCTAAGGAAGTATTGTACATCTATACTCTAATTTGATTATTTATTATCAGTCTAATATATTTATTTTTAACCATTAATTTGATTATTTAATATCAATTTAGCATAATCTTATTTTCTCATCAAGTTGATTATTTATTAATCAATATAATATAATATAAACTTAGCATGGAAATAATATTGATCGATCGGTGTCAATCTAAAAAATGTTATTTTAAAATTAGATGAGTAAATTGAGTAAAATTTATTTTATTAAAATTAGTTAATTGAGGATTAATTATGGGCCAAATTTTTTAACATGGCCCCACATAAACAAAACCACCAAAACCCCACCAACCCCAAACTAAAATAACAAAAGAAAAAGGACTTTTGCATTTAGTTATTTAAGGGTCAAATATTTTTGTCATTTTTAAAGGGAAAATTTCAAAAATAACTTTGAGGTATGATCTAAAATCATAAATGACCTTTTTTTAATAAATAGACAGATTTGACCCTGACGTTACTGGCCATTTGTAACTGTTATTGTGATGAGTTGGAACTACTACATTACCCTTCTGACACATCTGATCACCCTTTATTATACATTTTAAGTTTTGATTGATATATAATTTGATAATCAAAATTGAACATTAATAGTACAAATAACATCATAAATGACCCTAAATAATAAAATATTAGTATTCAAATTTTAAGGCACACCTACGACTGCAATGTTTTTCTTACATAAGGAAGGCATTCTCAATGACATTCATCCTCTCCGTCATCTCCTTCATCTTGCCATCTCCTTTATACTTCATTTGATTTTATTACTTTTCATAGCTGATTGAAGAGGTTTAGCAAATGTTAATTGATGTAGGACATATTAGGAATAAATTAGAGATTTTAAATTTGATTTTAAGTATTTTAATTAATTAGAGACTTTGACTATTGTTAGAGATTTTGACTTTTTAAATTGGGAGTAATTTTAATTTGAGTTATTTTTTAATGAATAATTTATTATTTTATCTAGTATGTTATTTTGGTATTTCTTAATTAAACTAGGATTAGAATTCTATTTTCTAATAGGATTTCATTTTCTAATAGAACTAAATTTTAATATCCTATAGATTAAGGCATTTAGTTATTTTATTTGTTATTGGTTTTTAATCTTTTAATAAAAAGATTATTTCTCCATCATTTTCACTCTTATTCTCCTCAAATTTCTTATATTATTTTTTTTCTTTCTTTTGTCTACGTCTCTCTCCCATTCTTTTAATTCGAGGAACCCCGTTCTTCATCAATTGATATTAGAGCGTGTTATGATCCCCTTTTGTACTAGTTATTTTTATTTTTTGTTTAACACATAAACTCTAAATTTTCCACCAGTATAACTTAGCTCTATCTTATATACTCATCTCCTATCATCCATCAATTAAAAAAAAAAATTGTTCACTGCCAATTCATTGTTCAACGAAGTTACTGTTCATTCTACTATTCACAGGTTTTGAACAATTAAGAATTTACACTTTAACCCATTAGTTTAATTCTTATGGCCAACCATCTTGATCCTCCCCTTGCAGATACCATAAATAAACTAATGGCTAGTCACAACAATAAACTTGATAGATTTGAGAGAAGATTGGATGGCCAATTTATAGACTTCTTATTAAAAGTTTTACCCTTGATCTTGCTTTCTTTTCTTCAAGGTCTTATGTGCAAAAACAAAATATAAAGAATGGACCTTTGGAAGATGAAATTTTAAGTGAGGATGAATGTGATGATTCTAATAAAGATGATATAGTAAGTGAGATTGATCTTGACGATGGTCATGAATTTAAAGGTGATATCAAAATTAAGGGCGAGATAAATTTGAATGATATAGAGTCTACATGTGAAGTCGAATCCATATGTAAAGAAGAATTTCATGAGATCATTTAAAAAATTGATTTCATAAGTTGTTATTCATAGGTTCATCTAATGTTATCATTGGGTTAATATCCTCGATGAAGTCTTCCATGGTGATTATTATTGTTTCCTTGTCAAAGGATATTGACACATGATCTAAATTTTAGTCATGTATGCCTTTGCCATTCAACTATCAAGAGAAGATTTGGTTTGACATGCCTTTAATGCTCGTGCAAGATAAGACGTGGCGTGTCTTTGTGTATTGGTAACTTCCTCCTCGGTAATTCACCAGGAGTCGAGTTCTTTCAAGTGGGAAAGAATTAATGTAAGACATATTAGGAATAAATTAGGGATTTTAATTTTGATTTTAGGGATTTTAATTAATTAGGAATCTTAACTATTATTAGGAATTTTGACTTTCTAAATTGAAAGTAATTCTAATTTGAGTTATTTTTCTAATCAATAGTTTACTATTTTATCTAAGATCTAATTTTGGTATTTTCTAGTTAAACTATGATTAGGATTCTATTTTCTAATGGGATTTTATTTCTTAGTAGAACTATATTTTAAGGTCCTATAAATAGGAACATTTAGTTATTTTATTCTTAAACTTTGTTGTTATTGGTTTTTGATCTTTTAGTAAAAAAAGATAATTTTTCTCTCAATTTCACTATTATTCTCCTCAAATTTCTTCAATTATTTTCTCCATTTCCTCTATCTGCATCTCTCTCCCTTTCTTCTAATTCAAGAAACCCGTTCTTCATCATTAATGGTGGGTTAATTAGGTTCAAGCACATAAGGTGTTTATGTGGTAGAAAAGCTATAGTGAAAATATTAGAGTCTTAAAGTAACCCAAATAAGTTTTATTTTTACTGTGAGAGAAGGTATATGACTTCTGTACTTCTTGTTTTGCAGATTTCTTCAATACCCTGAGGGCCAGAGTTTATGATGATGAAGTGAGGAAGTGGATTTCTAATGTTAGTATTCAAGATGTTGGGAAGAAGCTTGTGAACTCAAAGGAATGACCTTCAACATTCGAGTAGCCCAAAATGTCGATTGAGAAACTATTGGAATATAAAAACATGCTTGTCCAACAATATAGACACTAAATTTTGTAGCCTCAATATTGAAATAAAAATGAATGTCGAGTAATGGAAATGACCAAAATGCCTTTGGAAG
The DNA here is from genome assembly GCA_013180625.2 of Boswellia sacra. Lineage (NCBI taxonomy): Eukaryota > Viridiplantae > Streptophyta > Magnoliopsida > Sapindales > Burseraceae > Boswellia > Boswellia sacra. The sequence continues at coordinate 129,838 of SNVD02009623.1, forward strand.
CTAAGAAATGAAACGTGAGAAGGAATCAATGACTTGAGAACTAACATGTGACTTCAAAAAATCACATAAATTAATGCAAAAGAATTTAATGATAATTTATATAGTATTGCAAAGCTTTAAATGTCTAGTTTTTATAAAAATTTATGGATTACAAGTCGTAGTTGAACTTGAAAAGTTATACACGATTGAATAAACAAAGGTCAGAAGGGACTGCACTACTAAGTGCTAAAATAAGAAGGACCAAAGGGAGAACAGCCGCGTAACTATTGACCAAGAGCTGTTTAACGATCAAACAGCCGCCTGACTATTGAGTAATACCTACCTGACTGTCTGGCAGTCGCCCGACGGTTTGCCAACACCCGCTCAGCTGTTAGTCTCCTAATTTTGGAAATTTTTTTTTTTGACCTTCCTTTTTTGTTTCTTTGCTTCCTTCTTAGCTCTGCCCCTCACCTATATAAACCTTCCTTGGCTCACTTCTCAAAGCACACCGATTATTGAATATAATCATCTCTGCTCTCTCTTGAAGACACACATGAGAATTCGAGAAATCTTTTCTAGTTTAAAGATTTTTAGGCGTTCTATTGCTCTAAACCCGAAAAGGGTACGTCTGAAGAGTAGTTCTCTCTTCTCCCCCTAGTTTCTTATTTGCTTTTTTTTTTTTTTTTTGCTTAGAATAAAGATGTATAGGGTTTAATTCTATGCTAAGAGGCATTTTTAGGATTCTGTGAATTATTTAACCCTCTTGTTTGTTTTACAAGATGAATAAACGTATTAAGGTAAACTGTTTTTTCTTCTTTATTAAAAGTATGTTTATGAATTCAATTTTCTTTAAGAATGTTTAAGATCATGCTTAGGAACACATGATTAGAAACATGATTAGGAGAACATATAATTGTTTTGAAGCATGCTAGAAAATAGCGTAGAATAGATAAGAATTATCATCTTGTCCCTTTGAATGTTTGGATTAGGCTTGAATAGCCTTGTTTGATGTTGATTAATTGAATTAAGCTAGAAATGTCATGATTAGGCTAGAAATGCTATGATTTATTATAATTGCTTGAATTAGGCTAAAATATGCCATGATTACCGTGTTTAGGATAGAAATGCCATGCAATTATGAATTAATATAGACTATGCTACAATAGCAATAGGATAGAATGCCATGATTTTAGATTATAACTTTGTATTCTAATTGATATAAATGAATGCATGAATATACCATGTTTAGAAATAGAATTGTATGATGCCATGAAGTGATAGTGGATTCATATTGATGGTGATGGACCATCACTTAGAATAATTGAATGCATGTTTGAATAATATCATGAAAGAGGCTTGATAGACATTGAATAGACCCATATACGGTGGTGAGGAATTCACTATTTATTGATTCTCGACTTGAATATTTATATTGAATACTTAATATGCATGATTATAGTCTATGTTTGATTTATATGATTGAAATATTTGAAGTGTTAAGAATAGAATTTATTTTATTGTTGTAGAAAAAAAGTAATGTAATCCTCTTCTTCTATCCTCCATGTTTGTAGGAAATGTAATTCAATTGTTCTCTCTCTTTTTATATATGAATATATTACTGCTTTGATTGAATAATCACCCCACATGAAGTTAAAACATGAAATGTATGCATAAAATTAACAACTTAAGCGGACTTTATGTCAACATGAGATATTCTTATTTGGTATGCCTTAGTGGAGGCCGAATCTTGATCTGGGCGGATCGAATGACTTGTACCTAACTTCATAAACTCAACATGAGGGCATTTTAGGTAACAAAGCGAGAGATCGAATTGCACCCATTCATTCCCAATTGAATAATTGGGTGACGACTCTATTTCGCTAGACGTGCCTATGGCTCATTTGTGTTCCCTTGAGTCTTGAAAGAGACTTCAACATAGTGTTGTGATCATAAACACTCTGGTGGGATGAAAGCCCTATTCAAAAACAGCAAGAGAACATGAAGAGAGTCCAGTTGGTTGACAATACTTGAGCAAGGCTGCACTTGGTGAAGCTAATGAGGATGCTATTAAAAGAGTAACTTTCTATGGTTAAACCCACTTTCTATGGTCAGACCCCTTAATCCTAGCAAAAGGCATTGATAGGAGGTTTGGCTTGTTGCAATTGCAAAACTTCAAACTAAAATAAAAGTCGAACATGATTTGAACTAAGTTTAACTGCTGCTCGTTAACTGTGTTTTTTGTTTCAGGCAAAGCAGCACAACAAGTTAATGTTCTTGCGCCTAAAGGTTTTACTGATCCACATGCTCAAAACTTTGATTCAACTACTCTTTAAGAGATGATGAAACATGTATTTGTCAATTCCAGGCCTTTTCTAGTTGGAGGGAGGGAGAAACACTTAGTGAGGATTCTGAGATGAAAATTAATAATCTTGTTACCTTTGTCTTAGTTGTTTTCAAATTGAAAGTTCTCCTATTGTTGTGTTATGATACATTACTATTTTCAATCTTGAAAGTGCTTTCTTCTTACCATTATCATTTGACAATCTTCTGTTTTATTATACTCTGTTTTTGTTCTCTGCTTCCAGTCGGTATGCATTTGACAGGCCTAGCCCAAAAGGCATCTTGACAGGCCAGTATTGGCACACATTTTTTTTTGTTTTTTACAAAAAGAAGATTTATTAATATTCTCTGCTGCATCTTTTTTCCCCCTCATTTTCTATATTTATTATAAGGTAGTAGATGCATTTATGCAATAAGAACACTGGAGAAGAAACATAATTGCATTATTTTTCTCTAAAGTGTTTAACAAAGATGGTATTTTGCTATAAAATTATAATAATATTTATGTCAATTAAAAGCTTTCATGCATAAAAAAGGTTTTTGTTTGTTAATATTGTTTCATTTTATAGTACTACACGCATGTTTGAGATAACATTTAAAATGTGTTGAGTTATATTTTTAGAGTAAAAATTATGAATAATCCAAAATTTCTAAGTCAAATTCGATATATTAATGAAAAGCAAATAATAATAATAATAAATGTTTATTTTATTGGGTTAATCAGTCCACTAATGAATAATAATTTAGGCAAAAAGCCCATCATTGCCGGTTTGAAGGTTCATAAAAATTAATCATTTGTTTTCTGTAAACGGGATATCAAACCCTGTATCAAGTCAAAATATGAGGGAGAAAGTCTGTTGGTGTCAAAGTCTACTACATATGCCCGTACCATGCACATGATGAGTTTTGATCAACTTGTGATAAAACAAGAATATTATTTTTATTCCTATTTTAATGTTTCTAGAATTATATTTTAGGAAGTATTTGATTTGTAATAAATATCTCTTTAGATTAGGATATAATATCTTGTATCCTAGTTAGAATAGGAGAATATTTATTTGTCCTAATTCCTTTTAGAATTTGTTTATAACACTTCCTATTTTATTTCTCCTAATCCTAATATGATTTTGATTAGAATTTTTACAAGATTTCTAGGAGATTTCAGTCAGACCTCTCATTATATATATACAAAGCTATTCAGGCGGCTGAAGATATGTGATTAAGAGAGAGATAACGTGTTGGTTATTTGTGCTCTTGAGAAAGTTGGTCACGACATTCTATGAATTCATAGAAGAGAGCTTCAACACAAAATGAATGTCTTCTTTGATTTGATTCTTTGAGTCTTTTGATTCATGTATGAGTGTTAAAAATCGTACTTCAGTTGTTGATTAAGTTTGAGTGAGTTAGTAGACACTTAGGATAACTTGAGGTTTGAGTGTTTATGTAATTTTGTCAGACATCGGGTGTTATGTATAACTTAACAGTGTGCTGTTAAATTATCTACGACAGAGAGTGGTCAGTGTCACTAGAGTTTATGATCTTTGCAAAGATTTTATTTGTCAAAGATTAGGTTAGTGTGTGAGAGCGTGTCAGCACTGTAAAAGGTCCTAAAGATTGTACAAACAAGAACTTAGTGAATTACAACTCTAAAGTTGTCCATGGACGTAGGTTTTTATAACCGAACTATGTAAAAAATTCTCTTGTGTCGATTTACATTACAGTATACTGTTATATTTCTTATAACTGTATACCTCCAGAACTCTCAATTGGTATCAGAGCAGGTTCACTGATAGACAAGTGAAGAAAACGATCATACTGATTTGGAAGGATAGAGTTTATTCGCACTAGAGGATCCAGAACATAACCACCCATTCTTGATGATGGTAATTATTCATATTGGAAGGTAAGAATGATGATGTATATCAAATTTCTAATGACAGAGCATGGATTAGTGTGCTTAAAGGATGGACACCGCTAATAAAGTTGAATACTTCTGGTGATTCTGAACCAAAACCTGAGGATGAATGGACGATGAAGAATATCAACGTTCCAGCTAGAATTCAAAGGCTCTCACTGCAATTTTGCTGCAGTGGACTTGAACAACTTTGGACAGATTTCAAGGTGCAAAGTAGGTAAAGAAGCATGAGACATACTTGAGATAAAACATAAAGGTAATGCATCTGTTAAAAGATCTAAATTAATGAGATTGAATTCTCAATTTGAAAATCTGATGATGCATGAGGATGAGTCAATATTTGAGTTTTTCTCTAAGATATGTCACATTACAAATTCGGCATACATGCTTGGCAAAACTTTCACTGATGTAGAAATTATTAGCAAGATAATTAGGTCTGTTCCAGATAAATTTCAACATAAAATTTCAGCCATTGAGGAAGTTAAAAACACTGATGAGATGAGAGTTGATGAACTGATTGGCATTCTCTAAAATTTTGAAATAAATCAAAGTACTATGAAGCAAAAAGGTAAAGCATTGCATTTAATGTGAAAGCTGAGAAATCTGATGATGAATGTAGTGATGAGCTTGATAAAACTGATTCTAAACAGATTACTTTTCTAACAAGAAATTATGTCAAGTTTATGAAAAGAAGTTTCAGGAAAAAGAATCAAAGAAAGCCATCAAACTCAAGCAAAGAAAAATTCAGAAAGTTCAGCAAAGAGAATGACAAGAGGAAGCCAAAACAACCTGAAAAGAAAGGGAAAATTCAGTGTTATGAATGTTCTGGTTATGAGCATATTCAATTTAAATGTGCAAATTTCAAGAAGAAGAATAAAGGACTGATAACAATCTGGAGTGATGAATCAGAATCCGAGTCAGAAGATCAAGACTGCATGAGCAACTTTGTTGCATTTACTGCATCTGTAACTGACAAAGGAAAGGCTTTTATGTCTGACATAACAGAAAATTACAGAACTAGTATTGATCATTTGGATGAAAAAGAAAGACCAGAATACTATGAAGAGTTGCAAGAAACGTACAATGCATTCTATGGTGAATGGCTGAGTCAGAAGGAAGAAATTAAAGCCTTGAGGAAGAAGATTGAGGAGCTGGAATGTGAAAAATCCTTTGCTGAAAATCAGATCACAGAATTGAAAACTGTTTTGACAGATAAAACAGTACATATTGAGAAAATAACAACAGAACTGGTTGAAAGTAAGAGATGTGTTGATTAACTCAAAATTAAAGCAGCCAAACTTGATCAGGTCTTGAACCTTGGAAGAGACAACTCCAACAAACATGGATTGGGATACACAGAAGGTAATGTTGCATCTTCATAAAAAACAGTTTTTGTGGAAGCTTCAACATCAGGTAACAATTTTGAACTTAACTCTTTAAAGTCAAGTCCTAATTCCAAGAGCAGTAAAACATTTGTCTTTCCTCAAAGTTCTTTCCAGTCCTGAAAAGGTAAGAAAATTCATTTCTACTTGTTATTTTTGTGGTAAAAAGGGACATATTAGGCCTAGATGCTTTGAATTATTGAATTTTTTGCATAAAAGATCAAAACAATTCAAACTGTTACCTAAATCACGACTGCAGTGGGTTAGAAAAGACAAAATAGTATGCCATGTTGCTTTTACTGCACTTAATCATGCTTTTAATGATTTGTGATATTTTGACAGTGGTTGTTCCAGGCCCATGACTGGAAATAAACTGTTTTTAATAGATTTTAAAGCATGCAGGGATGGTAATGTCACCTTTGGAGATAGAGTAAAGATTAAGATCATTGGTAAAGGCACTTTGAATGTCAAAGGTTTACCCAATTTTTAAAATGTCTTGTTGGTTGAAGGTTTGAAAGCTAATCTTATTAGTATAAGTCAGATATGTGATGACAAATATGTTGTTAATTTCACACAAATTATGAAGGGGGTATGCATTCAGCTCATTTTAAGGGGAAAAAAAAACCCTCGACCCTCTATGCGAAGGGTAAGCAAACTGTCATCCTCGTTGTTCAGATAGACGCATGGAGACCCCAAAATTTGAAAGCATTTAAGAGGAATATGTTGTGACATGGAATCTTTAATGTAAAGTTATAGTAATTTTTACAAGTATGATTTATGATGATGATGTTTTTGTTCGTGTTAAAAATACATAAAAGAAAACTATAACCTTTTATTGTGTCAATGTGCTGGCCTTGAGTTTATAACTATAAGCAGGATGAACTATAAGCAGGATGAATCATTCTACTTATTAATATAATATTTACAAAATATTTTTATAAATTCTTAAATGCGCAATGTTATACACGCATCTCAACATTTTATTCTAAATCATACAACCCAAGTAATGTGACATTAATTTAAGATAATTATATTATTCATTATACCATCCCATCGTTTACTTAACAGTCAATTAAAAAATACATATAATTCGAAATGCAAATTAAAATAAAAATTTAAAAAGAGCAACGTTATTATTTTTATCTATGACGTAAAATACACAGTAATATAATGACGGGATATAAATCCATTAGCCCGAACTAATTAACAAAAACTCCAAAGACCACTAAAACATATGAGTTTCCTATGAAAGGCTGTCATAGCTTTGAGAATGTCATTACGTTTTGTAAGTTTAATGTGGACTTGGTACAAGATGGATACCAACATATGTATAGAAACCACTTAAAATTTTCTTTTTAGGTTCATGTTTGAAACTAAGATTAATATGCCTTTTATAGGTTCTAGGATTCACAAAGTTGTAGTTTGACACTTGGAACATTATTTTGATTAAGCAAAGTTGAAACAGCTGAAAGCTTGCTTTTTCAACCCAAAAACTGAAGTTCTTTTGAACCCACTTTCTGATATGTTGGTTCTAGAGGTGACACACATGGCATGTGCATTGCACATGAGTATTTTGTCATCATGTGATAAAAACATAAAATGTAAATATTTTCCTAATCTTATGTATTTTATATAGATATTTTGTATTAGGTGAATTTCAATTAGAATATAATAAGTTTTGATATGGTATCCTAGTTGAATAGGAATAAGTTAGGATTTGGCATCCTAGTTGAAAAGAAAGTTTTATATTTGTATTAATTATCTCATATTAGATTAGGATATTATTTAAGTATTCTAGTTTACTTAGGAAATTATATTATCACTTCTTATAATGTTTGATTGTTATCCAAACTTTTCTTATGAGTTTTATTGAGATTCTATAGGATCTTGACAAGGATTGCAATTGATATCAAATACTATATAAAGCTATCTTCATAGCTTTTGGGAGAAGACATTCAACGCATTCAAGGCAAATTGAGAGAGAGCAAGCAAGAGCCAGTTTGAGTGCCTTTTTTTTTATTTGTTTTTATGTCTTGTGTAAAGCTTTAAGCTTTGGTTAATTGTTATAGATCATGTGAGCTTAAGAGAGTTGAGTAATCACATGTGTCTCTACCAGTTACGGGTTTGTATCAGTTACGGGTGTTATGTTATTATTAACTGTGTATAGTTAGATAATCGTGACAGAAAAAAAAGCAGCATCAGAAGAGTGTGTGAAGGACTATGGTTGTGATCGGGGTTGATCAAGTTTACATAGATTAGGTTAGTGAGTGAGCGGGTGTCTACCACTGTAAAGAGTCCTAAGTCGAGTGTAAACACATACAACATAGTGGATTACAACTCTTGTTGTCCGTGGATGTAGGTTGGTTATAACCAAACCACGTGAAAATCCTATTCTGATTTATATTACTGTTTTCAGTTATATTATTCGTAACTTCCATACGCTGCAAAAACCAACATGATATTCTATTCTTCATATAATTCCTTTAGAAGCAAGTTCGATATTGTAAAGTTGATGTGTCACATAAAAAGAATCATCCCCATCTTATGTATACATAACACATAAAAATAACCATCTTTATTTTACTCCCTCGACAAGGAGACAACAATTCAAATAATAGATGATACATACAATAGTGCGATGATAAAGAGACAAAGATGACTTCTTCTTTTGATTGGTTCCATTTTTTTTTCAATTTTTAAATTTTTTAGTAAAGATACTTATCACCTGTAGGATGTCATGTACATGGGAGAGCCTTTTTTTTCAAAAAAAAAAACACGCTCTTCTTGATATGTGTTCATAGTTTATCAAAGTCATGAAAATGAGAAATGTTATGATATTTTCAAGTATCGGTGATTTCATGCATACAAAAATTGAAAAAATTTATATAAAAATTTTAAATATATCTATAAAATTTATAAATGAATATAAAAAATAGTTTTCAATATAAAAATTGTAATTGCCTTCATGGATTTATAAAATTTGTATTTGTCACTTACAATTTTTTTTTAACTATTTATAAGTTTTATACATGCATTTGCAATTTTTATATATTCATTTCTAATTTTATGTGAAATTGATAGAATTGATGTATCAATATACTGAGATATTGTAGAATGACCCATAAAAATGATAGAATTTGTTAGATCTGAAAGGATATGGATTGTAATGTGGGATATGATAGAAAACTATAAAGTAAATTAACTAGTTCGATCATAAAACTTACATCCACGGGTAGCTGGATCTATAGTTCACTATGTTATCTTTAGCTTACAAGACTTAGGACCAATTACAATGATATGCTCTCTACTCTCACTCACCTAGTCTTTGTAAAATAGTTCTCTTAAGAACACAACACTGGTGACATCGTATATTCTTTGTCACTGCTTCCTCAACACAATATTGATATGTAGAACATAATAAATCACCCAATTATAGGCACATGTGAATACTCAAGACCTTAAGCCTCACACGAGCTATAACTCTCAATAGAAGCTTACAACTTTGCACATTAACATGAATAACAATGTTAAGACACACTATAACTTGCTCTCACTTGCTCTCCTTGAATGTCTTCAATAATGTGCGTGTTCCAAGTTAGGTAGACAACTCTTTAAACAGTTTTTCCATTCAGCTTCAATTTGTCTTTCCTTTATCGTCAAGGATTAGTATTTAACTATGGAAAGAACATAAATTAGGATCAATGCATAACGGGATACAAACTCATATTCTCCTAACATGAACTAGGATAATATGATTAATGTCCTAATACAATATCACATTGTGGCCAAATGCATTATTCCTTCTAGACTAGGATTCAATATGGTTATCCTATTTTTATTAGGATTCTCCTAATTAAGGCGGTTGTATTTTAGGCAACAACATGAACAAGAAATATAATGGCATTAGGAAATCAAATTAAACTAAAGTTATTCCTACATTAGATGCCAAAGAAATTGGTTACATGTATTGCACATGCACGTGGAGCTAACAATCTCTTCATTTGGCATCCTGTGAGGAAAACACTCAAATATGCCTATCTTTCATAAACCTAAACTAGAGCAAACAAATTTACTGAGAGGATAGTTGTTATGTAACAGAATACCATAAGGTTAAAGATAACAAAAATGTCACTTAACAGTTTAGAACAAAGAAACTTAGACTAATTCCTAATAACCCATGTGTCAGAATTGTATCTTAGAAAACCACAATATATATAAAAGCAATAGTTATGTTCAACAAGGGTTTCTAAGAGATCAAAATCAAAGCAAGATACATTAGTTCAAAACATAACAAATTAGAGCAATAGTGCAATAAAGGAAAATAACTAACTACCTGTGAAATTATAGATAACACATATTGGAGCTAATTAACTTGTTAAAAATCATTAGAACACAGAGCATAGACAAATTATTCAAAGCCTAATGAACTAATCTTGCATCTATAACAAAAAAAAAAATTTACTCTGCCCTATACCATCATCAAACAAATAGAGAAATAAAGAACATATTATGCTCTCCCCTTGTTTGGCTCAATAAGTGCCAAAGTTAAGACAAATATAATAGACCAATGTTGTAACACACTAAACAAAAAGTAATAGAAACACAAAAAAACTTAAAATTTTTCAGAATTGAGTAACAAACTTAGCCAAGTCTTGCTGATTTCCTTATTGGCCTCCGTATCTCTAACCTTCGTTTGATAGGTTGATGGAAACCAATTATACTGGGCAATCTTATGTAGCGCTCTATATTCCAATGTCAACAAAGTTTGATCAATTCCAGAGCTTATTCCATACAAAGCCTCTTTTACCTATCAACTCCCTAAGAACTCTATTCATGCTAAACTCATCATCGATAGCATGTTCACTACCTGTTAGAATCCCTAAGTACTCATTGATCACATTTGATAAGAACTTAACCAATTTCCTTTAAAATAGACCTTATGATAGTAAAAACCAATAGGATTATCAATTGAGAGTTTGAATATTGGAATACAACTCTTATATTAAGGTGCAAATAGGAGGTAGAAAGTGTGTTATCATCCTTTGCCAATGCCTAGATTCCAGTCGCTATTACAATCCATATTCATAAAAAACATTCACCTTCACTTGTCATTCAATTTGTAACTTTCTTCTAGAGGTGAAATTATTGAACTTTCTCTCTATAGCCTCTATGAGGAATTTGTTTAAGTAGGGTTTTACTCGTCCTTGCATCTCTGCCAAGGGAATCTCACTATCCTTGCTATGTGCAAGATCCTAGTGAACTGGTGGTCCTTGTTACCAGGATTATGTGTCACATATAGGGGTGTTCACGGGTCGGATCGGGTCAGGTTTTGCCAGATCGGATTCAACCCGATGACACTTCGGGTTTTGAAAAATAAATCCGTGATCGGGTTTTGAAAAATAAATTCGTGATCGGGTTTTTAAAAGAAATAACCCGATATACAATCCGTCCGTCGGATCAAATCGAGTTTGTTGGGTTATTCGGGTTGAAAATCAAAATACGACTAAAATAATCTCTTGCATTTTTACAGCACCAGAGTAGTAAATATTTCACACAAATTTGAAGAGTATACCATAGCTGATGAAGATTGGCAGATCTCATGTTAAATATTCACTATTTACAACTTCTTAATTGCTTAAAATTCATTTTACTTCACATAAAACACTACGACATTTTAGAAAAGCATTCTTCATCTTCAATTTGATCATCTCAAAAACACCAATATTTCCTACCCCTAAATTCTTTTCATTGAAAACTCTAGCCCATATGTTAAAAAAAAAAGACATCGGCTCCATTTTTGTTGTGTCTGAAATCTAGGACAATGATATATTCTACCTTACTTTCTAACAAATTTTATCAAAGCAAACTACCAAAATATAAAAATATAATAACAAAAAAATAAAATGAAAATTAAAAACATACAAAGAGAATTTCTAAACTCATTTGCCTCAAGAAACGGATCTCTTGACAAAGGAGAAGGCTGGTGGAGGTGGCCATGAGTCCGAGCGAGCAGCATGGAGGCAAGAAAGGAGAAATGAGGCCACTAGCAAAAGCAGAGAAGCGACAGTGAACGGGTTAGAGGCAGAGACGGGTCTATGAATGAGAAAAGGCGCTGGGCTTGAAGGCTAGTAGAGGCAGCCATGATGGCGAGCGAGGAATGGAGGCCGTCAGCAGAAGTGGAGGAGTCGCAGTGAACTGAAGGGGGTGGAGGCAGTGACGGGTCTGTGAAGGAGAAGAGGCACTGGGCTTGAAGGCTGGTGGAGGCAGCCATAAGGGCGAGCGAGAAGAGTGGAGGCAGTCAACGAAAGTGGAGGAGCCGCAGTGAACTGAAAGGGGTGGAGGCAGTGGTGGGTTTGTGAAGGAGAAGAGGCGGTTGGCTTGGTGAAAGAGAAGTGAAAAAGAATTAGGGTTTTAAACAGGAGTTGATTTATTTTTATATAATTAATCTGGTGTTGCAGAGTCTATAAGAGATATTATGCTTTAGCTAATGGTAGGTTGACACGTGTTATATTTTAATTATTTTAAAAAATATATTGATCGGGTCGAATTTTTTGGGTTTTTCTTAACAAACCCAGTTACAACCCGACCCCTTTCAAACCCGATATTTTAAACCTGATTTCCGATTTTTCAATCACATAATCCGATCGTGACCCGATCAACTTGATCAAACCCGACCGGGTCTGATCGGATCAGATTATTTTGAACACCTCTAGGCATATATCGTACCTTAAAGGTCTAGAATGCGACTCAAAATAATGATAAATGCGACTCAAAATAATGATCAACACAAGATAGTATCGCGACGGCTAGGGTTGGCAATGGGTTGGGGTGGGTCCGGGGTAGCTAATACCCAGCCCCGCCTCGCCCCGCCCCACCCTTCCCTTATAAACTTCATATTTTACAAATAACCCCATTCTATTTTCCCATCATATCATATACAAGTATACAATTAAGATCATTTTTTAACAATCACAAAGACAATATATCTTCAAACTAAAATCATACATACGCACAACAATCGACAACTAAAAAACCATCATTTCATTCAAAATCTAAAATTTTCAAGTAAACAATAATTCTACAAACAATAGCAAGTTACCAACAAACAAAATCAACAAGTACATGGCAACAGCAATAATAAAACACAACCAAGTAAACAACTCGCAACAATAAAAACATACAAATACCAACATAGTAACAAGTAAATAAAAACAATGTCAACACTTTAACGAAACCAAACCAATAAGTTGATAGCACACAAGGTCAACTTCCTACATTTAAACTTAACAAAACAACCTGACAAAGATGTCATTAAACTTCCTCTTTCATCATCCAATCTTTCCTCTTTAACCATCTCTTCTTGAGGAATTACACCTAGAAACAAATAATAACCAAATTAATAACTAAATAAGGAAATTAAATTAAAGTAATAATAATAAGTAAAATAAACATAGTTTATTGAAACTTATACCTCGCGTTTTTAGCCATAACCAATTTTGTGTACACATTAATGTCTTTAATGTGTCAGGAAGAAGTATACTACGGTGTGAGCTCAAAACTCTACAACTTGTGCTAAAAGCGGATTCATATAGAACTGTGGATACTGGGATAGCCAAAACATCTCTAGCAATAGTGGACAATAGAGAAAACTTACCTTTATTCATCTTCCACCAAAGCAAAACATCAAAGTCAGGACAACTAGCTACATGATCCTCCAAATAATATCAAGCTCAGACTTCTTTTGCAATCCCATATTAGTACTTTCTTTAAATTTTTCATATTCAATATCAAACTCACTTGATGTATCGTATCCTCTAACACCTCCTGGATCTGGTAAATTTGCAACAAATTCCCTTGACTCATTACCCAAACCAAGTCTACATTGATAATCTATCACCAAGTCTTCATAAAGAGTACGTACTCCCTCAATATGCTCAAAAGCACGAGCTCCCTAAATCTTTTTGTATACAAACTCTACTATTACTATTGTACATCTAGGATCGAAAACCACAGCCACAACTAACACTCAATGGATAACATTCTAATACTTTTCAAACTTTTCAATCATTGCATTAACCATTTCCTGAATCTTTTTAGAAGGAGGTGTAAGCCAAGAGCATAAAGATAATATTAACTCACCAATTTTTGGAAAAAACTTGTTCGTTGTGGGATAATTTGTTCTGGAAAATATTTTAGTCAACCTATAGAACTTTTCCAAATGATCACACACAAGTTTTGTTGCTGCCCAATCCTCTTTCTTAGGCAAATCTATATATTGACTATAATGCTCCTTCAAATGAACAAATACATCTTTATAGGCCAAAGCTATGCTCAACATCTTATAAGTAGAGTTCCACCTAGTTTTACAATCAAGAGACAATGTCTTATTAAATGTCACTTTCAAGTGACGTGCATTCTCCTTAAACTTTTCCATTCTCTTAGGTGTAGATGTTTAAAAAGCAACACTATCCCTAACCTTCTAAATGCCATTTCCAATCACTTCTAACCCATCTTTAACTATTAGGTTCAATATTTGAGCACAACATCAAATGCCTATCACCCAATCTATCAAGTACTTGCTTTATTATAGCATCATTGGTAGAACAATTATCTATAGTTAAAGTAGATAATTTCCTTTCCAAATTCGAATCATACAAGCAATCAAGCAACACTTTTCTAACGCATTTTGTCATATGTGGGGCTGGCACATATACAAACCTAACAATTATAAACATAAAATTATGAAAAACTATATTTAATATAAACAAATTAATAAAATAAGATAAAATTGTAACTTTGAACATACCTCAAAATCCGATTACGGAGTTTCCATGAATTGTCAATGAAATGGGTTGTTATAACCATATATCCTTTCTTTTGGTTGCTAGAAGTCCACATGTCAGTTGTTATAGCTATCCTTCCTTGTATGTTTTCCAATAATTCCATTGTCTTCCCTTTCTCACTTTCAAACAACTTGAATATTTCATTCTTCAATGTGTTTCTACTCATGGTACCAAACAAAGGTTGGCATAATTCATCATTTCCCTAAAGTGCTCATACTCAACAAACCGCAATGGAAGTTCATGCAAAACAATCATTTTTGCAACTAAAGCCTTACAAACATCTTTATCAAAAGCATCTTTATCATGGCATACCAAGTTTGTAAGAGTTCCATCACTTTGTTTTTGGAATTTCAAAATGCTTTGTTCCATGGTTATTGGATTAGCTTGATGACATCTCTTCAAATGCTTATGTAAATAGGAGGTGCCATCCGATGCCCTAGCAACTAATTTTGTGGCACAATGGTTACAACGTGCTTTTGGTACTCTATCAATAACTAACTTCGTAAAATGTTGCCAAACTTGTGATGTGGTCCTAGACTTTTTACCATGTTGAGACAATTCATCATCATCTTCTTCTAGCCCTCTTTTACTAGTGGATATAGCAACATCTTTAGAATCTTTATCCATATTTAAATCACCACTACTATTTAGGGTATTTGACATCTCCACTTCTTGTTGTGATTGTGAAGACATTGTTTACCTAAAAAAAAAATTACAAAAAAAAGCAAAATTAAGATGTTTAATAGTAAACCATACATATAATATCATTTTCATGTGTTATGTGTAGGGTATAAACAAATAAATAAACATATTATATACAATCATATAAAATTCCTTATAGAAAAAGAAAAAGAAAACAAAAATAAATTCCAATATATCATTTCAATGTCTTTAGATATACTAGCATCTCATGCATAAAAATTCAATTTTCCAGATCACTTAATTGTAAAAGTTCGGGTTTTAAGTTAACTTAATTGTCTCGTATGATTCAAAATAGCTTTATTTTTCAATTAAATATATAATTAGATACCTTCTTTTCATCACATAACATTCAGATAAAAACTGTCAACAATCATAAGAGTTATAGTACACACCACAAAATTTCTATATAAATAAATGTAACATTACTCTATATACAAATTTTTTATGTATAAAATTATTCTAATTATAAGTATCGAATCTTGGAAAAAACAAAACCAACTTAAAATACCGAATAAGAACTACATTGACATACTTAAAAAGGATAAAGTTCTTCAAACCATATTTTCAGGCATTATTTACGATAATTGAGGAAGTACAAACGTCCCAAAAGTGATAACCAGAGAGAAACATCTACTGATATGTTGCCAGTAAAATCTCTATCATAATTGATGCTAAATAAACACATGATCTAAAAGTCATGTTTTATGACCAAAAAATTAATTGACAAAACTTTTGCAAAATAGTTAAATATTTAATTTCTTCATCCATTTAGGATTCTCTTTCCATAAGATTGATATCAAAATAGTTAAAACTACTGCCCCAAATAAGATCTTGGCCACAGGTTTTATCAAGGAATCCTTCAATTATAATATCAAAAAATAAACAATCATCAGCTCTTACAAAACATCATTTGTTTTCCAAGTATTAGCTATCAAGCATAGAAAAATGATCAGAAAGGCTAATGCAGTGTGCATGAAAGACATATTTCTCGTGAAGAAAGTTAATTTATATGTTAACCTACAGTCGTCTATATGTATACCAATGTTTAATATAGCAAAAACATACAATGAATTGATAATCCAAATCCCAATCCCTTGCTGAAAATGTTCCTCTTAAACATATTAAGAATGAAAGTTAATGGCCATATATTTGGCATACTATACAGCATCGGACATACTATTTTACTAAAATTAATTTTGATTGATGATACATACAAATACATATACTTTAAGGAATTAAGCATGCAAACCAACATATATATACTTCAGTGAGAGAGAAGGCGATCGCTGCGACGATAGAGCTACGTCAAGTGTCAGCAAGTTGGAGGTGTGGAGGTGCTGGAGGGCTGGAGGCATGAAGGTCCTATGACAACGAGCTGGAGGCGTGGAGGTCCTGCGTTAGCGAGCTGGAGGCGTGAAGCTACTGCGATTTTGGAGGCGAGGACCTACTACAATGCTAGAATTGTAGAGGTGGCGTGACATTGGAGCTGCAACAACGAGCAGTAGGCGCGAAGCTGCTGTGATGCTGGAGTCGCAAAGCTGCTACGATGCTGGAGTCACGGAGGTGACGTGACACTAAGCTGCGATAATGAGCTGGAGGCGCGGAGGTGCTGCAGTGCTGGAGCTATGACGGCGAGCTAAAGCCTTAGAGGTGTTGCGACAGATGCTAGAGCTGCGGATGGCCGACAATGGTTGACAATTGAGAACTTCTGATGGTGATTAGAATTTTAAGGATTTAAACCAGAACAAGATAGCACGAATTAGGTTTTATGAGATGTAAAGTTAATCTGTTTATATAGTTTAGTAAAATTACATGATATTCTAATATATTATAATTCATCATAATCACTGCTAAAAATTACTTGTAAATTCAAATACTTTATTTTTTTTCATATGCATCCTAATACTATGTGGGGTGAGGTAGGTCAAACGGGGCTGGAGGGTGGACGCGGGCCTAGACTCACTCGGAACGGGTCAACACTTTTGGAGACCCAAACCCGCCCCTAAACTCAAAATAAACGGGTCAAGACCTGCCTCTAAAACACGGGTCACATTGAAGCCCCAGTCCCGATGGGTCATTTTGTCACTCTAGCGACGACCTATGATTGTCAAAGGAACTTCATCGTTGTCCTGCCAAAATCCTCCTTAACTTGAGCAAAATTCATCTCCTGAGGCACACAATAGAATTTAGGGAGTAATCACTCAGTAAGTAAGCTAGATAAAGGCTTTAGCAATGCTTAATCAATAGAAATTCAAGTACGAATGAAATTAATATTCATTGCTTGTCCCCCAAGTCACCAGTTACTTATTTTAGAAGTCAGAAATCACCGTTCAAAGTTGAATAATCACGCTCCTACGTGAGAAAACTGGCGCAACGACTCCAAGTCTCACGTTCAAATAATTTTCGGAGCTTCACAATGGTGCTTCTACACCAAAAGAGTTGCGCACGTGTGCCAACTCTCTATCCAAAATGGTTTAGGATGATTAAAGGTGGCGTCCTACACAGACAAGCTTGCACACCTACACCATTGCTCTATTTTGACCTATCATTCTCAGCTCATTTACATCACTTATACATTCATACCTTTACTACTCACATTCACATATATATCACTCAAGTCATTCACATACACACTTGTAAGTATATAGCCCATTTCATATATATTTTTCTTAATCCATTTACATTCTCATACACATGCACAAACATATGTTTCATTTCATACATATGCTTTTCTCAAGTAATCCACATCGTTCACACATATGTATGCACTCATTCATCTTATTTGTGCCCTCCTTAGGCTATTATCATCACTAATAAATACATTTGAATATTTTATTTCTATATACATAATTTAGCCTTAAGGACACACACATACATGTGATTGTCTCATTTCACATATGCCTTTTTCGGGCTATTCATATCACACATACACACATATGCATGTACTTGTCTCATTACACATCTGCCTTTTTCAGGCCAATCTATATGCATATACATGTCCTATTTCACATATACCTTTTTCAGGTTATCCATATCACACATACACACATACGCATGTACTTGTCTCATCACACATACATACATATATGCTTATATTTCATTTTCACATCACTTAAGGGATGCACACATCTCATAATATCACATATTTGAGGTTAGTCCAACAATCCGGGTGATACCGGGCCCGTGCTACCGAATCCTAGTCAAGGAAGCACACAATTTGGACCTCCTTACAGTCATTTAATCACAATGCATGTGGCACTTTATATTGTGTATGGCATATTATGGTGTCCATTACCTTTAAGAGGTGACCTTCCACACAATTGCAAGAGGTGGCCCCTATGCATGCATTACACAATGAACATTCAATGTTTTCCCTAAGGTTTTGGCATGTCTTTCAATTTCATAACAATTCACTATAACCTTAGGGACACATATCACTCATTATCACAAATTAGAGGCTAGTCTGACAATCTGGGTGATACTGAGCCCATGCTACCGAATCATTCGTAAGGAAACATATGGTTCGGACCTCCCCTTACTCATTCAAGCACAATAGTTTACACATGGCACTTTGTATTGTGTGTGCACTTTGCGGTCCCTATGAACCCCAACAGGTGGCTCCCATATAATTTCAAGAGATGGCTCCTGTGAAATTGCTTATAACGGTCTGTATGTGGCACTTTGTGGTCTTAGAAACCTTCAAGAGACAGCCTCCATGCTAATTGCACAATAAGCATTCCCATAATGGTCGGCATTCGGCACTTTGTGGTTTTTGAAACCTTTAATAGATGGCCCCCACACAATTTCAAGAGATGGCCCTTAAGCTCAATTCATTCAATCAAAGTTTGGTCCCCAAGGCATTAGACATGAACCATCATTTCCATAGCATTTTCGTGTATCGATATTATACACAAGTTTCATGCCGCCACATACCAATTCCATGTGCACTATTTCAAGTTATCACATTTCAATTCCCATGCACACGGATTTCATGCCATCACATATAAAAACCATATGTCCATTTCCAGACCATCATATATCAGGCCTTAAACACTATTTCGGACAATCATAAATCAAAGCCATAAGCATAATTCTATGCCATTCACATATCAATATTTATACACAAGTTTTATGCCATCAAATATCAATCCATATATCATAATTCACATTTCAGTCTCATAAACGAAGCTTTAAGTTAAGCTTCTCATTCATAAAAAATACCACAATTCAATTATTGTAAAATTAAAATTTAACAAAATCACACTACACAAATACCACATAAAGCATAACAACAAATTTATTGTGTCCTCATAAGGTTTAGCTTACTTGCTGAAATTTCATTATGAAATCTTGATTTTCACCTAGAAATCAACACATTCCTTAAGGGTCAACAAATACTCAACCACCAAAATAACTTCAATAATAATTCAATAATATACATATAATTGGTTGTGTAATTATAGTAGGAGGAAACTTGTCCTAATCCTCACCAAATTTCATGGAGATCACGTAAACATATACAAAATATTCCATGAAATTTATGAAATCAAATTAAGGCTATGTGCCCCTTGAAACCCCTTAGTTTCGTTCACACAAAAATCCTGCCTACAGACTTCTTAATTGAGTAGTACCATTTTGAAGAATGTTATAAAATTTTACAATAATCAAATATTTACCAAATTTTCCAATCTAGTAATAGACATATATGAAAGTCATCTCGCCCAAAATCACAATTTTCTAATGAGATTAGGTTAGTCAAAAGCAATTTACTTCAGATACTCTATTCTGAAAATTGACATTCTCAGTTTTGTAAATCCAATTTTGAAAAATCACAACAATTCGTACAAAACTCGAAAAACCATGAAAATTTTTAGTTTAAAAGAAAACATGTTTCAAGTCTTATATACCAAAAATTAGGCATTTTTATAAAGATTTGGTCCCTCAATTAAAATTTGTTCCTACTACTCAATTTCAAAATAGCGGAATCCAGATTTCGGTTCAATAAATTCAAAAATCCACCATAAATCACACACTATGAATTTTCAAGTCATTCAAAATTCTATGAAATCTTTAACATGCCTAATTCATCATATAAAAATTTTAAAATCGATCACAAACCATAATAATCCATCTCATAATTGCATGCGTAATAGCTAGAGTTTGAAGAAAGGAGGTGAGTTTTACCTCTTGGCCTCTTACTTCTTCCTTCTTCTTCTTCTTCTTCTTAATTCCTTAGCAAAATTGAGAGAAAGAGTATAAGCAAGAGGGCTGGCATTTTAGAGCAAAAAGGAAAAGAAAGAATTTTCTAGAGAGTTTGAGTCCCTCTTCCCTTTTTTGATATCCACACATCCAGAATTTCTGTTAAGGCCTCTAATTTCATAGTTTTTTTAATTGCCTTCCCCAACCTTTATTTAATTACCATACTACTTTAGCACAAACACATACAAATTAACATATATACATTGTAATATAATGAGGTCATGGCCCCTTGCAAAATTAAGGATGTTACATTATGACTTCGTTTTTGACTATGTCATTGATGTATGACTTGATTGCAATTGCGATTCAATTAAGGTGGCCATGTGAGCTGTTTTATTGTCTAGGTTCGAGGCTAGGGTTACTGTAAACTTAGAAAATTTGTGAGAGTGAAAAAAACCCAAGGTTTTGTTCAAGGTTTTGGGAGTTGAAAATTCATATAATATGCCATGGTATTTACGAAAATCAACATAGCTAACATTCTCAACCACTTCTAATCCTAACAATCTTGCTATTATTTCTATTTTGCTTAGTCTTCAATGAAACACAAAAACTCTTGCAAAAGTAAAAAATATCAGATTTTTCTCTAACAAAATCAATCCATGTCAATCTAGAGTAATCATCGATACACATACATACTTCATTCCAACTGTTATGTGTGTTTTTGTCTTGATAGAATATTAGACAATATAGGATTTGCTTATACATTAGAATTAAAACAAATTGGAATTTGTATCAAATTAAGAAGTTGAGTTTAATTGTAATTTGTTTTAATTAGGATAATCTAGGTTACTCATAGTGGGATAAGGAAACTGAAATAGGAAGAATTTTAGTTATATTTCTAGTCTATGAATCATGGTTAGACTAAGAAAGAGACTCTTGGTCCTATATAAAGCCTTGTATGTATGAGTAGAGAACATAACACATAATACAATATATAGCAGGTTGTGTGGGAGAGAAGACGGTGATAAACAGTTGAGGAGCCTTAGAAGACTGTAAGGTCGACAATGTTTGGGTGATATGGGAAGCTACGATTAGAGCGATTAATTGTGAGCAAGATCGTGATGTTGGAAATTACAGTTTGGAATAGTTAACTGTGAGTATAGATCGAGTATTCGTGAAAGTTTTTCTCTGTTAGTCTTTCGTTGGAAGCATATATAAAAAATTGGTGATTATCTTGGTGTATATGCATAGAAAGGCTGTAAGGTTAAATCGTTGTTATTGTTATTGATATTCTTGCGATTCGTTTTTGTTGTTGATTGGAATAAAATTGCTGTTGAGACATTAAAAGTAGACAGAGGCTTGATTTGCTGAACCACTATAAATCTGATCTTCCTCTCTTCTTTATTTTCTTATTCATTTTTTTTTCTTATGGTTTCATCATAATTTTGTCAATATCTTAAATTGAATGCTTTCGCAAAAAGCCTAAAATTTATGATAAATTGGTATCAAAGCTTTGGTTCTAGAATTCGAGATGGCTACAGCAAAATTCAAGATGGAACGATTTAATGGCAAGGGTGATTTTAGTATTTGGCATAGGAGGATGAAAGCTTTGCTGGTTCAGCAGAAGGTGGCTCAAGCATTAGGTGAAGAGAGTAAACTAATAGCTACTTACTAAAGAGAAGAAATAAGAGATGTTAAAGATAGCTTATAATACCATTGTTCTGCATCTAAGTGAAAATGTGTTAAGATAGGTTTCAAAGGAGACAATTACTGTTGGGATTTGGTTGAAGTCTGCATATGACGAAATCTCTGACAAATTGAATATATTTGAAGGTGAAGCTGTTTGGGTTCACGATGCAAGAGGATAAAAGCATTGATGAGAATATTGATGATTTCAATAAAATAGTCATTGATTTGAAAAATACTGGGAAGGGATCAATGAGAAAGATCAAGTTGTCATCTTGCTAAACTCATCATTGCTTACATACAGTCAACTGAAAGATACCTTTAGGTATGGTCGTGAGTCTTTAGTCGTGAAAGAATTAGAATGTGCGATTAGGTCCAAGGAGATAGAATTAAAGACTCAAAGGAAGATATTGATTATTGAGAGCAGCAATGAAGCACTATCTATCAAAGGTAACAAAGGGAAAATCAATCGTCGTTGAAGAAGCTTGAAAAATCAAAGTTCAGTTGTTTTCACTATAAGAACCTAGGGCATCTTTGAAAGGAGTGTCTGAAAAGATCAAAGCATCAAGGAGATAAAAAGTCTGAGCATGCAGATATGGCTTTTGGAGGATATAAAGTTGGTGAAGTTTTGGTGCATTCGGTACTTGAAGACCGAAAGGAATGGATTCTTAACTCTGGTAGTTCATTCCACATGTGTTCACATAAAAGATGGTTTTAATCATTGGATGCAAGGTGGAGGAAACTGTTATTCTTGGTAACAACCAAGCTTGTAAGATAGCTAGGGTTGGCTCAATCAAAGTCAAGATATTTGATAGTTGTGATCGTGTTCTCAATAATGTGAGGTATGTCCCTAAGTTCAGAAGGAATTTGATATCTCTTGGTGTGCTTGATGATCTAGGATGTGTAGTCAAGATAGAGAATGGCCATATAGAAATAGTTAAGGATGGAATGACCGTTATGAAAGGAAGACTTTATAATGGTTTGTATTCTCTAATTGAGAGTGAAGAAGCATCTGGTGCCAATAAAGGAAAAGAGCAATTCAAGCTTAAGGTGGAGCCTCCGACAAGTAAATCGGTTCATGGTCCAAATACTAGTAAAATAGATGAAGCACGACAAAAGAGGTATGTGAAAAAGTGTTGGAATGGTTTGGGAGGACAGTTAGTAAGTTCAACTATTGCTTGGACTTGATCCAAATCAAATATACTTGATGCCCTGAAGGGCTGGTGGAGAGTAGCAGTTGGAACAAAGAAGAAAAGTTCAGAATCAAATCTGGAGTGGTTGCGCACTCGTGCAAAGTTAGCTACGTGCTTGCGTGTGTCTGGCAGAAAACTTGAGCTCTTACACAGTGTGGGTTATGCTTCTGCATAATATCCGTAGATTACAACATGCTTCAGGTAGAGAGTTGGCGCTCCTCTGTAACAAAAATTATGTGCTTGCACAACGATGTGGACTAGAAATCCTTCTTCAACATGGAATCAATAATGGTTGAAGACAAAAACAAGGTGAAGATTGTTATGTGTGTTTTTGTCTTGATAGAAGATTAGGCAATATAGGAAATTAGAATTAAAGCAAAATGAAATTTTTATCAAAATAAAAAGTTAAGTTTGATTGTAATTTGTTTTAATTAGGATAATCTAGGTTACTCATAAGCGTTGGACAAGGAAACTGAAATAGGAAGGGTTTCAGTTGTATTTCTAGCCCAGAAATCATGGTTAGATTAGGAAAGAGACTTTTGACCCTATATAAAGCGTTGTATGTATGAGTAAAGAAACACATAACACACAACACAGTACACAACAGATAGTTTGGGAGAAAAAATGGTGATAAACATTTGAGGAGCCTTGAAATACTGCAAGGACGATAACGTTTGCGTGATCTGGGAAGCTACGATTGGAGTCATTAATCGTGGGCAAGAACGTAATCTAGGAAACTACAGTTCAAAATTGTTAACCATGAGTATAGATCGAGTATTTGTGGAAGTTCTTCTGAGTTAGTCTTTCCTTCGAAGCATATATCAAAGATTGAGAATTATCTTGGTGTATATGCATAGGAAGGCTGTAAGGTTAAATCCTTGTTATTGCTGCTAAGATTCTTGTAATACTCTTTTATTGTTAATTAAAATAAAGCTGCTGCTAAGATCTCCAAAGTGGACGTAAAATTGATTGGCTGAACCACTATAAATATGGTGTTCCTCTCTTTTTTATTTTCTTGCTTGCAATTTCATCATAATTTTGTTAATATATCGAATTGAACGCTTCCGTGAAAAGCCCGAAATTCATAACATGAACAATACTTTCAATCTGTATTAGACCCACAAGATTCATATGAAGCAATTATAGGATTTTAGATGTACTAAGATGCATCTTAGAGCTATGTGATACTTTGATTTGCTTTCCCTTTTGACAAGGTTCATAAATTCAATTTGGTTTTTTATTAAATTTAGGAACACCTTTAACAGCAATTATTTTAGTTAATTTAATTAAATCCTTATAATTTAGGTGGCCTAACTTTTGATGCCATAGTTCTACATCAGTTATTTTAGCATTCATTCATCTTAACTTGTTAACAAATAACAGTTAGCTAAAGATATATTAACCTTGAAAATGCAATTTCCAATGCGTTTGTTTTGTGTAAACTTAACAACATACCTATCATCACAGATTTGAATGATACTTATCAAGTTAACCCCGAGACCTTTAACATATGAAATATTGTTAAGTTCATGTAAGCCACTAATGCATAAAGTACCATTACCTATCACTTTGTTTTTTGCACCATCACAAAATGTGACAATTCCTTCCCTAAATGACTTAAGATTTTTAAAAAGTAAGAGCAATATTGCAAGTTGTTACTTGTTTCTTAACCCATATTTATTGTGTCATAGGTGACCACTTAAATTGTTTGCACTTTTTATATAAAAGATTTAACAATTTAAAACACTTAGATCTTATATGACCTTTAACACCCAAAAAACAAAAAAGTAGGAACAAATCTTTTTACCTTTTTTTGACTTGACTTGAAAGAGCTTGTAAAGAAAACAAACTCATCCTTAAGTTTTGAACTTGAATATGAGGTCTTACCTTACTTTAACGCTTGGACAAATGCTATTTTTGATGATGAGGCAATTTTATTCTCATCATATCCTAAGCCATGTTTATTGGAATTATCTCTGCCAAGGCTAAAAACTTGATGAAGTCTTGCTGAACCAATCTTAGTTTGATCTATGCACTTCTTGGCATTTGCAAGTTCTGCAACCAGTTTTTGCACATATTTTGTCTTGTCTTTCAGTGCAGCCTCCAGTTCGTTAATGGAATCTGAAGCATATGCTTTTTCACACTTCAAAACTTCATTGTCTTTTTCCAGTGACTTCTTCTTCTTTATCTGACTTTGCTATTTAGAATAAAGTACATTATAGGTTTTTTTGCAATTCCTCATAGTAGGCAGGATCTCTTTTTTATCTAATTCATCAATGTCAAACCTGGCTTTTTCAGTTTCATCAGTTATAACAACTTTTCTTTTATCTGGTGTTGTTTTAGTAAACGCAATAAAGTTGCTTAGGTACTCTTGATCATTAGAATCAGTCTTAGAACCCTTTTCACTCTATATGTACATAGAGTGAAGAGGGTTCTAAGACTGATAGAGTGAAGAGGGTTCTAAGACTGATAGAGTGAAGAGGGTTCTAAGACTGATATGTTAGTAAAACTCGCTCTGATACCAATTATTAGATCTGAAAGTTTATGGATTGTAATGCGAAATATAACAGAAAACTATGAAGTAAATCGGCACATGAGGTTTTACATGATTCGATTATAAAACCTATATCCACGAGTAGCTAGAGCTATAATTCACTATGTTGTCTTTAGCTTACAAGACCTAATACGTATTACAGTGATAGACACTCTACTCTCACTCACCTAATCTTTATAAATGGTTCTCTGAAGAACACAACAACAGTGACACTGTACACTATCTGTCACTGTGTACTCAACACAATACTGATATGAATAACATAACAAATCACCGAGTTACAAAAATATTACTTAAGACCTTAAGCCTCACACGATTTATAACTCTTAACAGAAGATTATAGCTTCACACATAAACATGAATAACAATGTGAAGATGTCGTACAACTTGCTCTAGCTTGCTCTCCTTGAATTTCTTCAATAATACGCGTGTTCGAAGTTGTCTAGACAACTCTTTATATAGTTTTCCTATTCAGCTTCAATTTGGCTTTCCTTCACCTACAAGGATGAGTATTTAACTTTGGAAAGAAACAAATTAGGATCAATGTATAACGGGATACAAACCACATTCTCCTAACATGAACAAGGATAATATGAACAAGAAATACAATATGATTAGGAATCAAATTAGAATAGAGTTTTTCCTTCATTCATGCCAAACAAATTGGTCACCTGTAGTGCACATGTACATAGGCCTAACAAAATTGACATGGTCTCATTATATGAGGAAACTTTCACTAATAATCGTGAGGTATGGCTTAATATCATCAATAACCTCACCTTTTTTGAAAAGCGTAGAAATGACCCTAGAGTTAATATCTTTATCTTACCCTGGGGGAGTTTAGTGAAATTACTAATGTACCCTTTTGTTGTTATAAATATAAAAAATTTTTAAGTTCAACACAATTCGAACGCAAGCCAAGGCAATGTGTCTCATCTCTTATGCCATCAAGCCAAGCCAACCTTCAGAAGTGGTTTGGACAATTATTATATTTAATGTACAAGTTCTACGAAAAAATTGACCATAATGAGTCGAATATACAGAAGCCGTCATCCATCTTCTTCTTTGTCGTCCAACTCCAACACAATGAAAATCTTTGACTTCTCCAACAACAAAGGAATTTCGCTCGTCTTCTTTTTTATTTGCTTGTTTTGCCGCTACCTTCTCCAAGTGAATGTTTTGCTGACTCGCTTTCTACTTCTGCTTAAATGCGTCACGCCAGACGAAGGTGAGTGGTTGATGTGGTCGTCATCAAGGGAGATCAGGAATCGCAGCTTGATCAAGCAGAGGGCTTTGAAGTAATTCTGGAAAAGGTCACATACGGGGTGGGGATTTTTTTCAAGAGAGGGGGTTGGGGTTTGTGTGTGTGGGGGGGAGAGGGAGGGCGCGGGAACGGCGGAGGGCTAAGGTCCGGGACGCCTTCCATGTCGGAGCGGTATTGCTTGAAGAGATGTATTGCGAAAAAAAGGAATGAGTAAATTACTTGCCATTGTTGTGGGAGAAATGTTTGTCTTGGAGTTTTGGATGACCATTTGCTGTATACGTTTTTCCACCTTATCATTGGTGATGATTTTTGGTGGAGGCGACTGGGTTCGACGGTGATAGTGGCGGCGGTGTTCAATGGGGATGGTGGAGGGTTGGAGGTATGATTTTGGGTTTGTGTTAGTGGCTCGTTGAAAATTTGCTAGGGATGTTGTTGGCAATGTAATTTGTTCTGGGGGGTGACTGGTTTTTTTGTTTCTTTTTTAAATAATTTCAAATATTTATTTTAAAATTTCCATTTTCAAAATTTTATCTATTCATATATCAATTTATCCCTGAACACCCTAACGGAAGTAGACGACAGCTAACATTGGGGTCATTTCTGCATACTTTAAAAAGGATGGGTTATTAGGAGTAGTCGGCCATACCTCAGGGTTATTAGAAAATTTTTCGTTACATATAAGCATTTGATAGCTTAATCCATTGATGTAGCATTACTTGGCATTTAATTAATCTCGTCTTTGCTAATTTATATATGATAAATCATTAAAATTTAACATTGAACATAAAAATTTATAATATTGAGAGTTTATAATAATATTAATATCAAATTAAGGTTTGATTTTATGTGCGCAAAGTAAATGACAACAATCTTTCTCTAGTTAGAACGTTTTTAATTTATAACGTTGATTCTATTGGATTATAAATTTTGTATTTTTAGTTTAAGCATTTTTGTATCAAAATGAAAAATAAAGGATTTGTTTACATGTTTTACAGACAAAAGAAGGATGGAAAATATGTTTGGTTATGATTTATATAATAAAAATGCAGTTGATTATGCAGTTGAAAAATAAAATTAATAATTATATAGCTACAAATTTATTTTTTAAATATAAAAAATAATTAAATTATAGTATTTGATAACTAAATTGGTATTTATATATATTAAAAAAATTTAAATAAAGGGCTAGAAAATAAAGAAAATAACCTTTTGTTTTTTCTCATAAAATAACACTTTGTAAAACAATGTATTGTTAAGTTTATTAAAATGTGCAAAACAAGTTTTTTGTGCCATAAGAGCCGCTTAAATGAGATTAAAAACATGAAAATTGAAGAAAATTGATATGGAAACAAAGACTTCATTTCGTATCATACAAATTATTTTTGCAAAATGTAAATATACGATAGCTTTAAACCATAAGGTTGGAATTAAAAACAAAAATGCATTCATATCATATTATTTATTTACATGCCATAGCACCACCCACCAAAGGTTAGGTATTCAAATTTTGCATCACACCATACCATTCTTGATTGAGATACCATACCATGTCCCCACATGGTGTTTTTGGTTTTTGACTAAAGATTTGACCATATCTTCTTTTATGATTTTGATGCATATTTATAACTTCTTTTTCAAGATTTTAAATCATTGGATTCTTATTTGATATTGTTCAATCTTACAATTCAAAATTTTTATACCTAAATCTTATCATACAAGTAATTTTAACTTACTTTCTATGATAATAAATGATATTGTTTCCAATAACAAACCAACCATATAAATCCAAATATCCAATGTATATGTAACATGATTTTTACATCAAGCAACTACATATCCAAATCATTCCACAAACTTCCAACCTCTAAGCTTCAAGTCCTAACTCACTACATAAAATTACCAATCAAATGTCACTTTCAAATTCGAAGCAATCTACAAAAAAAAAAATAATAATAATAATAAATAAATAAAAATAGTAATAATAATCAAGAAAGAAAAGAAAGTAAATTTATAATTAATGGCAACTTTATTTATAATATTTATACCTAGTTTAAGTTATAGACAAATCATCATTCAACACATGTCATATTTATATATATATTTTTAAATTTATCATTGATATAGTATAGTATTTTCAGGTTTCTTGTGCAATACCCTATACCATACCTTATCATGACGGGTATCACTTGACATAACTTGAATCGCTTGAATTTCATTACAACACTTGACCTGACCCTACCCGACGTGTATGTCGGGTTTGGGGGGTGGGCGGTACCATGCATACCCATGATTAAAATGTTGTAATGCTAGCTTAATAGTAAACATCAATTTATAAACAGATATTTCTTACATCATGATAATAACAACAACAAACTAGATGGTGTTGGTGAAATGATATGTGATGGTAATGGCCTATAGGTGGCCTTTGTATATATAAGTCATTTTAAAGTCCATCACTTTGGAAAAGTCATGTAAGTGTGGTCCCATCTTCACTTGCTCGGCAAGAGCCAAATGTTATGAATTAAACTCCCTAATTCATTTTATTCTGAGAGCAACAATAAAAATAACACATAGAAACAACGTACAAAACACAAAAGATTTATACAGGTTCGTCTCAATGTGAGACTGCATCTTGCTCTTCAGTCGTTGCAAAAATTTACTATAATGGTAAAAGAGTATTACAAGATCATCACATTCACGATCTCTCTGTGTTCACAAAGTTTTTCTCAATACAACATACCACACTTGCCTTGACATCTATCCTAGACATGTTATAAAACTATGGTAAACAAGAGTATTAATCTGCCCTTTCACACTAGTGCCATATGTCACAGCCCGCCCAATTTGCTTGCTAGAGTGGCCCAAAACGTGCACAAAGGCTTGGCCCGATTTCTAGAAGACTTGCAACCCAAGCCCATTTTCTAGAAACTCTAAGCAAGTCAAATATGTACAACTCTCACATGTAAATATACAATGTCAATGGTAGTTCACCTACCACACCTAAGTTAGGTAGGACTCATTTATGGCCATTGGATGTATTGAATCCTAGCCATTCATTTGGGAGGTGGATTAGTATAAATACCCCTCCAAGGCTCATTTGTAATCATCCAAGCTAATTCAAGCAATTACAATACAAAGCATTGTAAGAGTTCTCTTGTGTAATATAAAGCTCTTTTGCATTAGCAATACTTGCCTCTAAGTTCCTTCTCTTCTTCTAGCCTCTAAAGCTCTTTTGGCTCAACGGTCCTAACTTCTCCTTGAGCGAGAAGCAAACTATAAGGCTTACTTAGCAACTTTCGGGTTCAAGTTGTCTAAGTGCCGCACGAGCAGCTGCGCTAAACTCTAAGCTCGTGACAGTTGGTATCAGAGCACGGTTCGAGCACAAGAGCAAATGGCATCCGACATGGAGATGAATGTGGAGGAGCAAGTTCGCGGACGTGAGGAACAACCTCAACCTCAACCACGCCCACAAGGAAAACGAGGTAAGTCCAAAGCTCTCTCCTCGGAATCCTTAGAGCCTCGTGTTGCTAGCATAGAGCAATCTCTTTCGAGTATGGACAATGCTATCGAGGGCCTCTCCGATCGTCTCGAAGGCCTAGAGACGGATTATGGAGAGATCACCCAAGCAACGAAGTCCACAATACTCGAGTTTAGTGAGAACCTCACACGAGAGCTCGCTAGCTTACGAAGCTTTGTGGAGCATGAGTTGCGTGCCATTCGTGCGGAAGTGGAGGAATCACGCACGGAATGGGAGAAACACCGTTGCGAACGTGCTAGCCCTTCTTACTCAAGTCCTAGTGGGCTAAGCAACATGCAAGTGCCAACTCCCGCCACATATCATGGCACTCGCAACGCTACGGAAGTCGAAAACTTCCTATTCGGCTTGGAGCAATATTTCGAGGCGAAAGGTGTCTATGATGATGCTTTGAGAATAGGCATTGCGCCTACATTCCTTCGTGATGCAGCCCAATTGTGGTGGCGTCGTAAGCATGGCGACGCGGGCAAAGGCATCGTCATCCTCCGCACATGGGAGGACTTCAAGAGAGAGCTACGGAAGCATTTCTCTCCAAGCAATGCGGAAAAGGAGGCAAGGGGTCGCCTCCGCCGTTTGAAGCAAAGTGGCACCATTCGCGAGTACATCAAAGAATTCACCACAATCATCCTTGAAATTGAAGGTATGTCCGAAAAAGACTCCCTCTTCTACTTTCTTGATGGGCTCAAAAGATTGGGCAAGGGTTGAGCTTGAGAGGCGTGGCGTGCAAAACCTTGATGACGCCATAGCCATAGCCGAATCCCTCGTTGACTACACATCCCAATCGAAGGAAAGAAAGCCCAACCATGGTAAAGGTGGGGGAGAACGAAACACCAAGAAAGGACATGACCGAAGGGATGGTGGTGCACGCAAGGCTTTTGGAGAAGACAAACGAGAGGCACCTAACAAAGGTAAGTTTGATGCTCCTAAACCTAAAAGTCCTTGCTTTATATGTGATGGTCCTCATTGGGTTCGGGATTGCCCAAAGAGGAAGACTCTCAACGCCCTTGCCGCTCAACATGAGGGCGTGAATAATGAAGAGCCACAAGCGGGGATGGGTTCTCTCCGCACAATTGGCGCACTCAAAAGACCCACATCTATGCAAAAGGGCCTTATGTATGTGAGCGCCACAATCAATGGCAAAGACGTGCGTGCGATGCTTGACACGGGAGCCACGCACAACTTCATTTCGGAGGACGAGGCCAAACGGCTAGGCCTCAAATACACCAATGGAGGTGGCACCATCAAGGCGGTAAACTCACCTGCCAAGGCAATCTTGGGAGTATCCAAGGCAACAACGGTACAACTTGGCACATGGAACGGTAAGCTTGATTTCTCCATTGTTCCCATGGATGATTTTCAAGTAGTGCTTGGCATGGAATTCTTCGACCAAGTCCATGCTTTCCCCATACCATCTTCCAACTCCCTCAACATACTCGACGGGAGTCATTCATGTATGGTGATGGCGGAGCGTGCAACAAAAGTTGAAGGCAAAATGCTCTCCGCACTACAATTCAAACGGGGAATGAAGAAGGATCCAAGTTTCCTTGCCACCGTTCGAGAACTAAACGATGGAGAGGATGTTGCCATTGCCAAGGACCCAATGCCAAGGCAAATCCAAGCCATCCTTGAGAAATACAAGGATGTCATGCCCCAAGAACTTCCAAAGAAGTTGCCTCCACGACGGGAAGTGGATCATGAGATCGAGTTGGAGCCCGGTGCAAAGCCTCCAGCCATGGCGCCTTATCGCATGGCGCCACCCGAACTTGCGGAGTTGAAGAAGCAACTCCAAGATTTACTTGATGCGGGTTACATCCAGCCCTCCAAAGCTCCATATGGTGCACCCGTCCTCTTCCAAAAGAAGAAGGATGGATCTCTCCGCATGTGCATCGACTATCGGGCACTCAACAAGGTAACAATCAAAAACAAGTACCCAATACCTTTGATTGCGGAGTTGTTCGACCAACTTGGGAAGGCTCGATACTTCACCAAGCTCGATTTGAGATCGGGGTACTATCAAGTGCGCATTGCAAAGGGTGACGAACCAAAGACCGCGTGTGTAACAAGGTACGGTGCTTATGAATTTCTTGTTATGCCATTCGGTCTCACCAATGCACCCGCCACCTTTTGTACTCTCATGAACAAGCTCTTTCATCCCTATCTTGATCGGTTCGTGGTAGTCTACTTGGATGACATTGTCGTCTATAGCACAACTCTTGAAGAGCATGTGCGACATCTCCAACAAGTCTTCCAAGTCCTCCGCGACAACGAGCTTTATGTCAAGAAAGAAAAATGCTCTTTTGCACAACAAGAGGTAGAATTTCTTGGCCATAGAATTCGGGATGGGAAGCTTATGATGGATCAAGCGAAGGTGAAGGCCATTCAAGAATGGGAGCCTCCAACCAAGGTACCCGAACTTAGATCTTTCCTTGGGCTTGTTAATTATTATCGGCGGTTTATCATGGGCTACTCAGCCAAGGCCGCCCCTCTCACGGATCTTCTCAAGAAGAACCACTCATGGCACTGGACCGAAAAGTGCCAACATGCCTTCGAAGAACTAAAGAAGGCCATATGTGAAGAACCGGTGTTGGTGCTACCCGACCACACCAAGCCTTTTGAATTGCACACGGATGCATCCGACTTTGCCATAGGGGGAGTTCTCATGCAAGAAGGGCACCCTATTGCATATGAGAGCCGCAAGCTCAATGATACGGAGCGGAGATATACGGTCCAAGAAAAGGAGATGACCGCCATCATCCATTGCCTACGGGTTTGGCGACACTACTTGCTTGGTTCCCACTTTGTCATCAAAACCGACAATGTGGCAACAAGCTATTTCCAAACTCAAAAGAAGCTCAGCCCCAAGCAAGCAAGATGGCAAGATTTCTTGGCCGAGTTCGACTATAGGCTCGAGTATAAAGCGGGCAAGGCAAATGTTGTGGCCGATGCCCTAAGTCGCAAGGCGGAACTTGCCACCCTAAGTGCAAGTCGTCCACAAAGTGTGCTCATTGACCGCATCAAACAAGGCCTAGAGCACGATCCCTTAGCCAAAAATCTCTTGAAGTTGGCAAGTGAGGGGAAGACACGACGCTTTTGGCTTGATGAAGGCCTACTCCTCACAACCGGGAATCGTTTGTTTGTGCCAAGACATGGGAACTTGCGGAAGGAAATCATCAAGGAGTGCCACGACTCTAAGTGGGCTGGTCACCCAGGTATGGCACGAACCCTTGCGCTCGTGCAAGATTCTTATTATTGGCCTCAAATGCGAGAAGACGTGGAAGGCTATGTCAGAACTTGCCTTGTGTGCCAACAAGACAAGGTTGAGCACCAACGTCCAGCGGGTTTGCTAGAACCCCTACCAATTGCGGAAAGGCCATGGCAAAGTGTGTCGATGGACTTCATCGTGGCCTTGCCAAAATCCGAAGGGTACGGGAGCATCATGGTGGTAGTCGATCGCTTTAGCAAATACGCCACCTTCATACCCGTTTCCACGGATTGCACCGCGGACGAAGCCGCTCGAGCATTCCTCAAGCATGTAGTGAAGCTATGGGGAGTTCCACAAAACATTGTAAGTGATCGTGACCCTCGCTTCACCGGTCGATTTTGGGGAGAACTCTTTAAATTGTTGGGGACCGACTTAAGCTTCTCTACAAGCTTTCATCCCCAAACCGATGGGCAAACCGAGCGCATAAATGCCTTGCTCGAGTTGTATTTAAGGCATTATGTGAGCGCTCACCAACATGATTGGGCAAAGTTGCTTGATGTTGCCCAATTCTCTCATAACCTCCAAAGGAGCGAGGCAACGGGCAAGAGTCCCTTCGAGATTGTGACGGGACAACAACCAATGACTCCACATGCCATAGCCTCGACATATGGAGGAAAGAGCCCCGCGGCCTACAAGCTTGCAAAGGAGTGGCACGAACAAGCCGACATCACAAGAGCATGCTTGGACAAGGCCGCCAAAAAGATGAAGAAGTGGGCGGATACGAAGAGACGGAACCTCACATTTCAAGAGGGAGACTTGGTACTCGTCAAGCTCCTACCCCAACAATTCAAATCACTTCGGAAAGTGCACAAGGGGTTGGTTCGAAAATACGAGGGTCCTTTCCCAATTATCAAACGAGTGGGTGAAGTCTCTTACAAGGTACGCTTACCCCCTAACCTCAAGATCCATCCGGTCTTTCATGTGAGCTTCCTCAAGCCCTATCATGAGGACAAGGAGGATCCAAGTCGAAGTGAGTCCAAACGAGCACCCACAGCCGTCGTCACCTCATTCGACAAGGACGTGGAGTACATCATTGCGGATCGAGTGATTCGAAAGAGAGGAGTTCCACCATACACCGAATACTTGGTGAAGTGGAAAAACCTTCCGGACAGTGAGGCAAGTTGGGAACGCGAAGATCTCTTGTGGCAATTTGGCGAGCACATCCAACGCTACAAGGATGAGAGCGCGCCGAGGACGTCGCGGAAATAGGTGGGGGAGGATGTCACAGCCCGCCCAATTTGCTTGCTAGAGTGGCCCAAAATGTGCACAAAGGCTTGGCCCGATTTCTAGAAGACTTGCAACCCAAGCCCATTTTCTAGAAACTCTAAGCAAGTCAAATATGTACAACTCTCACATGTAAATATACAATGTCAATGGTAGTTCACCTACCACACCTAAGTTAGGTAGGACTCATTTATGGCCATTGGATGTATTGAATCCTAGCCATTCATTTGGGAGGTGGATTAGTATAAATACCCCTCCAAGGCTCATTTGTAATCATCCAAGCTAATTCAAGCAATTACAATACAAAGCATTGTAAGAGTTCTCTTGTGTAATATAAAGCTCTTTTGCATTAGCAATACTTGCCTCTAAGTTCCTTCTCTTCTTCTAGCCTCTAAAGCTCTTTTGGCTCAACGGTCCTAACTTCTCTTTGAGCGAGAAGCAAACTATAAGGCTTACTTAGCAACTTTCGGGTTCAAGTTGCCTAAGTGCCGCACGAGCAGCTGCACTAAACTCTAAGCTCGTGACACATAGCTCAGCTTGTGTAGTGTTGCACCGCTACGTTGTTTGCAAGTTTGCTTTCTACAATTTCACTAGTGCCGTGGCTCAGATAGAGCAGCACTGCAGCTCTATGCTTTGTTTTTTGACGTCCAGTGTTTCCAGCACTACAGTGCTCAAAGACTAGACTAGTGTTAGAGCGCTTGGCATTCTTTCTTAAAGATCTATGAAGCTTCATATCAACACCTATCGTTTGCGTATGCGTCAACGTAAAATATTGAACATAAAACATTGATTAAGCTCCATAACACCAACAGAGAAAAGCTACTTTTATTTCCAATAATTGGTTGAAAACAAAGAATAAAAGAAAGGAAAATTAACATAAGGACTTCCTAGTTTTGGTCAAAAAAACACTTTACACCAAGATTTGGTTCAGTAACATAAGGACCCAATTTATAGTCACCCATTACCAAATATGTTACCAGGTACATATACATCTATACAAAGTTATATTTACCCCTATTTTGTCTTATGTAAAAGTAATATACTAATGAATAATGAGATACCCTAAAGTAACAAACTAATATAAAGGCTGTACATGACTACATGTCAACTACGGCAAAAAATAAACTCTAATTAAAGTTAATGACAATGGGAGTCCTAATTAAACTCTAATAATAATAAACTAAAACACTAGTAACATCAACCTAATTAATTTACCCTTATGATAATCTTATTAAAGAAAAGAAAATTGATCAATTGCAGTAAATAATACAGACAATTTTAATCCTGCAACATCCACACAATCCAGCTGCTAACATCCATTCATGCTACCAAATTTAGAAAGAAAACCTCAGTCCCCATGATTCCAGAAGAAGTCCAAATTACAAATCCAAATCCACACATTTGGAAGATCCACCACATAACTACTTCCAAACGCCCATCCTAAAGAATGGGAAGGCTTCAATAACATAGGTTGGGAGAAAAAAGAAAAAAAAAAAAAGGAGTTAAGACACCATTAACATGCCATTGCACGCGCCACCGCGACTTTGGAGACTAAAGCATCTCATCTCACCACCCCATTAAAAGATAGATCATATCATAATCTACTCATTTTCCTTTCTTGCCATTCCTAAAATCCCACTAGAATAGCCTCCATGAACCACCCAAAATTGGCCACAACTTTGCCAACCACCACCAACAAACGACATCCGTGAGCCCTTACCACCATCCTAATCAGCCTCAAAATGGATGGATCTACAAACCCCTACTAATGAAAATCCCAACTGAATATAATCTCCATTCCTAACAATTTCCATAATATTCAATCCCAAAACGTGGCTGGTATGTATGGCTAGATGAAGTAGTGGCTGCATTGGCTCGATAGCATGCAGTAGCATGTCTTGTGGACAGAGAGCGTGGAGGAAAGGAGGAGCGTGAGGAGAGAACCGATGGAAAAAAGTAAAAATAAAAATGAGAGATGAAACATGAAAGGGACGGTATAAGAAGAGAAAAATAATTAAGAGTAACGGTTTTTTAATTTTTTTTATTTATTTTAAGTTCTATTAATATATTTTGTTTTATTACTGTAATGTCCATAATGCCCTTACTTCAGTTAAATTTTTATGACGGTGACTGAAAATAAGGGTCTTTATGTGACTAAACCAAAACCTGGGGGCAAACGGCAATTCGACCAAACTAGGAGGTCTAGGAAGTTTTCTAGAAAGAAATTATAACGTTTTCTTTTAATAATTTTTGAAAATATTTCTAATGAATGATTTGCATATAAAGGACATAATGAAACATGCTAGTCCACACTGTAAAGAAGTTTACCAACATTTATAGTGAAAGTAAACCTGGCTTTGCTTCCAAGATTTTTTGATAAATTTTCCCGATCAATAATCTTATGCCACCTCAAAAAAAAGCGGTGGATTAAACTTTGTAGCTGATGCGTCTGTATACAATTGGTTCTCTATTGGTTGTAGTTATTGATATTGCTACAGCATATCTACCACTGTCAACGAAAGGAAGAACTTTGACTCACTTTAACCTTGGACAAAGGGACAAAAGCATCTGATCCTTCCCTTCATTACCGTTTCTTTTGATGGTTATGATCTGATTTACTTGTACTCTTTGTATTTGATCTTCAAAGACTAGGAAATGTTACGGTTAATAGATGATTGAATTGTTAACTCTTGTTAATTGGTTATGATTGGCCTGATAACATTATTTGTTCCTATACTAACTAAATCCTAGACTAAATCGTTCTGAAGTCCAAATCAAATTGGTCCTAAGATTCCTTCCGGCTCCAATACTTCTAGACTAAACATGTCTTAAGTAGAATCAAACAAAACAATTCTAGGTAAGGAAAATGAAAGACATTTTCAACTTTAGTGCATAGTTAGTGTATTGGGCATGTTAACATTGAAAAGATATGTGTTTCTTTAGTTCATGGCAACGCATGTTAAAAAGACCCTTAATAATTTGAAAAGTTTCCCATCTTTTTAAATTAGGCTTTTATGATTAAAATATTTGTTCAATACATAATCATAAAACACACCTTAAGATTATCCGTCTTATAAGTTTTTTTTTTTTTTTTCTTTAAGTGTATTCTTCTACAAAGTTGCATGCCAATGAAGGAAAACGTTACATTTTACATATTTTACTTTTACTTATTCCCAATTCCTTTTCCCATTAGAAAGGGAGAACAAATCATGCCTTGGCCTGAGCTCCAATTCCTCGGATACAGATGGTACAAAGAACCATTCTTCTATCATTTGTTAAGAAGCATTCAAACTAAGGTAAGAATCATTCACCTTACAAGCAAACCCTATATTCAACTATAAATATTTTATTATTTGAAACAAAGTTTGATAATTCAATAAGAATGTATCTGTACTTTAAGTGATAAAATACTCGAGTATATATGCACCTAAAATACTATACATCTTAAAGTCTAAGTATCTTCTATTTATTTTCAGTATAAACTAAGATAAAATTGTGATGCATAGTCAAGTCCACATTGATTGAGAACGATTATAAAAGCTGGAGTCAACTTTGTTGCCGATGTCAACTGAAGAGCTTAACAAAGATCCTAAAAAAAAAAAATCAAACATTGACCAAGCAAAAACAACTTTATTTGTTGTTCATGTGTCACTCAGATGGTAACTGGGTTCGGGAAAAGTTTATAACCACTTTTAGATGCTAAAAGATTTTTCTATCTATTTCACATCATTTAGGCTCTATTTAGATTTATGTTAAACCTTAAGATCAATTTCATGAGTTTAAGAAAATACATTATAATTTATATATATATATATATATATATATATGAACCTTTTTTTTTTTTTGGGAAATCTCCGTCCGAGTTGACAAGAGTCCAAAAATTTACGAATTTATATTAATTCTAGTCACAGAGAGTTTAAAGTTCTTGCAAATACAATATAATATAGTATTTTATTATATAAAATTCCACTTCTGTAATATTATATATATGCTTGACATCTGCAGCATTTGAGTAGTAAAAGCTAGAGCCTATAAGTACGATATGTTGTACTGTAAATGTCCGGATTTCCATTCCAACAACGTTAGCTTGTTGCTACGTACATAGAGAAGTTCTTTCCGGAGGAAGTATAGAATAATAATGATGTTAGCAACAATAGCTTTTTGGCGTCAGGTAAATGCTTGGTTTGCAAGTGGAGAAATTGACTAACAATAGTTTTTCTTTTCTCTTCTCTAAATATATAAATATATGTTTCCTTTTGTTCTTTATTTGCATTTGTTTCTTTCATCGTACAGTGCTTGTCTAGAAGCAGCAATTCATATCTTTGCAACCACCTTTTGTCTTTTTGGGTCTTTGTTTTACAGGCATTTGCTTATTTGCTTTGTTGTAGTGAAGGTGTCCAAGACAGCACCAAAGCAAAAAGTGTATTTGATCAAATTCCAGAACCAAGTATGTGACGTTTCAAGCTCTAATTTTTGGTTGTTAGTTAATGTTTAACATGATCTTGCATACATCACATGCATGCATGCTCACTTTCTGTGCGTGGCATCTTTGCTCTCTAGTTTAACGGTTTTCTGGGTTACCTTGAGGAATTGATCAGAAATTTACAATGGTTTTGTTAGGCTGTGTGTTTGTGAAATGTACATTCATGGCAAAGATGATATTCTAAAGGGCAAGTGGAGTCCCCGCATTTGTCTTTTTGTCAAATTTTTTTTTTCTTTATTTTAAAATAACATAGCCCTTGAGTTCCTAGTTCAAAGGTTGTACTAGTCCAACAACGTTACATGCTGGTACTGTAGGTGGAACTCTTCCAATAGGCAACTAGTTTTCTACATTTTCATTTAACCATGTCTAAATTGGCGTGGTTTTGATGTTGTTAACTGTTGTGACAGTCCACAGATTGTACAACCGAATTTCACCCAAGAATCAAACAATATCAAACATAATAGAGATATTAGCAACAACAAGCAAAATTATAAACAAGAGATGACACCAAGAATTATAGTGGTTTGGCAAAATTGCCTACGTCCACTTTGGAAGACTGCAGAGAATTATTTGACTATGAAGAAAACAAGATCACAAGGTTTATAATGCTCTCTTACACCAAGAAACATTCTTTTCTTAGCCCTCACATTTTCCAAGAAAATCCTATAAGAGAATATTATGAAGTCTCTAGAAATAAACAAAAAATAGTCTATTTATAGTGTCCACTCGGTATATAGTAACCGCCTTTGGTGTAGCGGTGCCAAGCATGTGGCACAGGAGCGCCACATCTCTGCCTAAACACACCCATGTGTTCTTCATTTTGGAGCAGGAGCGCTAACTTTCTGCCATACTTGCGCAAGTGCGCGTGTCACATGGCGCAGGAGCACGGATCCATGTCTGACACCAACTACATATGATTTGAGAGCCAATTCTAACAAATCTCCATCTTGGATCTCAAATGCCTTATCTCCATAGTACACTGCAGTCTCCCTTCAACATAACATCATCAAGGAAACCCATCTTGGATCTTTAACAGGTCCAAACAATGCAAGAACTTACTCAACGATACTACCTTCGTAGCCATGTCCGCCGGATTATCTTTCGTCGGAATCTTCTCCACTTTAATAGGCCCTTTTGCTACAACATCACGAACAAAATGCAACCTTACATCAATGTTCTTAGTACATTCATGATACATTTGATTCTTCGTTAGATGTGTAGCACTTTGACTATCACAAAATACAGTCATAGACTCTTGTGACACTCTAAGTTTAGCTACTAAACCCATTAGCCACAAGGCTTCCTTTATAGCTTCCGTAACAGCTATATATTCATATTCCGTAGTCGATAGAGCAACAATAGATTGCAACTGAGCTTTCCAACTAACACATCCTCCATCAAATGTGAACACGTAGCCTGTTTGAGACCTCATTTTATCAAGATCCTCTGCATAATCCGTATCAATAAAGCCTTCCAAAACAGTTCCCTCTTCATCAGTTCGACCAAACATCAATCATTTACTGATTGATTCTTTTAAGTATCTGCAAACCATTTTACCATTTCCCAATGAACCTTACCCGGATTTGCTATAAATCTGCTGACAACTGACATAGCTAGCACAATATCTAGATGACTGCACACCATCAAGTACATGACACTTTCTATTGCGTTTCCATAAGGAATCCTATCCATTAAAAGTTTCTCCTCATCTGTCTTGGGACACTGATCAGATGAAAGTCTAAAATGCGCTGCCAATGGCAAACTAACGCTCTTTACACCAACCATATTAAATCGTTGCAAAACTTTTTCGAAATAATTTTTCTGAGACAAGAAAAGTGTACTTTTGTCTTTATCTTTGCAGATGTCTATCCCCAATATCCTCTTAGCCTGCCCCAAGTCTTTCATGTCGAACTCAATTTGCAGCAACTCCTTCAAGTCTTGAACTTTTGAGATTGCCTTGCTGGCTATGAGCATATCATCAATACACAGAAGCAAATAAACCATATCCTGACATGTAGTCCCTCTATAGTAAACACAACTATCATAAGAACTCATTAAGAAACCCTTAATCACAATGAATGCATCAAACTGCAAATACCATTGTCTCGGGCTTTGCTTCAAACCATACAATGATTTCTTCAACAAGCAAACACAATGTTCTTTACCTGAAAGTTCAAATCCTTCAGGCTTGCTCATGCAAATCTTCTTTTCTAACTTACCATGCAAGAGTGCAGTTTTGACATCTATCTACTCAAGCTCAAGATCAAAACATGCCACAAGTGATAGAAGAACCCTGATCGATGTGTGTTTCACCACTGGAGAAAAGATCTCATTATAATCAATCCCCTCACTTTGTGTAAAACCCTTAGCCACTAGCCTAGCCTTGTATCTAGGTTTCTCACCTGACAACCCTTCCTTGCGTTTGAATATCCATTTACACCCAACAAGCTTTTGCTTCTCAGGCTTCTCTACAATCTCCCATGTCTTATTCTTTATCAAGGAATTAATCTCCTCTAACATTGCCTCTTTCTGTTAGATTGAATCATCATAACTCACGGCTTCAAGGTATGTAAGTGATTCATTCCCATCAATCACATTAGCCGTATTTAAGGCATAAGCCACAAAGTCAGAGTATCCGTACTTATTGGAGGTCTAATCTACCTTCTCTCTTTGTCCCTCGCTAGTCTATAATCTGGCTATGGTAGTTGTTTTTGTCAGCCTCAGGTACATCCTTGATATCTTGCTGATGAACAACACTTATAGGCTCTACCTCAAAACCAACAATCTGCAACTTTGATCCAGTCGGCTCAGGTTTGTCTGTTCCAGAAACTCTACCGTGCTGCGTAGCCAATCTTGGAATTTCTTTCTTATTGAAGACAACATATTTACTAATGATTGGTTTTGATACTCCTTGAGCTGTATACAACAATCGACAGCCTTTTGTACCTTCAGGGTAGCCAACAAAGATACATTTCAATGTGCTAGGCTCTAACTTTCCATCATTCACGTGTGCATATGTTGTGTAGCCAAACACTCTCAAGTTTTCATAATTTGCTGGTCTACCACACCATACCTCATTGGGTATTTTGCAATTAATGGTTGTAGAAGGACTTCTATTTACAAGATAAGCTACTATACTAACTGCTTCTGCCCAGAAATCTTTACCCAATCCTGCATTAGAGAGCATGCACTTAATTCTCTCTACCAAAGTCCTATTCATTCTCTCAGCTAAGCCATTTTATTGGGGGGTATGCCTAACTGTTTTATGCCTCACAATCCCATGGTCTTTGCAATAGGAATCAAACTCACGACTACAAAACTCAAGCTCATTATCCTAAGTTTCTTTACCCTTCTGCTAGTCTAAGTTTCTACAAGTTTTTTCCACTATCTAATTTCTTAAAAGCTTCACTCTTATGTTTCAACAAGTAAATCCAGACTTTCCTAAAATAATCATCAATCAAGGACAAGAAATACATGTTACCACCCTAAGACGACTTGCTAACTGGACCCTAGAGATCTGAATGTACATAGTCAAGAGAACCTTTTGTAGTATGAACGCCCGTTGAGAAGCATAGTCGACATTACTTCCCAAAGACACAATGCTCACAAAACTCAAGCTTACACACTTGATCACCACCCAGTAGCCTTTGACTAGTCAATTCCTTCAAACCTCTCTCACTGATATGATGAAGCCTTTGATGCCAAAGCTCGGTTTTATCCTTATCAGATGATGTTTCTCCGATTGCTAGTTCATCACTTTTGACCTCCCCTTGCAACACATAGAAGCCATTATGAATCTTGGCTTTCATGACAACCAGTGCTCCCTTTGTCACACTTAATACTCCAGATGATGCCTTGTATGCACATCCCGTTTTATCTAATGTGCCAAAGGAAATTAGGTTCCTCGTTAATCCATGAACATGCCTCACTTCGTTGAAGATTGTAACAGTCCCATCAAACATTATAAATCTGATACAACCAATTTCCACCATATCACAAGTTATATCATTCCCTATTAGAACTTTTTCCCCATCAACTGACTGATAAGAAGCGAAAAATTTCTTTTTACGACACATGTGGAATGTACAACCTCAATGAAGAATCTACTCACCATCAGATCTCATGTCTGACATTGTCAAAACCTGTGCACCCTCATAGTCTGACATTGATGCCACAGCTGCATCACCATCCATAACTCCCTTCTCCTTTTTATTCTTCCAATCAAAACAGTCACGCCTGAAGTACCCTTTTTACAGTGAAAACATCTCTTCCTCTGCTTGAATTTTGAATTGGATCTCGACTTACCTTTATCGTTTTGCTCTCTCTTCTCAGATCTACCCCTTGCTATCAAA
Source organism: Boswellia sacra (assembly GCA_013180625.2). Classification (NCBI taxonomy): domain Eukaryota; kingdom Viridiplantae; phylum Streptophyta; class Magnoliopsida; order Sapindales; family Burseraceae; genus Boswellia; species Boswellia sacra. The sequence goes on from SNVD02009623.1 coordinate 173,751, forward strand.
CCATCCCCATTATTTCCAGATTTTCTCTCAGTCTTAATCTCAAGCTTGCTAGATCTAAGAGCCCCAACTGCATCATCTATATCAAGACTATTTATGCCATATTTAATAGTAGACTTAACCTAACTAAAATTATCTAGTAGAGAGTTCAAGAGAATAATTGCTTGGTTCTTATTACTAATTTTCTCATCAATATTAGCAAGATCAACCACAATCTTTTTAAAATCATCAAGATTATCTTCTAGTGCCTTAGACGGGTCTGTCTTGAACCCAAACAATTATTCTTTAAGATAAATCTTACTAGACAAAGATTTTGTCATATGCAAAGATTCGAGTTTAAGCCAAACCTTTGCTACAATATTCTCTCCATCAATTTGCTGTAGCATGTTTTCTGCGAGGTAGAGTACGAGAATGTTGTACGTTGTCTCCATAATCTTGTCTTTTCTTCCTCAGATAGATGTTTCTTTCCATAATCTCGTCTTTCTCTTCCTCAGACAGATGTTTCTTTAGGGTAGTCTTTCCTTCGAGAGCCTTTGAACACTTCTGCTGCACACGAATCGCCCTCATCTTCTTCTTCCAAAGACCAAAGTCACCCTTGCCATGGAACTTATGTATTTCAAACTTGGTTCCAACCATTGTTTCTCACTTGGGAATTTTCACAAATATGTTGTATGCGAAACCAAGCCTAAACCAAAGCTCTGATACCAGATTGTTGTGACAGTCCACAGATCGTACAACCAAATTTCACCCAAGAATTAAACAATACCAAACATAATAGAGATATTGGCAACAACAAACAATAAGAAGCAAAATTATAAACAAGAGACGACACCAAGAATTATAGTGGTTCGACAAAATTATGCCTGCGTCCACTTTGGAAGACTATAGAGAATTATTTCACTATGAAAAAAACAAGATTATAAGGTTTACAATACTCTCTTACACCAAGAAACACTCTTTTCTTAGCCCTCACATTTTCCAAGAAAATCTTACAAGAGAATATTATGAAGTCTCTAAAAATAAACAAACAATAATCTATTTATAGTGTCCAGTTGGTGTACAGCAACCGCTTTTGGCGTAACGGCATCAAGTACTTGGCGCATGAGCACCACATCTCTGCCTGAACACATCCATGTGTTCTTCATTTTGGCACAGCAGCGTGGACCGCCTGGCGTAGGAGCGCCAACTTTCTGCCATACCTGCGTAGGTGCGCGTGTCACATGGCTCAGGAGCGCGAATCCATGTTTGACACCAACTTCATGTGATTTAAGAGCCAATTCTAACATTAACATTTTCTTTCAGTGTCATTTGCAGGAAAGCTAAACAATTTGACTTTAGATACTGTGATTTTCCTTTCCATGTTTATTTGTTTCATGTTCTCTGCTCTGGTATCTCATCACTTATTGGAATAGGACTATTTATGCTCAATTCAATAATTTTGGGAAATCAAAAGCAATATTTACAATGTCTAAATGCAATTACTTATATGCATTTTAAGCTATATTTTATTATGTCATTCATATCTGTAAATCTTATCACTTTGTATGCATTTTCATCCATATTCCTATTGACTAGCTAATTGAGTGAGCCACCTAGTTTGGAAAATGTCAGAGACCTTGATTATTTTAGAGAAGATGTTTAACGATTTTCTTAATATTAGGTCAGGTTTCTAACAAAATTTGAAAGTAATAGAGTCATCATTTTAGCCCAACCTTAGAGAAGATGAATACAACTTTTTGTTTTATGAAATATTAAGATTTACGTTCCAAGCTTATTTCTCTCTGGTTATATTCTTAAAATCATGAAAAGTAGGAAAAATTTCAGTAAAAGAGCGTGTGGTTTGTGATATCTTCTATTAGATTATGCTTGAGATTGCAGAGGGAAAAAAAATTAATAAACTATTGTGATAAACTTCCTGTCAAACTGAAATGAGAAGGTATAATTTGAAATATCAATCAAAGGTATAATAAAATATTAGCAGAGCAGATTTCATGGGAAGCAAAGATTAGCATTAAAAGGTCTATGAAGTCTCACTGGAAGCAAATTTAAATCCATTGGTACTTAAACCTGCTTGGAATTCTAACTTATTACACTTAAGAAATGACCGATAACGGTTCAAGATCCAATATTTCAACTCCATTTATATCTTTTCTGGTTGCCTGCCATATTTAGATATTGTCATAAACTTGAATGAATTAACTTCGTTTCTTATCATAATGATGATGGTCACATTTTTTAATCTGTAGACCTGTTTAGATCTCTATGCTATTGTTATCAAAGCTTCTTGACTTACAAAATGGGATAGGTTGGCAATAGCAGATGGTGTCTACTGGCAGCCTTGGTAATTTCATTAGCATTTATGTGGTTGCAGACAGAAGTATAATGTATTTTTCATCTTAATAACACTGTGGTGTGAAACGATACTCAGCTATAAAGATTATAGACCTGCATGTCAGAAGCTTTTATAATTGTTCAAAATTTTCAACTTTAGCCCTGATGCGATTTTTGAATGGCTTTCACAAGTGACGTATCATTGAGCATTATTTGTTACATATTACCAAATTTGATTGCTTTTTACGCGTAATATATGTGCAACATAGGACTCTGTTAGAGCTTCTGACTTGGTATTGATTAGGGAACTGCAAATCATCTAGACGGAATGGGGAAGATGATCATACTGTATGGATTTGTTGCCACCGAGTCAGCAGAAGCCATAACAAGATTTCTGGAGCAACTTTCAGGTGAAGGATCGGTCACTGAAGTGAAAGTTCAGCAACATGAAGGTTCAAGGGCCTATGCTGTCGTGGAATTCACAACCACGGAGGCTGCAGATATGATTAAGTCCTTGGCCGCTAAAAGCCTTTGGTATGGGAATTCTTACCTGAAAGCTAGCGATATGGGCGGGCCATCAAAGCCAAATGACAGACAGCATAGGTTTGATGGTGTTAAGTCACACTTCGGATTTCAAATGTCTGAAACAAAGTTTTCTGCACTTTGGACACAGGATAATGTCTCTGTAAAATTTGGGTTGGGATTTAGAAAATTTATTATATTTTTATCTTATGAATCTGTTGATTATAAGCTTGAGCTCTCCTATGATAAGATCAGAAAAGTTGAGATGCGGCGCCCACGAGGTCAAACTAAGAAGTTTATTGTTATCCAGGTTTGATGTTCAAACCGACCAGTATTATATTTTCTTTTGGCAGGAAAATTGATGTAGTTTATCGACACTAACCATACAAGCAGCCACATAAAGAAATAATATATTAGTGACTTCACCCTAAACTGATCACTTTAGTTCTCTGTAATTGAAAAATTGCAACCCACATTTATTATATTCACTGATCAAATTCTTGAGTCACCAAATGATTTGAGAAATAGTTAAGCATACTGATAAAAGAAGTGCACAGTAATAAACAGATATATAAATGTTGGCGAGATATTTGACAGCTCCATTGACTTGGAAATTGTGAATATAGCAACCTGAATCTGGAATACATGTACAATATCAATGATTCTGTAATCTTTTATATTTCTGCGATACAGAATACTCGTTAGTCTTGTAGTACTCTGCTGCTATGTGGTAACATCTTTTCCTTCTTCTAAGATTTCATGTTTTCGAGGTTTAACATTTTATTTATTTTTTTCTCTTTTTCTGTTGCTAGTTAATTGGTGCTCCTCAAATATATGTGCACAATTTGCCTGGTCGGAGCTACACAAGGGAAGATGCATATTTTCAGTGGATTAATGAAGTAGATTTTACTCCTTCTTTTTGCATTGGCCAATCTTCTGCATTGTGTTTGGAACTTCCAATCAGCATTAATCCTCCAGATTTTCAGAAAGATTTTGCTTGTTTTAAAGAAAGTGAAGGGAAGTTCACTCTGGACAGGGGTTCTACTTTCTCTGACAACTCTGATCTTGTTCCCATTGTAAGTCCACCTGAAGGATTTGACTTGCCCTTTGAGATCATTTTTAAGATTAATGTCTTGGTTCAGCATTGCTGTCTTCCTAGGCCAGCTGTCGATGCTAATTTCTTTCGCATGGTTGAACCACGTAGAAGAAATATCACATTCATAGAGAATGCTCTTGAGAATCTTTTTCATTCGAAAGAATTTTGCTTTGAACCTGTTCGTTGGCTTAAAGAACAGTATCGAAAAAATGGCACATCTAGGCCTCCAATTTCACCTGCCATTTCCTTAAGTGGTGGCTTGGTATATATAAGGAAGGTTCTAGTGACCCCATGTAAAGTATATTTCTTTGGCCCAGAAGTCATTCTATCCAGTCATGTGTTGCGCTGCTATCCTGGTGATATTGATAATTTTCTTCGTGTCTCTTTTGTTGATGAGGATTTGGAAAAATTACGTCCATCAGATTTATATTCTCCGGCATACTTGGGAAATAAAATAAAGCATACTAGACTTTATCAAAGGATATTGTCGACTCTGAGAAATGGCATAGTCATTGCAGATAAAAGGTATGAATTTCTGGCCTTCTCAAATAGTCAACTGAGAGATAATTCTTTGTGGATGTTTGCCTCTAGACCTGGGCTTACTGCAGCAGATATCAGAGAGAAGTTGGGTGATTTTAGTGAGATAAGGAATGTGGCAAAATATGCTGCCAGACTGGGTCAATCATTCAGCTCCTCCAGGGAATCTGTGATTGTTGAAAGTGACGAAATTGAAATAATTCCTGATATAGAAACTGAAAGGGGAGGAGTCAAATACAATTTCTCTGATGGCATTGGAAAAATATCTGCTAATTTGGCTCAAATAGTGGCTAAAAGATGCGGCTTCAGACAAACTCCATCAGCCTTTCAGATTCGTTATGCTGGGTACAAAGGTGTTGTAGCCATTGATCCGACGTCAGCAAAAAAATTGTCATTGAGAGTAAGTATGTCCAAATACAAATCACGGAGCAATAGTCTAGATATTTTGGCATGGAGCAAGAATCAGCCTTGTTATCTTAATCGCCAATTGGTCATCCTTCTGTCTAGTCTTGGTGTTAATGATTATGCTTTTGAAAAGAAGCAGAAAGACATGATTTCTCGATTAGATTCCATTTTAACAGATCCATTAAAGGCACAGGAAGCACTCAACTTGATGCCTTTGGGGGAGACCACACGAGTCCTGAAGGAAATGCTTGTTTATTATCATAAGCCAGAGGAAGAACCATTTCTTTCGATCATGCTTCAAGTATATCGTGCATCCACTTTGCAAGACCTACGATCCAAACAAAGGATCTTTGTTCGAAAGGGACAAGCAATGATGGGGTGTCTTGATGAAACTGGGACTTTGGAATATGGTGAGGTATTTGTACAAAATTCTGGTAGCCGTCAGAATCAGTCATCAAACAATTTGTCCTCTATATTCAGTGAGAGTGTATCAGATCAATTCAGAGTTGTAAGAGGAAAGGTAGCTGTTGCCAAAAATCCATGCCTACATCCTGGTGATGTACGTGTTTTAAAGGCTGTGGATGTTCCGGCCTTGCACCATTTGGTAGATGTTGTGGTATTCCCAGCAAAAGGACGGAGGTAAGCCTGTCACACACACCACAGACAAGTGCTGATACCAGCATTCACTTAATACAAATGAAAAAAATAATAATAATAATGTTACGTAATGCATGTTTCATGCTTGAACGACATTAAGATATAGATCTTTCTCCTTCCTTGAGTTTAGTGCTTTAGGTCTAATTTACATAATCAGAACCATAATTGTTTCACACGAATATAGTCTCATAAATATATGCTAGACTTCACATGCATTCCCTGATTATTAAAACTTACACATGAAAGTATATAAAGTTACACATGCATAAATTTGTGATTGTAGAGCGCATAGATGCGTTATGCATTTGAATGTGTATATAATTACATGAATATGTTCCTTATATTGTAGCAGGCTTCTGATGACAGCATGGATCTAAGTTGGTCATGCTCTCTTCCTGTGCTTTAAATAAATTTTCGAACATTTTACATAAGCCATGAAGAGAACTTGGTAACTTATTCAACCAATCAACAGTATAATGTTGATTTATCTTAACCTTTCGTTTCAATGTTGCTGTCTTGATGGAACTACGTAGTTATCTTAAACTTTTCTATCCTCTTGAAATTCTCATGGCATTCATTTTCTGTTTAGTTAAGCACAACTTTTCTATGTTTAAGCATTTATAATGACACGATTTTCATTATTAACCAGACCTCATCCAAATGAATGTTCGGGGAGTGACTTGGATGGGGATGTCTACTTTGTTACCTGGGATCCAGAGCTCATTCCTCCTCGCCAATTCCCACCTATGGATTATACTGGGGCACCGGCTAAGATTCATGATAACAAAATTACAATGGAGGTATTATGTCACAACCCATACTGGACATACAGAAAGTAACATTTTATGCAGTCATTTAAATGTGAACTCTAATATTTCTTTCAAAAATTAATATAAGTATAACCCAAATAGAGTTCCTAATGACAACCATTGCATTTATATACATTCAAAAAATCAAAAGAAGTTCTACAGTATGGCTATGCTAATATAGAGCAGCGGTCTATGGTTGCCAAGGGAACTCTGTCAATAATGCCAAAAGTCCTCCATCCCTAGCTCAATCTATTGATCACCTGAGGCACACAACAACTTTTATGAGTAAAACTCAGTAAGTAAGCTAAGCGAATATACAGCAATAAACAATAACAATAGAATTCAATCCACAGTATGAAACTATCCATTTCTAACTGCACAAACATTATCTAAATTGTAAAGAAAAGAAATGCTTCGAGTTCACTTCGGTTACATTTGCGCTCCCGCGCCAATTTACTTTCTAAACCTCTATAGGTCGATTCAGCCTCACATAAGTGAGTTCACATTTCTCTACTCATCGCTTTTTTATGTCCAATCACAATCATATATGAGGAAGCTTCCACAGTATCAATTACAGTCACCTAGGGGAAAAGGCTCTCTAATCAAGGTAGGACTTTTCATTTCACAGTCAGTTCCCATATAATAGCTCAATGCTAGTCTGACAATCCGGGTGATACCGGGCCCATGCTACCGAATCTCATCTAGAGAAACACATGGTCCAGATCTCCCCTCAAGCCATGGGAGTATGGAATGCTCAAGGCTAGTCTGACAATCCGGGTGACACCGGGCCCATGCTACCGAATCTCATCTAGAGAAACACATGGTCCAGACCTCCCCTCAAGCCATGAAATAGTACAGAACAGTACAAATACATTTAGATGCCTACACTTGAAATAGCTCGAGGCTAGTCTGACAATCCGGGTGATACCGGGCCCATGCTACCGAATCTTATCTAGAGAAACACATGGTCCAGACCTCCCCTCAAGCCATGAGAGCTAAACTTCCTAGGTCTGGGCATGCCAATCACGTTTCATCATTCACAATCAGTCACATAAAAGAAGCTCTATATTAGGCTTCCAAAACAATCACAATATTTCACATTCAAGCATCAAGTTGCTAGCATTTAATAGTATTACAGTCCATAAAATTTCATACATACAGTACACAATTTATTATGGCCTCAGATTAATTAGCTTACTTACCTTGTATGGCTGCTTTTCAATGCTTTTGATTGACCTAAAAATAAAACAAAAATCTCTTTTTAGGTTACCATACAATTGTAAAACATTTCCCCTTTTTGGCTCTATTTATATACTTACTTTGACAAACAATTTACCACAACACTTGTCTACTTTCAAAATTCACACAATTTGGTAGACATCTTTTAGACACATACCTCATGTCTCATTAAAATTTTTAGAGCAAATTGGGGTCATTAGGTCACTCAAAATAATCAAATTCATTACCTCAACCATCCTGCCACTGCATTGACTTCACTGAGCAATATCAACTTAAAAATTTGTAGGAATTTCAATTCTACTCAAATGGCTACAAAAATTTACAGTCTAGTATATAACATATATATATACCTCAATACCAAAAATCAGGGCTTTTCAAGGTGTTTAACCCATTCAAATCCATTTATTTCTAACTGCCCTGTTTTGGAAACTAAAAATTTCAGTTTTAACAAGCCAACTTTAAAAATCTATAACAATTCACACAAATCTTCAATCTCAGTGAAAATTTACAGTCTCATATATGACACATAAAAGGATTTGCATACCAAAAATCAGATAATTCTATGAAGATTTGGACCTTCAACTAATTTCGTTTTCCCCTGCTCTGTTCCAAAACAGGGGAAATGTGAGATCCCCGCCCAGAAGTTCATAAATTCACCATAATTCACACACTTTGAATTTTTAAGTGATTTCAATTTCTGTACACTTCTGGGTATGTCTATTTTCATCAGTAAAATTTTCAGAACCAGAAAATATTTCTTCAAATTTTAGGAATTTTCGAAATAGATACTGTTTAGTATAAAAACACTGCAGTATTTGAATTAATCTATCATTTTCACACTTAATCTCCTTCAATTTTCATCCTAAATCATGGTTCCACACAAATTCCAAGCATACATGGCAGTGATTCTCATATCCACATCACAACCCAAGGAAATTTTTGCACAAATAGACTATAGCACAAGGTATACTAATTAGAAAATTGATTCTCACCTCTTTCTTCTTCCTTCTTCCTCCTTCCTTACTTCCTTGCCTTGAATTGTTGATGATTTGGTGGTTTTTGTGAAGAAAAATGGAGAGAAAATAAGGGCTGGATCGTGACCTAAGAGGCCAAATTGATGGAATGCTAAAATTCCTCTTATTTATATAGTAAACAAGAATTTCATATTAGCCCTCCCTCTTCTCATTCTTTCAATTAAGTCCACCATTCTTTCATTTATTACACTACAATTCATATACATCACATATACATTTATACATATTACTACATATGTATTTATTATACACCATGCCATGTACACTAGAAATTTAGGATGTTACAACTCTCCCCCCCTTAAAAGAATTTCGTCCTCGAAATTCAATACAATCATTCAAATAAAGAGGGGTATTTGGTCCGCATTTCTTCCTCTAATTCCCAAGTTGCTTCCTCTATGGAGTGATTTTCCCATAGTACTTTCACCAATGGTATGCTCCTTTTTCGAAGTCCATGTTCTTTGCGATCTATGATTCGAACCGGTCTCTCCACATATGTAAGATCAGCTTTCAACTCCGGAAGTTCAGAACTCAGCACATGGAATGGATCAGAAACATACTTCCTTAACATAGAGACATGAAAGACATCATGCACTCCAGACAATGAAGGTGGCAAGGCAAGTTTATATGCTGCCTCTCCAATCCTTTCCATAATCTCATAAGAGCCAATATATCTTGGACTTAATTTTCCCTTCCTTCCAAATCGCATCACTCCCTTCAGAGGGGTAACTTTAAGGAACACTTTATCTCCTGTTACAAATTCTAACTTCTTCCTTCGCTGATCAGCATAACTCTTCTGTCTGCTTTGTGCTGCATTCATTCTGTCCTTCATTTTTCGGATGATATCACATGTTTGTTGTACAATTTCGGGCCCAAGTATCTTTCTTTCGCCAACCTCATCCCAATAGATGGGTGATCTACACTTCCTCCCATACAAGGCTTCATAAGGGGCCATTCCTATTGTGGATTGATAGCTATCATTGTATGCAAATTCAACCAAAGTCAAGTGCTTGTCCCAGCTATCCTTGAAGTCCAACACACAGGCTCTAAGCATATCTTCCAGAATCTGGATGGTCCTTTCCGATTGACCATCTTTCTGAGGATGGAAAATTGTGCTGAACTTTAGTTTAGTGCCCAAAGCCTTATATAAACTTTTCCAGAATTGGGAGGTAAATCTTGGGTCCCGATCTGAAACAATAGATACCGGTACTCCATGTAGTCTAACAATCTCATCTACATAAAGTTGGGCATATCTGTCCCTAATGAAGGTAGTGCGCACAGGAAGAAAATGCGCTGATTTTGTCAATCGGTCCACAATCACCCAAATTACATTACATCCATTCCTCATCTTTGGTAGACCCACAACAAAATCCATAGTGATGTGTTCCCATTTCCATTCTGGTATTGATAGTGGATTTAGTAATCCCGATGGCCTTTGATGTTCAGCTTTAACTTGTTGACAAACTAAGCATTGTTCAACAAATTGAGTTATTTCCTTCTTCATACCAACCCACCAGTAGTTATTTCAGAGATCCCTATACATCTTTGTACAGCCAGGATACACCGAATAAGGAGAACTATGTGCTTCATTCAATATTTCTGGTTTCAACTCTATCACATTTGGCACACATAATCTTCCTTCGAAGTATAATACCTTGTCGGAAGAGATAACAAAACCTGGTCTCTTCCCCAATGGAACTTCTTCCCTCACCTTCTTCAAAAAGACATCTTTACATTGACTCTTCTTGATCTTCTCAATAATGGTGGGTTGCACTATCAATGAAGCCAAGTGTAAGCATTTATTTGGCTGAACAATCTCAATAGCAAGTTTCTCCAGATCTTGCATTATTGACCGTTGTGTGGTAATTAAAGCGGCCATATGTCCAGAAGACTTTCTACTCAAGGCATCCGCCACCACATTGGCTTTTCCACGATGATAATTAATGACACAATCATAATCCTTGACCAACTCTAGCCATCGCCTTTGCCTCATATTTAATTCCTTTTGAGTGAAGAAATATTTAAGGCTCTGGTGGTCGGTATAGATCTTACATCTTGCTCCGTATAAGTAATGCCTCCCAATCTTCAATGCAAACACCACTGCTGCCAGTTCTAGATCATGGGTAGGGTAATTCTTCTCATAGTCCTTCAATTGTCGAGATGCATAGGCTATAACTTTGCCATTTTGCATCAAAACACACCCCAACCCGTTCTTAGAAGCATCACTGTATATCACAAATCCTTCTGAACCAGAAGGAATGGTCAGTACTGAAGCTGTCACTAATCAATTTTTGAGTTCCTGGAAACTCTTTTCACAGTTTTCCGACCATACAAAAGCTACATTCTTCCTGGTCAACTGTGTTAAGGGCGATGCTATCTTGGAAAAGCCTTCAACGAATCTCCTATAGTATCCAGCCAATCCAGAAAGCTACGCACTTCAGTTACATTAGTTGGTCTTGGCCACTTCACAACAGCTTCCACTTTGTTTGGGTCTACTGAGATCCCATCACCTGAAACAATGTGACCCAAGAAGGAAATTTGATTGAGCCAAAACTCGCATTTCTTGAATTTGGCATACAATTTGTTCTCTCTTAATAATTGTAATACCTTTCTCAAATGCTCTTCGTGTTCTTCAAAATTCTTAGAATACACCAAGATATCATCTATGAACACAATGACGAATTTATCCAAAAATTCCTTAAAAACACGGTTCATAAGATCCATAAAAGCAGCTGGAGCATTCGTGAGTCCGAAAGGCATCACCAAGAATTCATAGTGCCCATACCTTGTTCGAAAGGCAATCTTGGAAATGTCTTCCTTTCAGATCTTTAACTGATGGTATCCGGATCGAAGATCAATCTTAGAAAACACACTTGTCCCATGCAACTGATCGAGTAGATCATCATTCCTGGGAAGTGGATACTTGTTCTTTATAGTCACCCGATTCAACTCACGATAATCAATGCACAATCTCATTGTCCCATCCTTTTTCTTCACAAACAGAACCGGTGCTCCCCAAGGAGAGACACTGGGACGGATGAAACCCTTATCCAGTAACTCCTGTAACTACTCCTTCAATTCTTTAAGTTCTGTTGGTGACATCCGATATGAAACTTTGGATATAGGAGTGGTTCCCGGTAAAAGATCGATAGTGAACTCAATTTCTCGATCGGGAGGGAGTCCAGGTAAGTCTTCTGCAAATACATCTGTAAATTCATTTACCACTGGAATGTTCTGAATACTCCTTCCTTCCTTCGGTGTTTCCATAACACAAACTAAGAAACCCATACATCCTTTCCGAAGGAACTTTTGAGCTTTCAAAGCTGAAACAATCTGTGGCAATGAGACTATATCCGCCCCGACAAAGCTGCACTCCAATCCGAGTGGAGTATGGAATACCACTTTCTTCTCAAAACACTTGACATCTATATGATATTTAGACAGCCAATCCATACCCAGAATCACATCAAAATCACGCATCTCCAAGATGATTAGATTGGCCTCTAACTCTTGGCTATCTATTTTAATCGGGCAGGATTTCAACTCTTCTCTAGCACACAATGCCATCCCCGAAGGAGTAAAGACACACATCTCAACCTCCATAATTGAAAGCTTTACCTCCACTTTATGAGCAAAAGTATGAGACATAAAGGAATGAGTGGCACCCGAATCAAACAATTATCAATCTTACTTACTATGGAGGATTTGGCATGGACTCTGTTCCCTTGACCGCTTGCAACAAAAGTGTCTACAGAATCTTAAACCTATGCTCTGATACCACTACTGTCACAACCCATACTGGACATACAGAAAGTAACATTTTATGCAGTCATTTAAATGTGAACTCTAATATTTCTTTCAAAAATTAATATAAGTATAACCCAAATAGAGTTCCTAATGACAACCATTGCATTTATATACATTCAAAAAATCAAAAGAAGTTCTACAGTATGGCTATGCTAATATAGAGCAGCGGTCTATGGTTGCCAAGGGAACTCTGTCAATAATGTCAAAAGTCCTCCATCCCTAGCTCAATCTATTGATCACCTGAGGCACACAACAACTTTTATGAGTAAAACTCAGTAAGTAAGCTAAGCGAATATACAGCAATAAACAATAACAATAGAATTCAATCCGCAGTATGAAACTATCCATTTCTAACTGCACAAGCATTATCTAAATTGTAAAGAAAAGAAATGCTTCGAGTTCACTTCGGTTACATTTGCGCTCCCGCGCCAATTTACTTTCTAAACCTCTATAGGTCGATTCAGCCTCACATAAGTGAGTTCACATTTCTCTACTCATCGCTTTTTTATGTCCAATCACAATCATATAATGAGGAAGCTTCCACAGTATCAATTACAGTCACCTAGGGGAAAAGGCTCTCTAATCAAGGTAGGACTTTTCATTTCACAGTCAGTTCCCATATAATAGCTCAAGGCTAGTCTGACAATCCGGGTGATACCGGGCCCATGCTACCGAATCTCGTCTAGAGAAACACATGGTCCAGACCTCCCCTCAAGCCATGGGAGTACGGAATGCTCAAGGCTAGTCTGACAATCCGGATGATACCGGGCCCATGCTACCGAATCTCATCTAGAGAAACACATGGTCCAGACCTCTCCTCAAGCCATGAAACAGTACAGAATAGTACAAATACATTTAGATGCCCACACTTGAAATAGCTCGAGGCTAGTCTGACAATCCGGGTGATACCGGGCCCATGCTACCGAATCATATCTAGAGAAACACATGGTCCAGACCTCCCCTCAAGCCATGAGAGCTAAACTTCCTAGGTCTGGGCATGCCAATCACGTTTCATCATTCACAATCAGTCACATAAAAGAAGCTCTATATTAGGCTTCCAAAACAATCACAATATTTCACATTCAAGCATCAAGTTGCTAGCATTTAATAGTATTACAGTCCATAAAATTTCATACATACAGTACACATTTTATTATGGCCTCAAATTAGTTAGCTTACTTACTTTGTATGGCTGCTTTTCAATGCTTTTGATTGACCTAAAAATAAAACAAAAATCTCTTTTTAGGTTACCATACAATTGTAAAACATTTCCCCTTTTTGGCTCTATTTATATACTTACTTTGACAAACAATTTACCACAACACTTGTCTACTTTCAAAATTCACACAATTTGGTAGACATCTTTTAGACACATACCTCATGTCTCATTAAAATTTTTAGAGCAAATTGGGGTCATTAGGTCACTCAAAATAATCAAATTCATTACCTCAACCATCCTGCCACTGCATTGACTTCACTAAGCAATATCAACTTAAAAATTTGTAGGAATTTCAATTCTACTCAAATGGCTACAAAAATTTACAGTCTAGTATATAACATATGTATATACCTCCATACCAAAAATCAGGGCTTTTCAAGGTGATTAACCCATTCAAATCCATTTATTTCTAACTGCCCTGTTTTGGAAACTAAAAATTTCATTTTTAACAAGCCAACTTTAAAAATCTATAACAATTCACACAGATCTTCAATCTCAGTGAAAATTTACAGTCTCATATATGACACATAAAACGATTTTCATACCAAAAATCAGATAATTCTATGAAGATTTGGACCTTCAACTAATTTCGTTTTCCCCTGCTCTGTTCCAAAACAGGGGAAATGTGAGATCCCCGCCCAGAAGTTCATAAATTCACCATAATTCACACACTTTGAATTTTTAAGTGATTTCAATTTCTATACACTTCTGGGTATGTCTATTTTCATCAGTAAAATTTTCAGAACCAGAAAATATTTCTTCAAATTTTAGGAATTTTCGAAATAGATACTGTTTAGTATAAAAACACTGCAGTATTTGAATTAATCTATCATTTTCACACTTAATCTCCTTCAATTCTCATCCTAAATCATGGTTCCACACAAATTCCAAGCATACATGGCAGTGATTCTCATATCCACATCACAACCCAAGGAAATTTTTGCACAAATAGACTATAGCACAAGGTATACTAATTAGAAAATTGATTCTCACCTCTTTCTTCTTCCTTCTTCCTCCTTCCTTACTTCCTTGCCTTGAATTGTTGATGATTTGGTGGTTTTTGTGAAGAAAAATGGAGAGAAAATAAGGGCTGGATCGTGACCTAAGAGGCCAAATTGATGGAATTCTAAAATTCCTCTTATTTATATAGTAAACAAGAATTTCATATTAGCCCTCCCTCTTCTCATTCTTTCAATTAAGTCCACCATTCTTTCATTTATTACACTACAATTCATATACATCACATATACATTTATACATATTACTACATATGTATTTATTATACACCATGCCATGTACACTAGAAATTTAGGATGTTACATATTACCTTTTTTTTGGGGATAAAAATCAGAAGAAATATATGAATCATGGTTTATTTTTATTAGTTCATTTTCTTTTAAGTTCCCATTAGAACAATAATTTGTTAGGCTTACAATGATGAGTATGTATGTTTTCTAGTTCCAGTGTTGCTTTTTCCAATTGTTGACAGCAGTTTGCACACCAGCAGATTCATTTTTCTTTAATGAATAAATTTTGTTTTATTTGTTTGTTTTTTCCAACGATGAAAACATGATTTTTTTTCATGTGGCTTCTATTACCTCCTCGGGATTTTGCCGGAGGTGTTAGAAGCAGATTTTGCTCAAACAGAGGTTGAGAGGGCTTTGGTTCTTATCAGTTGAAACAGAAAAAGAAAATTGTGGGTTGGGCAGGGCTGGGCTCTAAATTTTTGAGAAAAGAAAGTAGCTTATAGATACTTTTATTTCTAAATACCAATAATTATTGCTAACTTTGCTAGATGTTGTCTTAATGTACCCCTTTTTGCTAACAGCAATAAAGTAGATTTCTCTATAAAAAATGATGGTCAATTAGTGCAATAACGTTCGTTAAAAAAGAATTCTACCTTTTTTTTTTCAATTTTTTAAGTTTTTGTTCTAGAGATTTTTTTTTTTAGCCCAATGCAGAATAGTTAATTTGTGGTTATACGCTTACTGGAAACTTAAATTTCAATACTAATATTGGGTAAAAGTCTTCGATAGTTAAAGTGAGATTTTAGGGTTTATAATGAAGGAATATGAGTCAATATGTAATGGCTAGTTTAGCTTTGCAGGTTAAGTATTTGAATATTCCAACAAACGATATTAGAGTTTGTTACACAGATCCTTCAACAATGGAAATTAATAAAAGAATAGAATTATATATTCAGTTTTCTTTACATAGGTCACTGGATTAATGAATAGTATTTCGAATGACTATATTGATCGTCAAGTATGCCCTCCCCTAAAAAATGGAGAAATCTTTATATATATGTTATGTTTTCTTTAAAGTACATCTATTCTTTCCTCAGGGAGAAAGTAGACTTAATTACATTGTTCCTCAGTACTTTTGACATATCTAGTATAATCTTGATTAATTAAAATAAATCACATAGCTAGGGACCCTTTTGGTATGGATTGGAGTAATTGAGATAGTGTTTTCTTATTTTTAAAATTGTGCTTGTTAGTTTGCATTTCATCCTCTAATCTCTCACTTTTATGGAACATCTGATTGAGGGATTTGAGTTGAATTGCTCAGGTGCTGGTCATAGGGTTTCTAAGTTTGGTTAGTACTCTGACAATTTTATTTTGCTTGGAATACTAATATGAATTCAATTTTATAACATAGCCATGATTCTTTCACTGCAGCTTTAACTAATTGCCACTTTGTTATAGTTATTAACAATATATATTTTCTTATCTTCATTATATTCTATTGGCATTTATTACAATTAAAATATGTCAAGCTTTCTCTTTGCCACCACATCAATATGTAGTAGGCACATCAACTTAGCATAGGGGAAGAAACAGCCAGAAACCCCTTTTGACATTGAACAATTTAGTTTTTTCTCTATATGCATGAAATGAGAGCTACAATTCAAGTGTGGCTGAGCGTCTATGCTTTTTGTGCTACAGGATGTGGAGGAATATTTTGCGGATTACATTGTCAATGAAAACTTGGGAACAATTTGTAGCGCCCATATTGCATTTGCAGATAAGAGTCCTTACAAGGCAATGTGTAGACAATGCATTGAGCTTGCAAAGCTTGCTTCCATTGCTGTGGACTTCCCCAAAACTGGCGTACCAGCCGTAATCCCTCGTCATTTACGTGCCAAATCTTTTCCAGATTACATGGAAAAGCCTGAGAGAGAAACCTATATATCAAAAACTGTGATAGGAAAACTTTACCGACAGGTAAAATATCTGGTGCCAAAGAGGGCTGATATTATGGCCACCGCTAGAGGGGAAGTGGGAAGCCGGTTTTATGATCTTGACATGGAAGTTGATGGCTTTAAGGACTACATTAATGATGCATTCTATTACAAAAGTCAGTATGATTATAGATTGGGAAATTTGATGGACTATTTTGGGATCTCCACTGAGGCTGAAATACTGAGTGGTTGCTTCTTGAAAATGGCCAAATCTTTTAGTAAGAAAAGGGACTTGGAAGCAATAACATTAGCTGTAAAGTCTTTGAGAAATGAAGCCAGGAAGTGGTTCAAGAAGATGAGCAGTGAGTCAGACTCCAGCACTGACAATGTGTACAAAATAGCATCAGCTTGGTATCATGTTACATACCATCCTAGGTTCTGGGGTCGGTATAATGAAGGATTGAATCGAGACCATTTCTATAGCTTTCCATGGTGCGAACACGAGAAGCTTCTCGACATCAAAAGAGATAGACAGAATGTCTTGAAAGCTTTACATTATTCAACACTGGTGGGCATTTGAAAATAGAGAGAATGTTTTCATTGCCGCTTGATGGGATTCTTCTTCTCTACTGATGAAATCACTCAAAGAGATGCTTCGGGATTCTTTCTTAGTGGGTATTTGAGATAAATAAAAACTTAAAAGAGTATGTAACATATGGTCATGTTCAATTGTTAACTTTATCATCATTTGTTGTTATTTGTGTGTATGCTTGTTACCATATATTATTACTATTCTGATCAGAACTCAGAATTAAACTTGTGGTACAGTGTCTGCTGTATAATAAACATCTGTTATGTTGCCTAGAAATTCTGCAGCACATGTGAAGCATGGAATTGTTCTTGATTGTTGGCAGGCTTGCTTGACTGTTGAGCAGGCATAGTAACTTAGGACTAATACCGTCTCCACTGTCTGTAATGCCTGAGGATTCGTTCACACCTAACTTCCATGTTGAATGCTTGGTGGACAGGATGCCGCTACATCCTTGTACTGTTCCCCAAGTGATTGGTGGGTTTAATGATGAAATCAAATAGCACTTTTCTTTTATGGTAGCCGGTAGTTTAAAGTTATATCAAACTCATTCAGTTCATTAGCTGGTTAAACTAATGTTTCAGGCACGGGCAAGTTGTAGAATTTTCGTTGGAGGGGGGAGTTCTATGAACTCCGAGGGGTCTTTCACACCCCTTTTATAAGTACACGTTACACCTAATACTAAATTTCTAAAAAAATTAAATTATTCTTCGATATATAATATATAACAATGCAAAATTGATAGATTAGTTTTTTACATGAAGAAATATAATTAAAACGTAAAATTTGTGTTAAAAATTGATTAAACAAGTCATTTATTAAAAAAATATTTTATCACAAATCATGTGAGTCATGAATAAATTTTTATTTTGATAGTATTTTTCTATGAAATACAATAATTAGCTACTGGATTCTATTAATTATATGGAGTTAGTTGAAAATTTAATTATTATGATTTTAAAAATAGTGAATGCACTTAGAAAAGGGGACATCAAGAACATTTTAAAAGGTTTATACAGTCTCATCTTGTGTTTTGAGTTTGAGTGACTTGTTATTTAAAAAATATAAATAATAAAATTTATTTAATAATTTGTTATTTGAGAAAACTAATTAAACACCAGTCATAAATTATTTTGATTCCTTTATTTGATATTAAGTATTTTCTTTAGAAAAAAAATTATATTCTTACCCAAATTTAATAATAAAAAAATTAAAAGAAAAGTCAAGCACAGAAATGGCGTGACTCACTTCTTCTTTAGCTAAGGCGCGTAATTGATTGATCTCTTCACTTTTTTGTAGCAATGGGGTTTGATTGCTTGGTGGGTATTTAATTTTTTCTCTCTTTGCATACTAGTGTAGTAGTAGTGGGAGCTTCTGCTTCCGTAGGGTGCGTTATTATTCACAGATTTGATATTGCTTGTCCTAGATCACGTTTAGATGTTTCGTTTCATGAAGAAATTTGGCTATTTCATCTTAGTTCTGAACATGAATCCTAGCAGTAGCGATATGCAACTATGTGCTTTAATTTTAAGCAGCATTAGCTAACTTTATTTATATTTTTTTTCTAAGTTTTTCTAGGAGAAATTATTGTAAGAAGTGATTGTCTTTGATATACGGCGGCCGTTATTTATTATTTGATTTAGTAAAGTACTTGTCTATGGCGCTTGATTTGATTTTATTTTTTAATTTCATGGAGAGAACTGTGAGGATGGATTCCAGAAGTTCAAGTTCACTGCAAAATGTAAAATCCTAGAAGCGTTTGACAGCACTAGTTGCTGGTGATGGGAAAGATATAATCTGCACATTGCCTGACGGTGTAACACCCTAGTATGTGTAACCACAATTATCATGCGTTTAAGCTTCTAAATTATTAGTACTTTTGTATAATTGTAAAGGTGATAAAGCAAATTAAAAATTATGATAGGGTGACATCAAAAAAATTGAAAAATAGAGGGCTTACATGAAATTTGACCCAATCCTTACCTATATAAATGTGGGAGAATTCTAGAAAATTTCATTTTCTTTATTGTCTCTACAAAAACATTTCCAGCCCTCTCTCTTTCTCTCAATATGCTTTCTTCACTCGTGGAATTCAAGGAAAATTGAATAAGCCAGAAGGAAATTAAGGTAAATTCATCTTCTCCTTCTTCCTTTAGAGCCTAGCCATAAAATTCTATAAGAAAAATGCTAGATTCTACCATGATTAATCTTGTATTTATGTTATATACATCATGGTATATGTTAGAAAACATGATATTATATGTGTTATGGTATATTAAAGGAGAAGGGATGATGTTTGGGAAGTTAGGAAACATGATTGAGTGAAATTCCTGCAGAGCCTCTTTGCCGAACAGGGGTTAGTTCGAAATTTCTTATAAATTCCATGGTTGTTTGCTGACTTTGAAATTTTTATATGATAAACTAGACATCTCAAGGAGTTTATAGAATTTTGAAACACTCAAAAATTCGTAGTGTGTGAATTTTAATGAATTTTTGCAGTTCTGGTTCGAAATTGAGAATTCTCCTGTTTTAAAGCAGGGCAGCGGGAATGAACTCCATTTGAGGGGACAAATCTTTGTAAAATTTCATGATTTTTAATATGAAAACCCTTGGGTATTTTTCTATTAGACTGTAAATTTTCATGGCTTTTGGAGTTATGTATGAATTGTTATGATTTTTCAAATCTGGACTTAAAGAACTGTGAATGTTAAGTTCCAAAACAGTGTATGTGAAATAAATTCCGTTTGACTGCCTTAAGCTCCTTTGAAAATCATGATTTTTGGTGAAATGACTCTTATATGTGTCTAGTTTTATACTGGAAAGTTTGGTACAGATTGGATTATTGTAGAATTTATAAAATTCTTCAAAGTTGCACTGTTCAGTTAGGAGGTCTGCAAACAGATTTGCTGTGTGAATGAAATTAAGGATTTTCAAGGGGTATATGACCTTATTTTGACTCCATAAAATTCATGGACTATAATATATATGTCTATTTGGTTTCCATGAATTTTGGTGATGATTGGAAATGAATAACCTCTTATTATAATAATCCAACCAATATGTGTATGTGATAGAGTTTAATAAATGATGTTATTAGTTGGTTGAATTATTGTTAACCTATAAGGAATTTAATAACTTCTAACGGACACTAATCAGTGTGTCATGACTATGGAAATGGTTACCAGAGAGGAAGGAGAAGAAGAAGAGATGAACTTTAAACAACCACTTATCACGAAATACAGGACAACGAAATTAAAAGGCGAGGCTAATCAGGTAAGTAGCTAGACCCTTCTGAGGACACAATAGATGTTAACTATTAATGGAATATGTTTAATGATTGTATTTGTGAATATATGTAAAATGTGTTGATGGAATGTGGATGGGGCCATGAATACATGGACCTTGATATAGGAAATGATTTGATTGGGTTTTATAGTGATTTATGAAATATGTGATTTCACGCACTTTGATGTGTATGTGATTGACTTGTTGGTGTAACTTATACGTGTGTGAGATATAGAAATGTGAATGTGCCCTCATATATGTGAATTTGTTGTGATATGGCTTGAATAATTTTGCCAATGAAATGATGTGAGTATATGAAGAATGAAATACATGCCAAACGTTCTAGGATACTAATTCCTCATGTGTACGGCATGACAAATGAATGTCCATGAAATATATACCATGTGTATTAGAGTTTCATGAATATGTATGAGTGAAAAATGAATGAGATCAGTTATACATGGAAAAAGTTATGCAACGATATGATTGAAATACATCGAAGAATAATGGAAGGTGTTGGCACGAATAAAGATGTCATTAGGGTTCTATGTGTGTAAAAATGATGTCAATGTGTGGATTGTGCACATCCATCAGTGTATATGAGATATGTAGGCTTATTGTATTTGTGAATGTATATGTGATTAATGAGAAGCCTACGTAGAACCTTAATTATGAAAGTTAACTGCAATACCGTGATGTGCGAAGGCATGCATCATTGTGTGATATGTTATGAATTTGAATTACATGCCAAGCCCATGGGAATATATTGAATGTCAAATATGAAATGTGATACCATTAAATGGCATTATGGTGAATGAATTGTGATATGTTGTGATTAGTTTAGAAGCTTGACATGGAGCTTCATTTATGTGACTGGAATGTGAAATGTGATATGTGAGTGAAAGCTTAATATAGAGCTTCACTTGTGTGACTGAATGTGAAAATTGATATTTGAGTGGCATGCCACAACTTATGATATTTGGCTCTCATAGCTTGAGAGGAGGTGATGTATGACAAATTAGGAATAAATTAGGGATTTTAATTTTGATTTTAGGAATTTTAATAAATTAGATATTTTGACTATTATTAGGGATTTTGACTTCCTGAATTGGAAGTAATTCTAATTTGAGTTATTTTCCTAATTAATAGTTTACTATTTTATTTAGGATTTAATTTTGGTATTTTCTAGTTTAACTAGGATTAGTATTATATTTCCTAATAGAAGTATATTTCCTAGTTAAGTTATGATTGTCGGCACTATAAATAAGTGTCTTTAGTTATTTTATTTCTCAGACTTGGTTATTACTGATTTTTGATCTTTTAGTAAAAAGATTGTTTTCTCCTTCAATTTCATTCCATTTCTCCCCCAAATTTTTTTTACTGTTTCTCCCATTTCCTCTGTCTACATCTCCCTCCCTTTCTTTTAACTTGAGGAACCCCGTTCCTCATCAATTGGTATCAGAACGTGGTTTTGATCCCCTCTTGTACTATTTATCCTTTAGATTTTTGTTCAACACATAAAACCTAAAACCTCCCACCACCATCAACTTACTTTATCTCAATTTCATCTTCCATCACCCCTTTAAAAAAAAACTATAGTTATTGTTCATCGGCACACTGTTCACGACGAGCACTGTTCACCGAAAATACTGTTTATTAGCGTACTGTTCACGGGTATCACTGTTCACTGCGGATGTTCACCGAAGTTACTGTTCATCAACAGCACATAATTCGATTTGACCTTTCTGCCCCTTTGACTTTTGTTCTACTTGTTGATTTTGTGGGTATTTGAGTAATTTTGCATCAATTTAGCCGAATCTTATCCTATAAGGATGACTAGAAGCAAGAAAAATCAAACTGAAGACCCTGACATATTTGAAACCTCAGTCCAACAACCTGAAATATTAGAAACAATCCAGCTAATGATACAAGCCTCAGAAAATAGGATAAACGTTAGGATTGATGCTTTGGAAAATAAAGTAGCAGAAATATAAACAACTGTAAAAGCCTTACAAGCTTCCTTTCTTAAAATACAAGGCCATAATTTGGAGTCATCCACCAAACATAGGACTCAAGAGATCTTGGGTGTAACTCCTAAGAACCATGAGGATGAGTGTGATGATTCTAGTGGAGATGATGAAGCAAGTGAGATTGATCTTGAAGATGGGCATAAATCTAGAGGTGATATTGAGATTGAGGGCAAGATGAATCCTAATGATGATGTGGAGCCTACATGTGAAGAATCTAGAGGTGATATTGAGATTGAGGGCAAGATGAATTCTAATGATGATGTAGAGCCTATATGTGAAGAATCTCATGAAATCATTCAAGAAGTTGATTTCATAAGTTGTGATTCATATTTAGGTTCTTCTAATTCTATCATTGGGTCAACGGTCAAATTTTCCATGGAGATTATTGTTTCTCTACCAATATTGAAGGCCGCTGAAGCATCAATAATTTTTTTATCATGTGTGCTTCCAATATTGGATCGTCATGAAGCGAAGATTTGGATTGACGACTTTCCAATGATCATGCAAGATAAGACGTGGCGTTTTCTCGTGTATTGGCAACTTGCTCCTTGACAACTCGCCCGGAGTCGAGTTCTTTCAAGCGGAGGAGAATTGATATAGGACAAATTAGGAATAAATTAAGGATTTTAATTTTGATTTTAGGAATTTTAATAAATTAGGGATTTTGACTTCCTAAATTGGGAGTAATCCTAATTTAAGTTATTTTCCTAATTAATAGTTTACTATTTTATTTAGGATTTAATTTTGGTATTTTCTAGTTTAACTAGGATTAGTATTATATTTCCTAATGGAAGTATATTTCCTAGTTAAGTTATGATTGTCGGCACTATAAATAAGTGTCTTTAGTTATTTTATTTCTCATACTTGGTTATTATTGATTTTTGATCTTTTAGTAAAAAGATTGTCTTCTCCTCCAATTTCACTATATTTCTCCCCCAAATTTCTTCTATTGTTTCTCACATTTCCTCTGTCTACATCTCCCTCCCTTTCTTTTAACTTGAGGAACCCCATTCCTCATCAGGAGGTCTAGACCATGTGTTTCTCTAGACAAGATTCGGTAGCATGGGCCCGATATCACCCGAATTGTCAGACTAGCCTCGAGCTATTTCAAGTGTAGGCATCAAAATGTATACGTACTGTTATGTACTCCCATGGCTTGACGGGAGGTCTTGACCATGTGTTTCTCTAGATGAGATTCGGTAGCATGGGCCCGGTATCACCCGGATTGTCAGACTAGCCTTGAGTTATTTTATGGGTAGGCCTCTGAATGTATCTGTACTGTTCCATATCCCCATGGCTTGAGGGGAGGTCTGGACCATGTGTTTCTCTATACGAGATTCGGTAGCATGGGTCCGGTGTCAATCGGATTGTCAGACTAGCCTTGAGCTGATTCATGGGTGGGCCTACATATGGGAACTGACTGTGAAACGAAAAGTCCTACCTTGATTAGAGAGCACTGTTCCTAAGTATCTGTGACTGTAATATGGAAGCTTCCAAAGTTATGTGAAATGGATATCCATATGAACAATATAGCTAGCTTACAGAAACTCATGTGTGAATGATTTATATGTTTATGGGAGCACATGAAGATGTGATAGACTTATGGAAAGTTTATTTATAAATGAGACGTGTGTATATAAATGGGTGTATGTATGGATATATGTGATGAGCTTTAAAATGGAAAGGTCATGCTTGATTACCCATCGACAGGTATTTATGGAATTAGGAATGTGACTGGATAAGAAAGCAATTGGTCTAGGAAATGGCCAATGATACAGGGTTGGCATAAGAGCATAATTAAATGGTGCAATAGTGCATCTTTAGCGAATCTAAAGAGATATAGGCAGAGAATTGGCATCGCTGCGTCATACCTTTCGTGCTGAAGCTCTACTTGCATTGACTCAAGTAAGAGAGAATTAGAGAGTTGGCACATGCGTGCCCTCCCTTGGCATAGGAGCGCGAAACTAGAATTTACAACAGATTGAAAATCAGAAACTTGGCATCGTCGTGCCAGTTTCCTCGCACAGGGATGCAATCCTTAAACAGTGAAATCAATTTTCTGACTGTCTTAGCAAGGCACTGGTGGCTTGTATACCAAGAAATGAACAGAATTTAGTGATTTATGGAATAAGTATTGAGTAATAGTCATATTCTAAAATGGTTATAGCCATTAATTGTTTTATTTTGAGTATTACGCCAGTTTTATAATTCTAGCTGCTTATTGAGTTTCATACTCACTAGTCTATTGTGTACCTTAGGTATTCGATCATTTAAAGATTAAGGGGAGGATTTCGACATAGCGACGACTGTGTTCCCTTGGCAAGTTCTTTTCCGCTGCAATATTACTACATTTGGCGCGGGTTGTGACAGACGGTATCCTGCTACACATTCTTTTGTTTCTTCCAACAAAAGATGTTTTAAGAACTTCTATATTGTCGAAGAGATGGAAACAACCTTTGGACTAACATTTTAGACAATGACGTCAATGAGTTCAAATATATTCTATTGACAAGGTGATCAGAATTGAGGGGGTATTCGGTTGAATTATGTAAGGGTAAAAGGAAACCATTTTATTATCAAATTTTTCTTAAGAGTAATATATTAAATTATTAAATTATATATATATTTTTTTTATTATTGTTCCAAAACTAACCCTACTTAAATAATTGACTAAATTATGTTATAAATAATATAAATATAATTTATTAATTTATTTTTTTTCAAAAGTTAAAAATATTATAAAATTTATATTTTTCAAAAATTAAAAAAATTGTTTTCGACTAGCTTAACTAGCAATTGTTGGCATCACTGCATGTTCGACATCACCACAATGTGATCATCAGTCAATCCTCTACTCATTTGAGGTGGTTACATCAGTGTCAGATGCATCGGTCGACTTTAACAAAAAAGTTTAAATGCGGATCCGAAAATTAGATACACCCTGTGCAGCAAAACAACAACGGCAATGAAATTTAATTTGAATGGAAAGAAAGATTGTCAAATGAGGATTCTGATGGTGACGGCAATGACATCCACATACAATGTTCATCGAACTCCGATGGTACTAGACATTGGTCGGCTGACAACAAATTTTTTTAATTTTTTTAATTTTAATTGATAATTATTTAAACAAGTATTTATTTTCACAAATCCCAATTAAGTTGATAATAATTTAATAAGTAATATTTATTATTTTTAAATAAAAAACCAAAACTTAACTATTAAATAAATAATTTTTTTAAATATCAATGTAAGTTTGTGTATATTTTATGGTAATAGTATTTAATAACTAATAGATTTGTTTCATAAAATTTTATTGTAATTTATTATGCTTTCTTAAAATTTTATATTTGTTTAATATATAAATATTAACCTAATAGGTAATTATTTATTTTTAATCATTTTTTATTTAATAATGAATATCACATATTTTATGCTCAATCAATTTGTTAACTTATGAATGATTCATTTCTATCCATAATTCCAATATCAAGCCAAACAATGGAAAATAAAACAAAAATATCTCCCAAACCATTTCCTTTCCCTCAACTTTTGCTTTTCACTTATTTTTCTTTTTTCTTTTTTTGCAAATGAACAAACATGAGGACAAACTTCTTGGATTCAATGGCAAGAATATTACTTCGTGAGTCTTCACGTTTACGAAAATTCACACTTCATTTAAACAAATCGCTCCCCTAGTGCATCCGGCCAGGGAGCTAAATTTTGAATGAACTAATATGTCAAACTCCAAAACCACAAAGATCTAGGAGTAACTACAAACATCATGCACGTAATTAGTTGGGAACTAATGCAAACAAACATATCAATTTTAGTTATTGACTAGAGTTCCCAATACAACTTACAACTACCATGCTATATCTTATATATGCTGTCATACAAAAATAAAAATAATGATAAACCAAAACAACAAAAGTGTAGCGGACTAGTAATTGCTAAGGGAACTCAATCATCGCCATGCCAAAATCCTCCATTGATCATCACAATCTACCGGTCACCTAAAGTATGCAATGAACTACTGAGTAATCACTGAGTAAGTAAGCTTAATGAAGACATCAGCAACGATTAACAAACAGAATTTCAAATACAAGCGCAGTTACTATTCATTACTTGTCTTATAAGTAATGAGTTACTTGTTACAGAAGTTAGAAATTACTATTAAAATTTTTAGGATCCACGCTCCTACGCAAGAGCACCCACACTGTGATACAAGGTCGCTGGTTCATGATGGTTTTAGAATTTCAGAGTGGCGCTCCTACGCCAAAGGAGCTATGCGCCCGCGCCAATTCTCTATCCATAATGGTTTAAGTCGGTTAGGATGGTGCTCTTGCATAATCTTACTTGCATGCCTGTGTCAGTTCTCTGCTTAGCCTATCATGCTTAGCTCAGTTTCACCATGTGCATATTGACAACTTTACAAATTTCATTTCAAATATGCCTTTCTCAGGCCATTCCTTTTACTTACACACACACATGCTCTTAATTCACTTTATATATGCCTTACTTATGCCATTTTCATAACATATACACATGTGCTCATTTTTCATTTCCATATAACCTTAGAGACATGTGTATCACATATTTGTTACAAGTTTGAGGCTAGTCCGATAATCCGGGTGATATCAAGCCTATGCTACCAAATCCTATGTATGGAAACACATGGTTTGGACCTCCCGTAATTCAATTAATCAGATATTGGCATGTGGCACTTCGTAGTTCTCATAACCTTCAAGAGATAACCCCCACACATTTTCAAGAGGTGTCCCTCATGCAACAATCACATAATGAGCATTCCATGTCCTAAGGTTTTGGCATGCCATTCATTTTCTTAACATGTGACATTTCATTCTCATAAACAAAGCTCTTATCTAAGCTTCTCATTCACCACAACATATCACATTCAAAGCATGAGTTCACATTTCAAATGCCATAATACAAGCTTAAAGTTAAATTTTCCATCCATCACAAACACAAAAATATAATTACCATAACATGCACATTTAACAAAATCTCGTTGCACAAATACCACATATAACTTAACAACAATTTATTTTGTATCCCCAGAATAGTTTAGCTTACTTACAAACAATTTATTTTGTGTCCCCAGAATAGTTTAGCTTACTTACCTGATTTATTTCACCGTGAAATCATGATTTCCACCTAGAATCATCACATTCATTAAAGGTCAGCAAACACTCAACCACCAAAATGACATCACTAACAATTCAACACTATACACATAGTTGGTTGAGTAATTATAGTAGGAGAATGCTTGTCCCAATGCTCACTAAATTTCATAGAAATCAAATAAACGCATATAAAATATCCCATGAAATTTATGGGATCAAAACGAGCTAAGTGCCCCTTAAAATCCCTTAGTTTTTTCACACATAAATCTTGTCTACAGGCCTCTCAACTGAGCAATACAGCTTTGAAAAATTATATAGACTTCAGCCATGATCAAATCTTCACAAAACATTTCAATCGAATAAAAGACACATATAAAAGTCATCTCACTAAAAATCACAACTTTTGAAGGAATTTAGGTCAGTCAAAAGTAATTTATTTTATTTACTATGTTCTAAAAGTTGAAAATCCCAGTTTTTTAAACTCAACTTTGAAAAATCATAACAATTCCTACAAAGCTTTAAAAGTCATGAAATTTTCCAGCTCAAAAGGAAACATATTCAAGATCTTGCATACAAAAAATCAGGGGTTTTTTAATGAATAAGTCCCCCAAATAAAATTTATTCCCCGTGCTTTGTTTCAAAATAGGAGAAGTTCAATTTCATTTCAGTAACTCCAAAAATTCACTGTAAATCACACACTTCGAAATTTCAAGTCATCCAAAACTTTAAAAAATAATTTATTAGATAATATTTTAAAGCTAGAAAATAACCCTAGAATTTCTAGGAATTTTAGGACTAGCCACTACACAGTATAGAGCCTTGTAGGATTTTGAACTCAATCATAATTTCTAACTTGCTATCATCATCCAAACTTCTTAAATCTTTCATAATTCATCACAAATCCTATTTTCTAATAAGTTTCAGAATATACATCACTTAAAGGTACCATAAACCATACCATGTAATTGAAATTAATTCCAAAAATATGTGTGATAAAACAAAGATTTGAAGAGGAAGGTGAATTGTACCTCTTTCTTTCCTATTTCCTTCTTTCCTTATTCAATTCTTAGCAATTTGGGAAAGAGAAAAATGAGAGTTGGGGTATAGGGCAAGAACCAAATGAAAATGTTTTCTAGAAATCTCTCAACCCTTCCTTTTATGCTTATCCATATAAGCAAAATTGTAATATAACCCCTTAAGTTTCCAAGTCCTCCCATGAAGTCCTTCCACTTATTTATATATTGCCATGCCACCAATAAGATTGTTACATAATAGACTAATGGTTATGAGTTAGGAATGGTTTATGGTTGAAGCCTTGTTTTTAATTTTTGATTGGCAAAATGTGCTTTTGTAAAGAGAAACCGTGATCGCAGATAAATGTCATTAAATGTAAGCCAGAAGCATGGGTCTATAGTAAACTAGAAGTCTAAAGGGTTACATGCTTTCCATAACATGTTTTAATTATATTTTGCTGGATAATCCATAAAGCTTTTATGGGTTATTTTATTCAAAGACATAGCTCGATTATGCCAAAATACTTTCGAGTATGTTTTGGTAAAACTTGGGTTTTGTTAGGTTAATGGGTGAATTCCCTCAATTATAGTTTAAGATTTAGGTGACGAGATATTGAATTGAAATGAAGATGAGCAATTTAAATAGACATCGTTCAATTTAAGACACTATATTTAAGATAGTCAAGTTTAGTTTAATCATTTTAAGATGATATGTAAACAACTCTGCTTATATATTTGATCATATAAGTCAAAAATAAATTATCAAAATCATGAGCGTTTATATTATCGAAATTTAATTATATTATATTTTTATTGAACTACCTGCCATGCAAAATTTGCCGTTTTGAAGCTTACCAGTTGTTTCACATATAAAGTTTAAGCATCTCTATCTTCCTCCTTAGGAAGGAGAGAACTCCCTTTTGGAGGAAATAAGGATGAATTTTAGTACAAAGAAGTGATGAAAAAATGAGGTTCCTGAAATTAATGTAAAGGGAGAGAGATATAGATAGAGAAAATGAGAGAAAAAATTGAAATTGAGAGAAAAGACAAATTTTTTTTACTAAAAGATAAAAAATCAATAATAATTAAAGTCTAAAAAATAATATAACTAAAGGCTCCTATTTATAAGACCTTAAAATATAGTTCTACTAAGAAATAAAATCCTATTAGGGAATAGAATCCTAATCCTATACCAAAATTAAATCCTAGATAAAATAGTAAAGTATTTATTAGAAAAATAACTCAAATAAGGATTACTCCCAATTAAGGAAGTCAAAATCCCTAATTAAAATCCCTAAAATCAAATTAAAATCCTTAATTTTATTCCTAATTTTACTATAATTGGTTCTACATCAATTCTCCCTCGCTTAAAAGAACTCGACTCTTGGCGAGTTGTCAAGGAAAAAGTTGTCAACACATAAGGAAACACCACGTCTCTTACGCAAGCATTTAAGAGATGCCAACCCAAATCTTCTCTTGATAGTTGAATTGCACAAGCATATATGACTGAAATTTAGATGATGTGTCAATATCCTCAGACAATGAAGTAACGATATTCACCATGAAAGATTTCACCGAGGACGTAGTTTCAATTATAAGAGTAGGTGAACACAAATATGACTTACAATCTATGAAATCAATTTCTTGAATGATCTCATAAGATTCTTCTTCACATATGGATTTTACTTCACATGCAGGTTCCACATCATCCTTCAAATTTATCTCGCCCTTGATTTCAATGTCACCTTTAGATTCATGCTCATCTTCAAAATCAATCTCACTTGCTTCATCATCTTCACTAGAATCATCACATTCATCCTCACTTATAATTTCATCTTCTAAATATCCACTCTTTATATTTGTTTCTGCACACAAGATCTTGAAGGAAGGGAAGCAGGGTCAAGGGTAAAACTTTTAACAAGAACTCTAAGGTCTTCAAATAAGGTATCCAATCTTCTCTCAAATCCATCAAGTTTATTGTTGAGACTAGCCATTAATTTATTTATGGCCTCTACAAGTGGAGGATCGAGATGGTTGGCCATAAGAATTAAACTAATGGGTTAGAGTGAAAATCCTAAAACCTGGATGATGAAATTCAAAACTTGTGAACAGTAATTCCGGCATGAATAGTACTCGATCGTGAATAGGAACACTAGTGTTTAATTTTTTTTTTAATATTGGTGAAAAATGAAATTGATGGTGGTGGGAAATCTAGGGTTTATGTTGAATAAGAATAAATAAATGATAACTAGTATAAGAGGGAAACAAACCACGGTCTGATACTAATTGATGAAGAAACGAGGTTTCTCAAATTAAAAGAAAGGGAGAGAGATGTAGATAATAGAAATGAGAGAAATAAAAGAAGAAATTGAGAGCGAAGCAGAGTAAAATTGAGAGAGAAGACAATTTTTTACTAAAATATCGAAAAACAATAATAACCAAAGTGACGGGGAACCCGTAAAAAACAAAACAAAAGCAATCACGCACTTAACAATCACTCACACTCACACACAATCAACCAACAATCTGTGTGAATACTCCTTCGATATATTAAATAATCAAAGTCTAATAAAATAATAATGAAATCCTATATTTATACTAATCAAGACATATTGAAATTTGAGTCAAATTAGGAAAGTCAAAATCCCTATTTAAGTCAAAATTCCTAAACTATCAATTTAGGTTTAAATCAAATTAGAAAAAGTCAAGATTCCTAATTGAGTTAAAATCCCTAAATCATAAAATTCCTAATTCAATTAAAGTTTCAATAACTAAATTATTGAAAAGACTTAATTATCCATAACATAAAAATAAACCATGCTGCATCAATTTTCCCCCGCCTAGAAAACTCGACTCCTGGCGAGTTGCTCAAGACGGATGTTGCCAAAACATGATAAAGCACCAAGTTTTGTCTTGCATAAACATAGAAATGTCGTCGATCCAAGTCTACACTTCACGATAATCTAAGAACATAGATACTAGCTGTTGAAAACTAGACAATGTTGCTTTGATGGACATCAATGTTGGTGAAGAAACAACCCAAATCATAGCATATTTCAAAAAAAAAAAGATAAGCATGCCTTGGTTTGAGCTTTGATCCAACACATTAGAGACTCATAATAAATCAACTTCAATTTTGGACATAGAGATAACTTCTTGAAGTAGTTTTGGAGACTCAAAAATATTTTTTCATAAGGTAATTCAACTTCAATCTTCGATTTGGAGACTTCAACTTCAATCTTTGGTTTGGAGACTTCAACTTCAATCTTTGGTATGGAGTCTTCTTTTTTAGACAGATGAATGATTTCAATTGGCTTCTCATCAACTATTGGCATAACTTCAATAGGATGGTCTTCAACCTTGAAATCTTCAACATGCATAGGCTCAATTCACCTATAAGCTCTTCCTCAATAAGACTTTTTTCAATCTTGACTTCAACATCATTAACCTGAATATCAATCTCATGATCATCTTCACTTGGAACTTCATCATTCATAGCTACTTTCTCAACATCTTTCTCAATCTCTTCTCTTGCACATGGAACTTTATCTTCTATAAGTTCACACTTGGTAGATTGGACTTTCTCACAAGGATATGGGGTAAAGATAGAAGAATGACTACTTTGAGGAGGTGTTTGAGTGACAATAGATAAGTTCTTACAAAACTCATAGTATTGGGCAATTAATCTATCTAATAAATCCAAATTAATTTTTATTATCATAATACTCATGATTTTGAGATTGATAACTTATCGCTTTTGGACGCTTAAGCATATATCTAGGCTTAAGATGTGAAGGTACAAAAGTATCAATTACTAAACGTTTCATCTAATCCCATGTTGGAACTTCTTCCGTTCTTCCTGGATATTTGCGCATAACCATCAACCATTCAACAGCAAAATCTCTCAGTTGGGTCGCACCACAATCAACCATTATATCTTTTGGAAGATCTACATCATAAAATATCGTTCCAAGCTATCAAACCAGTAAAGAATCTCTTTAACATGACAACAAAAATCAGAAAGAATAATTTTTACATAAGGACGACAATGAATCCTATAAAAATTTAAGCATTTATTGAAAGCAATCTCATATTTCTTACGTTCATAGTTGCTTTGATAACCCTAATAAGCCATTTGGATTAAATTGTAAAAGTTAAAGGTATGGAAGGCTACACAAAAATGGGTTAAACTGCAAATTCTGAGACATTAGAGAACACCATGTAACTCTTCAAAGGTTTAGGGGCTGACTGATATTATCCAAGCAAGCTTAAAATCTAATTTTTTGAGTTTTGAAGACTTTTTAGTAGGAATTAGCATTCGACAAAGAAGGGAAAGTTGACGGAGCGAGGCTAATCTATCACTTGGTGATGGAGGTGAGACACCACTCGCCAGTCAGCAGTGATGAATAGTAATGGCGACGAACGGTTTTTTTGGGCATTTTGAAGGGTTTTCGATGGGATTCTGGTGACGGTGATGAAGGAAAGAATGATAGGGATGGCCCGATCTACAATTTGATGCATTCGGTGATGGGTAATGCATCGATGGCCGGCAATAAACAGTGCAAACAGTGACTGTGTTTGGGATTTTTGGGAATTTAGAATGAATTTTGTGGAACGATGTTAGGCTTTGATACTAAATTGACGGGGAACCCGTAACAAGAACAAACCAAAATCAAATACACACTTAACAATTACTCTCACTCACACACAATCAACCAACAATCTGTCTGAATACTCTTTTAATATATCAACTAATCAATGTCTAACAAAATAATAACGAAACTCTATATTTATACTAATCAAGCCATTTTGGAATTTGAGTCAAATCGGGAAAGTCAAAATCCCTATTTGAGTCAAAATTCTTAAACTATCAATTTGGGTTTAAATCAAATTAGGAAAAGTCAAGATCCCTAATTGAGTTAAAATCCCTAAATCATAAAATTCCTAATTCAATTAAAATTTAAATAACTAAATTATTGAAAAGACTTAATTATCCCTAACATAAAAATAAACCATGTTGCATCACAAAGTCTGAAAAATAACATTACTAAAAGCTCCTATTTATAGGACTTTAAAATATAGTTTTACTATATAAGAAATAAAATCTTATTAAGAAATAGAATCCTCATCCTATACCAAAATTAAATTCTAGATGAAATAGTAAACTATTTATTAGGAAAATAACTAAAATTAGGATTAGTCCCAATTTAGGAAGTTAAAATCTTTAATTTATTAAAATCCATAAAATTAAAATTAAATTGAAATTCTTAATTTTATTCCTAATTTTAATCTAATTGGTCCTACATCAAGAAGTCTTGGACTATAACCTTGGACAAAGGGACAAAAGGTTCCGATCCTTCCCTTGATTACCATTTCATAACAGACTCAAGTTTTCATGGTTATGATCTCATTTACTAGTTGTACTCTTTGTATTTGATCTTCAAAAATTAGTAAATGTTACTAGACATGTGGGTTGATAGATGATGATTAAATTGTCAACTCTTGCTTATTGGTTATGATTGGCCTGATAACATTAGTTGTTAATATACTAATTAAATCCTAAACCAAATTTTTATTGAAGTCCCCATCAAATTTGTCCTAAGATTCCTTCCTGCTTCGATACTTATAGGCTAAACATATCTTATTAGTCGTAGAATCAAACAAAACAATTTTAGGTAAGTAAAATGAAAGACAATTTCAACTTTAGTGCATCGTTGCTGTAATGGGCATGTTAACATCGAAAAGATGTGTTTCGTTAATTCATAACAACACATGTTAAAAAGGCTCTTACAATAATTTGAAAAGTTGCCTATCTTTTTAAAGGCTTTTATGATTAAAATATTTGTTTAATACATAATCATAACTCACACCTTAAGGTTAACCATCTCATAATAGATTTTTTTCTTAAGCTTATTCTTCTAAGAAGTTGCATGCCAGTGAAGGAAAACTTTACAAATTTGCATATTTTACCTTCACTTATTCTCAATTCCTTTCCCCTAAGAAAGGGAGAACAAATCACGCCTTGCCCTGAGCTCCAATTCCTTGGATACCAATGATACGAAGAACCATTCTTCTATTATTTGTTAAGAAACCATTCAAAAATAAGGTAAGAATCATTATCATTATAAGCAAACCCTATATTCAACTATATATAATGTATTATTTGAAATAAATTATGACAATTCCGTAAGAATGTATCCGTACTTACGTGATAAAATTCTTAGGTATATATGCACCTAAAATACTATACATCTTAAAGTCTAAGTATCTTTTATTTATTTTCACTACAAACTAAGATAAAATTGTGATCCATATTTAGTTCCACATTGATTGAGAATGATTATAAAAGCTAGAGTCAACTTTGTTGCTCATGTCAACCAAAGAACTTAACAAAGATCCTAACAAAATATATTAAACATTTATCAACGCAAACAACTTTACTTGTTGCACACTCACATGGTACTTGGGTTTGGGAAAAGTTTACAAAAACTTTTAGATGTTAAAATTTTTTTCTATCTATTTCACATCATTTAGGTTGTATGAAGAATTATGTTATACTTATAAAGTCTATATTAAAGTTAATGTGGTATCACTAATTCAATACCATATCATGACTTATCATCATTTATTATGTTGATAATCCATATTAATCTTTCTGTTCACTTGATGTTACATTAATGTTGTATAGAAACTTTATATACAGTACATTATTGTATAATTATAACTATGAATTTTGTTTTGAAGTCTCCATCTCAATTGATAGGAGTCCAAAATTTTACGAATTTGCATCCTTTCTAGTCACAGAGAGTTTACACTTCTTGCATATACAATATAATATAATATTTTATTGTATAAATGTCCACTTCTGTAATGTTATACATATGCTTGACATATGCACCATAGAGTAGTAAAAGCAAGATGTGTCCTGCAAGTGTCAGGATTTCCATTCCAATAACGTTAGCTTGTTGCTACGTAGGGAAGTTACTTTCCTGAGGAAGCATAGAACAATAATGATGTTAGCAACAATAGCTTTTTTGGCGTCAGGTAAAATACTTGGTTTGCAAGTGGAGAAATTGACTAACAATAGTCTTTCTTTCTCCTCGACAAATATAAATATATGTTTCCTTTTGTTCTTCATTTGCATTTGTTTGTTATATCGTATAGTGGCTTGTCTTGCTGCAGCTATTCATATCTCTGCAACCCCTTTTTTCTTTTTGAGTCTTTGTTTTCCAGGCATATTTGCTTGTTTGCTCTGCTGCATTGGAGGTGTTGAAGATAGCACCAAAGCAAAAAGTTTCTTTGATCAAATTCCAAGACCAAGTATGTGACACTATCAAGCTTTAATTTTTGGTTATTAGTTAATGCTTAACATGATCTTGCATACATCACATGCATGCATGCTCAATTCTGTGTGTGGCATCTTTTTTCACTAGTTTACGGGATTTCTGGTTTACTTTGAAGAATTGATTAGAATTTTACAGTGGTTTTGTTACGCTGTGTGTTTGTGAAATGTACATTCATCGCAAAGATG
The DNA here is from genome assembly GCA_013180625.2 of Boswellia sacra. NCBI lineage: Eukaryota > Viridiplantae > Streptophyta > Magnoliopsida > Sapindales > Burseraceae > Boswellia > Boswellia sacra. Next base: position 210,180 of record SNVD02009623.1, read on the forward strand.
ACATTCGAACGGGGAAGTGTAGTCCCGCCATTTGTCTTTTTGTCAATTTTTTTAATTCTTTATTTTAAAATAATCGTAGCCCTTGGATTTCTAATTCAAAGGTCGTACTGGTCCAATTACCATGCTGGTACTGTAGGGGGACTATTCTAATAGGCAAACCAGTTTTCTACATTTTGATTTCGCCATGTCTAATTTTGGCATGGTTTTGATGTTGTTAACCTTTTCTTTCAGTATCATTTGCGGGAAAGCTGAATAATTTTGACTCTATCTGCTGTGACTTTCCATTCCAATTCGTTTCATGTTCTCTGCTCTGGAATCTCATATAGGAATAAGACTATTTATATTCATTTCAAAAATTTCGGGTAAATCAGAAGCAACAATTACAATGTCAAAACGCAATTACTTGTATGCATTTTCAGTCCTTTTTTAAGCTATATGTTATTATGTCGTTCATATTTGTAAATTTTATCACTTCTTGTCGATAAATAATTTTTTTTTCCCTCTGCTGATGTTTATTCTATTTACGAGCAAATTGAGTAAGCCACCTAGTTTGGAAAATGTCAGAGACCTCTGACTATTTTAGAAAAGATGTTGAACAATTTTCTTAATATTAGGGAAGGTTTCTAAACTAACTTGAAAATACTGGAGTTATTATTTTAGCCCAACCTTAGAGGAGATGAATACAATCTTTTATTTTATGAAATTTTGAGATTCACGTACCAAGCTTATTTCCCTCTGATTATATTCTTAAAATCATGAGAAGTAGGAACTTTTCAGAAAAAGAGCGTGTGATTTGTGATATAGGTTGGCAATAGCACATGGTGTCTAGTTGCAGACTTGGTAATTTCATTAGCATCGATAAGGCTGCAGACAGGAGAATAATGTATATTTCATCTTAATAACAATGTGTTGTGAAATGACCCTCAGTTGTAGAGATTATAGAGCTGCATGTCAGAAGGATTTATAATTGTTCAAAATTTCAACTTTAGCCCTGATGTGATTTTTGAATGGCTTTCACGAGTGACGTATCATTGAGCATTACCAAATTTCATTACTATACGCGTAATATATATATGTGCAACATAGGACTTTGTTGGAGCTTCTAACTTGATATTGATTAGGAAACTGCAAATCATCTAGACGGAATGGGGAAGATGATCATACTGTATGGATTTGTTGCCACCGAGCCACCAGAAGCCATAACAAAATTTCTGGAGCAACTTTCAGGTGAAGGATCGGTCACTGAAGTGAAAGTTCAGCAACATGAAGGTTCAAGGGCCTATGCTGTCGTGGAATTCAGAACCACGGAAGCTGCAGATACGATTAAGTCCTTGGCCGCTAAACGACTTTGGTATGGGAATTCTTACCTGAAAGCTAGGGATATGGGCGGGCCATCAAAGCCAAATGACAGACAGCATAGGTTTGATGGTGTTAAGTCACACTTTGGATTTCAAGTTTCTGAAACAAAGTTTTCTGCACTTTGGACACAGGATAATGTCTCTGTGAAATTTGGGATGGGACTTAGAAAATTTATTATATTTTTATCTTATGAATCTGTTGATTATAAGCTTGAGCTCTCCTATGATAAGATTAGAAGAGTTGAGATGCGGCGCCCACGAGGTCAAACTAAGAAGTTTATTGTTTTACAGGTTTGATGTTTAAACCGACCAGTATTATATTTTCTTTTGGCAGGAAAATTGGATGTAGTTTATCGACAATAACCGTACAAGCACCCACATAAAGAAATAATATATTAGTGACTTCATCCTAAACTGATCATTTTAGTTCTCTGTAATTGTACAATTGCAACCCACATTTATTATATTCAATAATGAAATTCTTGAGTCAACACATGATTTAAGAAATAGTTAAGCATAATGATAAAAGAAGTGCAAAGTCAGATTTATCAATGTTGGTGAGATATTTGACAACTCTATTGACTTGGAAATTGTGAATATAGCAAACTGAATCTGGAATACATGTACAATATCTATGATTCTGTAATCTTTTGGATTTCTGCGACACAGAATACTTGTTAATCTTGTAGTACTCTGCTGCTACATGGTAACATCTTTTGCATCTTTAGGATTTCATGTTTTAGTGGTTTAACAATTTATTTACTTTTTTCTCTGTTTCTGTTGCTAGTTAATTGGTGCTCCTCAAATATATGCGCACAATTTGCCTGGTCCGAGCTATACTAGGGAAGATGCTTATTTTCAGTGGATTAACGAAGTAGATTTTACTCCGTCTTTTTGTATTGGCCAATCTTCTGCATTGTGTTTGGAACTTCCAACCAGCAGTAATCCTCCAGATTTTCAGAAAGATTTTGCTTCTTTTAAAGAAAGTGAAGGGAAGTTCACTCTGGACAGAGGTTCTACTTTCTCTGACAACTCTGATCTTGTTCCTATTGTAAGTCCACCTGAGGGATTTGACTTGCCCTTTGAAATCATCTTTAAGATTAATGTCTTGGTTCAGCATTGCTGTCTTCCTCGGCCAGCTGTCGATGCTAATTTCTTTCGCATGGTTGATCCACGTAGAAGAAATATCACATACATAGAGAATGCACTTGAGAAATTGTTTTATTTGAAAGAATTTTGCTTTGAGCCTGTTCGTTGGCTTAAAGAACAATATCGAAAATATAGCACCTCTAGTCCTCCTATGTCACCTGCCATTTCCTTAGGTGGTGGATTGGTATATATAAGGAAGGTTCTAGTGACCCCATGTAAAGTATATTTCTTTGGCCCAGAACTCATTCTATCCAGTCATGTGCTGCGCTGCTATCCTGGTGACATTGATAATTTTCTTCGCGTCTCTTTTGTTGATGAGGATCTGGAAAAATTACGTCCATCAGATTTATCTTCTCGGGCTTACTTGGGAAATAAAGCAAGGCACACTAGACTTTATCAAAGGATATTGTCAACTCTGAGAAATGGCATAGTTATTGCAGATAAAAGGTATGAATTTCTGGCCTTTTCACATAGTCAACTGAGAGATAATTCTTTGTGGATGTTTGCCTCTAGACCTGGGCTTACTGCAGCAGATATCAGAGAGAAGTTGGGTGATTTTAGTGAGATAAGGAATGTAGCAAAATATGGTGCCAGACTGGGTCAATCATTCAGCTCCTCCAGGGAATCTGTGCTTGTTGAAAATGATGAAATTGAAATAATTCCTGATATAGAAACTGAAAGGGGAGGAGTCAAATACAATTTCTCTGATGGCATTGGAAAAATATCTGCTAATTTGGCTCAAATAGTGGCTAAAAAATGTGGCTTCAGACAAACTCCATCAGCCTTTCAGATTCGGTATGCTGGGTACAAAGGTGTTGTGGCCATTGATCCAACTTCAACAAAAAAATTATCACTGAGAGTAAGTATGTCCAAATACAAATCACAGAACACTAGTCTTGATATTTTGGCATGGAGCAAGAATCAGCCTTGTTATCTTAATCGCCAATTGGTCATCCTTCTGTCTAGTCTTGGTGTTAAAGATTATGTTTTTGAAAAGAAGCAGAAAGACATGATTTCTCGGTTAGATTCCATTTTAACAGATCCATTAAAGGCACAGGATGCACTCAACTTGATGCCTTCCGGGGAGACCACACGTGTCCTAAAGGAAATGCTTGATTATTATCAGAAGCCAGAGGAAGAGCCATTTCTTTCGATCATGCTACAAGTATATCGTGCATCCACATTGCAAGACCTTCGAACTAAACAAAGGATCTTTGTTTCAAAGGGACAAACAATGATGGGGTGTCTTGATGAAACTGGGACTTTGGAATATGGTGAGGTATTTGTACAACGCTCTGGTGGCCGTCAGTATCAGTCATCAATGGACTTCTCCTCTACGTTCAGCGGCAGTGGATCAGATCAATTCAGAGTCGTAAGAGGAAAGGTAGCTGTTGCCAAAAATCCATGCCTACACCCAGGTGATGTACGGGTTTTAAAGGCTGTGGATGTTCCGGCCTTGCACCATTTGGTAGATGTTGTTGTATTTCCAGCAAAAGGAAGGAGGTAAGCCCGTTACACACACAAGTGCTGATACCAGCATTTACTCAATACAAACGAAAAGGAAAAAAATCTTGTAGCATAATATATGTTTCCTGCTTGAATGACATTGAGATATAGGTTCTTTCTCTTTCCTTGAGTTTAGTACCTTAGATCTGATTTACATAAACCATAATTATTTCACACAAATATTGTCTCATCAATATATGCTAGACTTCGCATTCCCTGATTGATAAAATTCACATATGAGAGTTACTTATACACAAATTTGTGACTGTGGAGCTTATAGGGATGCATTATGCTTATGAATGTGTGCATAATTACATAAATATGTTCCTTGTATTACAGTAGGTTTCTGATGACAACATGGATCTAAGTCGATCATGATCTCTTCTTGTGCTTTAAATAAATTTTCCAACATTTTACATTAGCCGTCAAGAAAACTAGGTAACTTATTCAACCAATCAACAATATAATGTTGATTTATCTTAACCTTTTATTTCAATGTTGCTGCCTTGATGGACCTAAGCAGTTATCTTAAACATTTCCATCCTCTTGAAATTCTCATAACATTGTAGCTGTGTATTGATTGTCTTTTAGTTAAGCACAACTCTTCTATGTATAAGCATTTATAATGACACGATTTTCATTATGAACCAGACCTCATCCAAATGAATGTTCGGGGAGTGACTTGGATGGTGATGTCTACTTTGTTACCTGGGATCTTGAGCTCATTCCTCCTCGACAGTTCCCACCTATGGATTGTACTGGGGCACCGGCTAAGATTCATGATAATAAAATTACAATAGAGGTAATACTTCTTTTTTTTTATTTTTGGGATAAAAATCAGATGAAAATTATGAATCATGGCTTATTTTTATTTGTTCATTTTCTTTTAAGTTCTCATTAGCACAATATAATTTGTTAGGCTTACAATGATGAGTGTACATGTTTTCTAATTCCAGTGTTGCTATTTCCAATTGTTGACAGTAGTTTGCACACCAGCAGATTCTTTATTTATTTTTTTTTTAATGAATAGATTTGTTTTATATCTTTGGTTTTTCCAATGATGAAAACATAATTCTTTTCATCTGGCTTCTATTACCTCCTTGGGATTTTACCGGAGGTGTTAGGAGCAAATTTTGCTCAAACAGAGGCCGAGACGGTTTGGTTTATGTCAGTTAAAAGAGAAAAAGAAAATTGTGGGCTGGGCAGTGCTGGGCTCTAAATTTTATAAAAGAGAAAGTAGTTTATAGATACATTTATTTCTAAAAGCTAATAAATATTGCTAACTCTGCTAGATGTTATATTAATGTAAGGCTTTTGATAACAATAAACTAGTTTTCTTCATAGAAAAATGATGTTCCATTAGTACAATAAAGCTCGTTAAGAAGAATTCTACTCTTTTTTTTAATTATTTTAATTCAAGACATGTTTTAGCCCAATCCGGTAAATTAAATTTATGGTCATACACTTCCTGGAAACTTAAATATCAATACTAATATTGAGTAAAAGTCTCACATAAGATGGTCAAAGAAAATAAGTCAATATGTAATAGCTAGTTTAGCTTTATGGGTTATTATTTGAATATTCCAACAAATGATATAGTTTGCTACCCACGTCCTTAAACAATGGAAATAAAAGAATAGAATTATATATTCATTTTTCTTTACACAGGTTATTGGATATGAATAGTATTTTGAATAACTATATTGATAGTCAATGATTTCTTCCCCTAAAAAATGAGAGAATATATATATCTTCTAAAGTACTTGTGATAAGAAACGAGGTTCCTCAATTTAAAAGAAAGCGAGAGAGATATAGATAAAGATAAGGAGAGAAACAATTGAAAAAATATGAGGAAGAAGTAGAGTAAAATTAAGAGAAAAAATAATTTTTTATTAAAAAGATCAAAAATCCATACTAAGCAACTTAAGAAACAAAATAACTAATTAAACTTATTTATAGTACCAACACACATAACTTGACTAATCTATTTGAAGATAGAATCTAATTCCAATTAAACTAGAAAATACAAAAAAAAAAAATCCTAAACAAAATAGTAAATTATTCATTAGAAAAAAATTCAAATTAGTATTACTCCCAATTTAAGAAGTTAAAATCCCTAATTTATTCAAATCTCTAAATCAAATCTTTAATTTTATTCCTAACATGTCCTACATCAATATGTATTCTTTTTCCCAGGGAAGAAGTAAAGGACTTATATATAATTACATTCTTATATATAACTACATTGTTCCTCAGTATTTTTGACCTTTCTAGTATAATCTTAATTAAAATAAATCACATAGAGACCTTCTGCTATGGATTGGAGTAATTGATATCATATCTCCAATGTTTCTTATTTTTAAAATTGTGCTTGTTGGTTTGCATTTCATCCTCTAATCTCTCACTTTTATAGAACTTCTGATTTGAGGGATTTAAGTTGAATTGCTTAGGTGCTGGTCACAGGTTTGAAGTTTTGGTTAGTATTCTGATAATTTTATTTTGCTTGGAATACTAATCAGAAGTCAGTTTATATCATAGCTATGGTTATTTCACTGCAGCTTTAATTAGTTGCCACCTTTTATAATTGTTAACAATGTGTATTTTCTTATCTTCATTATATTCTATTGGCATTTATTAAAATTAAAATCAGTCACGCTCTCTTTACCACCACATCAATATGTAGTAGGCACATCAACTTGGCATAGGGGAAGACACTGGCAAGAAACCCCTTTTGACATCTAACAATTTATTATTTTTCTGTATGCATCAAATGGTAGCTGCAATTCAAGTGGTGGTTGATCGTCTATGCTTTTTGTGCTACAGGATGTGGAGGAGTATTTTGTGGATTACATTGTCAATGAAAACTTGGGAACAATTTGTAATGCCCATATTGCATTTGCAGATAAGAGTCCTTGCAAGGCAATGTGTAGACAATGCATTGAGCTTGCAAAGCTTGCTTCCATTTCTGTGGACTTCTCCAAAACTGGTGTACCAGCCATACTGCCTTATCATTTACGTGCCAAATCTTTTCCAGATTACTTGGAAAAGTCTGAGAGAGAAACCTATATATCAAAAACTGTGATAGGAAGACTTTACCGAGAGGTAAAAGATCTTGTGCCAAACAGGGCTGCTATTATGGCCACCGCCAGAGGGGAAGCGGGAAACCAGTTTTATGATCTTGACATGGAAGTTGATGGCTTTAAGGACTTCATCAATGATGCATTCTATTACAAAAGTCAGTATGATTACAGATTGGGAAATTTGATGGACTATTTTGGGATCTCCACTGAGGCTGAAATACTGAGTGGTTGCTTTTTGAAAATGGCAAAATCTTTTAGTAAGAAAAGGGACTTGGAAGCAATCACATTAGCTGTAAAGTCTTTGAGAAACGAAGCCAGGGAATGGTTCAAGAAGATGAGTAGTGAGTCAGACTCCAGCACTAACAATGTATACAAAGTAGCATCAGCTTGGTATCATGTTACATACCATCCTAATTTCTGGGGTCGGTATAATGAAGGATTGAATCGAGACCATTTCTATAGCTTTCCATGGTGCGAACACGAGAAGCTTCTCAAAATCAAAAAAGATAGACAGAATGTCTTAAAAGCTTTGCATTATTCAACTGGTGGGCATTTGAAAATAGACAGAATGTGTTGATTGCCGCTTGATGGGATTCTTTTTCTCTACTGATGAAATCACTCAAAGAGATGCTTCAGGATTCCTCCTTGGTGGGTATTTGAGATAAATAAAGACTTAAGAGTATGTAAAATATGGTCATGTTCAAGTGTCAAATTTATCATCATTTGTTGTTATTTGTGTGTGTGTTTGTTGCTATATATTGTAACTAGTCTGATCAGAACTCAGAATTATACTTGTGGTACAGTGTCTGTTGTATACAAAACATCTGTTATGTTACGTTGCCTAGAATTCTCGAGCACATTTGAAGCATGGAATTGTTCTCAATTGTTAGCAGGCTTGACCGTTGAGCAGATGGTAACTTAGGACTAATCCCGTCTCCACTCTCTATTGCTTGAGGATTCGTCCACACCTAACTTCCATGTTTGAATGCTTGGTGGACTGGATGCTGCTACCTGCTTCTGCTCCCCAAGTGATTAATGGATTTAGAGATGAAATCAGATAGCACTTTTCTTTTCTGTTTGCTTGTAGTTTAAAGGTTATATCAAATTCAATTCAGTTCAATAGCTCATTGAACTAATCTTCAGGACACATGTATGATTTGGAGAACATTTGTTTGAGGGTGGAGTCATATGATTCTCCGAAAGCTCTTTTCACACCTCTTTTATAAGTACACGTTACACCCAATACTAAATTTTTAAAAAATTAAAATATTCTTTGATGTATAATAAATAGTCAATACAAAATTAATAGATTAATGTTCTTACATGAGAAAATATAATCACAATATATCAATTAATATTTAAAAATTATATTAATTTTATTTGGTATTCCCTAACCTTTTCAAATATGAATAACACTCTCTTTAACAATCCTCGTTATTCATCTCATTTTTATTAATATATAATAGGATTAATTTATTTAATAGCGGTATTTATGATAATTAAAAAAATCGTAAAAGAAATTAATTTCGAAATTTAATCATTTAAAGAACTTAATTAAAATATCGGTAATTGATATGCTATTGACATGTGTGTCACTAAAGCAAAACATTGGGGTGACGTGTCAAAAGGGGATCCGTGCAACACAAAACGATGAGGTCCTATCTAGTAATTTTGTTTTCGAAGTGTCCACCCACCCAGCCAGGTAGAAGAGTGGGAGAAGGCTTTACCAGGATTGGAGGAGGATGGCTTCTTCTTCTCCTGCTTCTCATGGCTTAACACAACCACTCTCTTTAACCTCTTCTAAACGCTCTTAGTATCACGGTGAGTCCTTCCCTCTACGCTTTATCTTGGATGGACCGTCTTTGTTGCTTTTGTTGCCTGTTGCTTTTACCATATTCATATTTGAAGTGCACATGCACTTGTTCATTTTCACAACAGCTGCTACTACTATTGCTATCGCTGTTACTATTACTATATTATATATGTACTCTGGTTCTTCAAAAGTTGTAAAAATTCTGAATTTTTACTATTTCTCCACAAGGTTAGAGTTAGGGGTAACAATTTTTGATATAACACACAAACAAGACTTGACACGATACGAGTTTAAGCGGGTTTGAGTTTTGGTATATTCGTGTTCATGTCGGAGATGTCAACCCGTTTAATAATCGTGTCGTGTTCGGGTTGAGAGTCTTCAACACACGAACACGATTATGACACGAACACGTTTATGACACGAGTAACACGAATAACACGAATACATGTTATATACGATTGATATGATAACACGATTAACATTAATATTGACACGATAACACGATTAACATGAATATTGACACGATTACAAAATAATATTAAATTTAAAAAGACTAAACTTAATATTATAGTTTTAGACATTTTAGTCCATACATGTATCCAAATTTTAAAATAAAAATAGAATTTTAAAACCTAATAAAAACTTAAGATATTTTTGTCATTTAACAAAAATTAGAAACATAATTCTGTAACGTGTCATAATTGTAATAATGGGTCATAATCGTGATAACGGATCATAATTGTGTAAACGTGTCTTAATCGTGTTAGACGGGTCGTGCTCGTGTGTGTAAACGTGTCTTAATCGTGTTAGATAGGTCGTGTTCGTGTCTAACACGAATTATTTGTGTTAGCGTGTCGTGTCGTGTTATCCGTTTAATACTCGTGTCATGTTCATGTTCAGTCTTAGTGATACGAATAATTGTATTCGTATCGTGTCAATCTTTATCGTGTCACAGCTCGACACAACACAAACACGACCTACGAATACGAATTGCCACCCCTGGCTAGAGTACTAGTCTTACCCTTTGTTTGAATTTATGTGGTGAGGCTAATAGCCAACTTTTTCTATCTACTTTTCTCACTTTTGGCTACAAGGGTGTTTCTTGTTCAATTGTTCCTTCTTTTAATGTCTTTCAATCTTTTGTTTACTGCATTTTTTATTATGGAAATCTTATTTTGAGAATGCCTTTAAACTTTTGATTGCTGAATTTGCTTCTTTTTTTTTTTTTTTTGGTGCTAAATGGCATCTAAGTCAAGGTCATTCGAAAACGAGAAGAATTATAGTCAAGAAGTTTCTGACTTCTCATTGGAGCCAAACAAAACTAAGGTTTAATATTAATCCTGTCAATTCATTAAATTTATTAGCATTTTTAATATTATTTGCATCTATTTTCTACAGTTTTTGTAGAGTCTCGAATGTAAATTATATATATATATATATATATATATATATATATATATATATATATATGCATTTGTATATATATATATTATAAATTTTAGAAAATATGACTAAGGGTATTTGAGTAATTTTATGAGAATTGGGTTAGATAATAGAAGTGGGCTTGTGTTGAAAATTGGTAAAGGGGAATTGGGCTTGAATTTGAAATTGTTGGACTTAGGCCTATTGAGCCAAGGCCTCATGTATATAAGAGATGGGGTTTTCTAGAATTAGGGAGAAGGAAAGGAAAGAAAAAAAAAAAAAAAGAAGAGAGGAGAAGGAGTTCACGGTTCCAGGAAGAAAGAAGAGAAAAAGAAGAAGAGAAAAGGAGAGGAAGGAAGAGAGAGGAAAAATTTCAAGAAGTTTAGCTTGGAAAACAAGTAGGAGATTCTAACACTATGCTTACTTCATGTTGTGTGTTTTGTTATTGAATTGATATTGTTGTTATGTATGTGTCATGTTTTGACTTGATTTCTTGGTTGCTTGGATGATGAAATATGAGTGAAGTTACTTATTGTAAGTTGTTTGTTGTGATTGCATGAAGAATTATGTGTGAATTGAAGTGTTGATGAAGTGGAGTAGAGATGATTTTGTGAGAAGTGCAGTTCATGTGACTGTCTTGTGTTGATTGAGTTGATGCGTTTTTCTGGATTGAGAATTATATGATTTCTCATTTGTTTTGGAAAATAGACGTATTAAGCTTTAATTAGCCCTTGATTTCATTGAATTTGGAGTTAAAATGGATTTTTGGTGAATTTTTGAAGTTGGGAGTCGAATTCTGGAAATGAGACGTTCTGAACCAACTCTGGAATTCGATTCTGGTGTTTCGCTCGATAGTGAACAGTATCAAGTGTCGAGAAATAGTATCGAGTGTCGAGTGAACAGTGTCTAGAAACAGTGTCGAGTGTCAAGTGAACAGTGTCGAGAAATAGTGTCGAGTGTCGAGTGACGAGCAAAATTTAAGAACCACCTCAAATCGACTGAATACTTCCCCAAAAATCCTGGATTTTGCATAAAAATCATAATTTCTTGAGATTTATCATAGTGATGATATTAAAAGGCTGTTAATGTATGCATTGGACCTTGGATGGACCGTTCTGTATACGGATCCAAGAAGAATGCGGATATTATATTCTAAGTGTTAGACCTTGGGTGGACTGTTCTGTATACGGACCCAAAGGGAGCATGAATATATTGATATGAGGTGTTGGACCTTGGGTGGACCGTTCTGTATACGGACCCAAGCAGGACACGAATATAATGATATAAAGTGTTAGACCTTGGGTGGACCGTTCTGTATACGGACCCAAGGGAAACATGAATATATTGATATGAGGTGTTGGACCTTGGGTGGACCGTTCTGTATACGGACCTAAGGGGAACATGAATATTTCGATATGATGGGTCGGACCTTGGATGGGCCGTTCTGGATACAGATCCAAAGGGAATACGAACAGAAATTCCATATGTGGACGAACATAATAGTTCGATATATTATTATTGGATGCCTACTCCTGTGATTGAATATTTGTGGAATGTGAATAATTTCGTATAATGTTAGAACTTTCCTACTGGGCTTTAGGCTCACCCCCTCCCTCCACAGGTACACAGAAGGATGCTCATCCTAGAGATGTTTCAGAGCTTTCTTAGGGAGTCTGGAGTCAGTATGCATATAATTCTTGGGGACTGTCTTGATTCTCCTAGTATGTAATGGGAGATCTTGGCTGGTGACTATCAACTGCTGTATTGATTTTGTCACCAGTGTATGTAAAATTAATTTTGAACAAATAGTCATAAGTTGTAATGAATTCTTGTGATGTATTTATATAAAAAAAATTATGAGATATGGATGACGTAATTTTTATAAATTCTTATTCAATCACACCCTAAAATCTCTAAATAAGGGATGTTAGGGCGTGACAGTTTTCAATTTCTCTTATACTGCACCTCATTGGGCAAGGGCAGGTGATAGGGGAGTTTTTGGTGCTCATTGGCAATGCCTTTAATATGGTCAATTATACTTTTGCTTGCAACATTCTGTTAACTTAAAGTTAGAAGGAATTGCTAGATTCATTCAGGCTGGTGCATAATGCTATCTGGGTTGTGACATTGACATCCTTAATCAAACCATACTACTTTTATAAAAATGGGAAGATTGGTAATTCGATTATATATTTTCAAGTGGCCTCTTCACATTTATAAGACATTTAAGGCACAGAACGATCATCTTCAATGAATTACCAATGTTTCTAGAGTCATCACCGTACACAAAAGGAGCGGATCACTTGGTGATACATATGAAATGGCTTTGTTACAAAAACTTCATTATTAGAAATTGATGGATATACACTCCTACTGTGTATAAGGATCTTTGTCACTCTTTGCCATTGTTTGTGATTGTTCCCATAATTGTTCTTTATGCTACAGTAAACCCTTTCCACTTCAATGGGATATTGTGCTTACAGCTAGGCACCCTTATTAAAGCTATGTGATAAATGCCTAGCCACTTTGCATCATGCTAACAGATAGCTATCTTCTTCCCAATAGCATATGCATCAGTTAAACGATGAAGGTAGATAATCTTTTTATGATATCAATGGTCCTTGATCCTTATGAATTTATTGTTTCTATTATGCTAGAATATTTTTTTTTCGTCTCATTTTTTAAGGCTCACTTTCTATCACATTAAAGGTTAATTTTGTAATATACAGATAGTTACGAACAATATAACTGAAAACCGTAAAGTAAATCAAAATAAAAATTTTTACGTGGTTCAGTTATAACTAACCTACATGTACAGACAGCAAGAGTTACATTCTACTATGTTGTATGTGTTTACACTTGACTTAGAACTCTTTATAATGATAAGACACCTACTCAATCATAAATCTAATCTATGCAAATTTAATTGCCCTTGATCACGACAATAGTCTTTCACACACTCTTCTAATACTATTCTTTTTTTTTTTTATCACGACTATCTTAACTAAAAGCAATTAAGAATGACATAAGACCTGTAATTAGTACATACCCATGTAATTACTCAACTCTCTTAAGCTCACACAACTTATAACAATTAATCAAAGCCTATAGTTTTACACAAGACAAAAAAAAAAAAAAGACAAACTCAAACTTGATCTTATTTGTTCTTTCTTAATTTGCCTTGAATACGTTGAAAATGCCTTTTTCTAAAAGCTATGAAAATAACGTTATATATTATTTGATATCAGTTTTACTCTTTATCTTAATCCCATAAAATCTCAATAAAATATAGAAGGTAAGTTTAAATAATAATTAAATTTTATAGGAAGTGATAATATACTCCCCTATATTTAGACTAGAATAATATATATAAAATTCTAATCTTATAAGATATGATCAATGCATATATAAAATTTCCTATTCAACTGGATGCCAAATAATAAAGTCATTCTATTCTAGTTGAAATTCTCATAATACAAAATGTCCGTATATAAGATAAATATATATATATATATATATGATAAATATTCATATATATGATAAATGAAATTAGAAAGAATATGTTTTTCTCACATTATGACAATAAATAATCACGTGCAATAAATGTGTTTGAGATGCCACGTGAGACACCAACCATCACTACCTTTGACATCTTATGATGAAAACATCCAAATGTTTTCGAGAACAAAAAAAAAAAAAAACATGCATGAGCACATGTAATGCAACTCAAATTAAACATAGAAACAAAGATTTAAATAACAACTTGCATATAAAAAACGGAGTAATAACCAAAGAATAGTAGAAACATCCATAATTCTCCCCCTATTTTCTCAACAAGTGCTAAAGTATAAAAGAAAATCAAATAGATCGCCCCCTGACTAAATGTTCTCCTCCTCAACTTTGCATAAATGTGAAAATAAAAATTGAAAAAAAAATCAAGACAGTAATTACATTAAGTATTCCCGCAACTAAACAAACTCCCCCTCAAATCAATTTTGCTGACCTTAGTACTTTTGATATTTCAAGATACATTCAAGAGAATCAGACTGAGTCACACATAAAGTACTAATCATAAGTTGTACAAAACATAACTGAAAGCAATTGAAATTCAAATAACATAAATATCTTGACATCATTTAATCTTTTTCTAACAAGCATATATCAGAGTTGTTTATAAATAGCAAACACAAATAATTCTTCATTATTTTATCACTTAATCCAATTAAGTGGTCAATTGAAAGTTATTCTAAATGAATTTTCTCAATGAACAAACAGTTTTCACACATGTAATGAGGTAGCTCTTTTCCATTTGAGTTTGTGATCTCAATATTTTTCTAAGATGCATTGAAGTTATTTTTAATGAATGGCCTTCACATATCATATACCATTAGCCGTCTCTGCATTTGACATTAAATTACCAACAAAATTATACCAATAAAACAGCTCAAGCATGCTTTAATTAAAAAAAAACTAATGATGCTGCAGATATCAGTAACATAACCACGTACTGTTATTATTCACAGTAACTGACAAATGCCAATATCCTTTCTCAGTTTTTAAAATCTTAATGCATCTAAGTGCTTTTGTGAACATATCAACTATTTGATTCTCAGATAAAACATACTCAATATAGATAATCTTTGATTTAATAAGTTTCTAAACAAAATTTTTGTCATCATTTGTCTGACTAAAATTTTTCAAACACTTTTCATTTTCTATCACATGTTTAGAATAAACACAATCATCGTTAGAAGAAACATTTAGTGCAGCGACATTGCAATGAGTTTCATATTTGTTAAGCCAAACTTATCGAGTCTTATATGACTATCTGAACTGACTTGCCTTTTTCTTTAACAAATTTTATAATTTATAGCACGTGTGTCTAATGTGACCTTTAACACCACAAAAATAGCAAGTAGGAACAAATTTTCTTAACGTTTTTTGATTTGAATTAAAAGAACTTATTGAAGAAGCACAATCAATCATATTTTTAAAACTTGAGTTAAAAGAGTTACCAAAATTTGAAGTTTTAACAAACTCTATTTTTTATGTTGAAACGTCATTCTTTTCATTCTACCCCAGACCATGTTTGACGGAGTTGTCACGGCCTAAACTCAGAATCTAATCAAGCTTTGATGAGCCTATCTTGAACTGATTAATGAACTTGTTTGTCTCATCCAATTCTGCAGTAATTTTTTTGGATACATTCTATCTTGCCTGTCACAATAGCTTCCTACTTTTTTCCTTAACTTTTTTCATCTGTAGATGCTTTTTTACTCTTGAGCACTTCTTGTTCATTTTAAAAAGTTTTGATCTACACTTTCTGCATCTTCCACATCTTTTAGAATCTATTATACGCCTCTTGAAGTTCTCTATAGTATTCAGCTTCCTTCTCAGCATATGAGTCATCATTATCTGATCTATTCTCTTAAGTTATGTTGGACACAACATCTTCAAGTACATCTGACACAACTGTTTGCTCTTTATCTAAAACAGTTCTATTAAATGCTACAAAATTGTTAGAGTATTCTTCATCATCAAAATTTGTTTCTGAGTTATCATCACTCTATGTTGGACACAAGCCCTTGTCATTTCTCTTCTTGTAATTATGACATTTAGATTGAATATGCCAAAATCTCTTGCATTCAAGATATTGCACTTGACCTTTTGTCTCAATCTTCTCTTGACTTTTCTTTGTAAGATATTTAAGAAATTTCTTAGCATTAAAATTCTTTCTCTTTTGAGACTTACCTGAATTTTTCTTCTTGATATTCTTTTTCATATATTTGACAAAACTATTTGTCAAATAAGCAATTTGTTCATCATCGAAATCATCAGGTTTTCTATCATCATTTTCTTGTTTTTCTGAAGAAGCAACAAAGGCAATACTTTTATTGTCTTTCTTGACTTTAAACTTATCTCATATGCTTGAAGAGACTTAATCAACTCATCAGCTCACATCATTTTCACATTATTGCTTTCTTCGATAACTGTGACCTTAGGCTGAAATTTTTCTGATAAAGATCTAAGTATCTTTTCAATAATTTTAGTCTCAATATATTCCTCATCATGCATATAAGCAAAGTTAGTAATTTCACAAAATTTAGCATGAAAATCACTAATGGATTCATCTTCATGCATAACTAACTCTCAAATTAAAAATCAAAGTAAGCAACTTAGAATCTTTAGCCCTTTTGATATACCTCAAGGATATCCCAAGCTTGTTTTGCCGTGGTGTCCTTTGAAATCATTCCGAAATGTCGAATGCTGACAATATTGAAAATAGCATTGATGCCTTTGGAATTCCATCTAGCTAATCTATATTTTTATTCATTCCACTTATTCTGCGGTTTCTCAATCTACTCTCTAGCCTTATTGGTTTTTGTTGAGGATGTCCAGCCATGCATAATGCTTGTCCACACTCCTTCATTAATTGATTTGACAAAAAATCTTATCTTGACTTTCCAATAAGCGTATTTTGCATCCTCAAGGAATGGTGGTTAAGTGACCGATTCTCAATTTCAAAGTCCTTCCATACCAACCAAAAAAACTATTTAATTTATACTTGCATGTCAATATACCTACTCTAGTATCAATTATTAGTTTTTGCAATTTATGGATAGTTGCAAATAATATAACTAAAAATAGTAAAGTAAATTGAAACAAAAATTTTTACGTAGTTTGGTTATAACCATCCTACATCCACCGACAAAAAGAGCTATAATTTACTATATTATATGTGTTTATACTCGACTTAAGACTCTTTACAGTGATAGACACTTGCTCACTCATAAACCTAATATATACAAACTTGATCGCCCTTGATCACATTAATAGTCATTCACATACTCTTATGATACTACTCTTTATCTGTCATAACTATCTTAACTAAACACAGTTAAGAATGATATAACACCCGTAACGTAACTAGTATAGACACATGTGATTACTCAATTCTCTTAAACTCACACGACCTACAACAATTAACCAAAGCCTAAAACTTTACACAATACATATAAAAAAGAAAAAAGATAAAGTGCACTCTAGCTTGCTCTCTCTTAATTTACCTTGATAGAATTGAAAATGCCATTTCCAAAAGCTATGATGACAACTTTGTATAGTATTTGATATCAATTACAATCTTTATCGTGATCGTGCAGAATCTCAACAAATTCAAAAGGTAAGTTTAGATAATAATTAAACATTATATAAAATGATAATATACTCTCATAATTAAACTAGAATAGTATAATTAATATCTTAATATAATAAAATATGATCGATGCATATATAAAACTTCTATTCAAGTAGATATCAAATAATAAAGATTTCTATTCTAGTTGAAATTCTTATAATATAAAATGTTTATATATAAGATAAATGTCGATATAGATGACAAATGAAATTAGGTATAGTATATTTTTGTTATATGATGACAAAATAGATAACTACATGCAATACATGCGCATGAGACGCTACCTGAGAAAGTCTTTCACTTTTCACCACAGGAATCTCAAGTATCAACATTTTGTCGCCTGTGTCTTATGTGTTTATGTTCATCATCAGGTCAGCCTACAGCACATTCACTGTACTGGTACACCCAATTTTTTCAGTAAAAAAGTTGTAAACGGGACTGCACAGTATAAAAAACAGCTGTTACTGTAGTGCTACAATAGCGCTACAGTAGTACTATAGCGCTATAGTAACATCTGTATCCGTCTTTCAGCTGTATTGTAGCTATTCCCTTATCTCTTTGGCATTGATTAACATTTCTGGAACTACGTTTTCAGTACCAAAGGCAATTGCTTTGGAACGAAATTAATATATTAATGTTCTTATATGAAAAAAATATAATTAAAATGCAAATTTGTGTTAAAATTTGATAAAATAAGCTAATTATTAAAAAGGTTATTTTATTATAAATCATGTGAACCATGAATGAATTTTTATTTTAATAGCAATTTTCTATTAAATACAATAAAAACTATTAGATTATGTTAATTTTATAGAGTTATTTATAAAAAAAATTTATATTATTAGACGAAAATTAATTATTGTAATTTTATAAAATTGAGTGTACTTAAGAAAGAGGATGTCGGGTGTATTTTAAAGGGTTTATATAGTCTCATCTTATCTTTTATTTGAGTGACTCTATTTTAAAATAACATATAAATGATAAAATTTATTTCATAATTTATTATTTGAGAAAAATAATTAAAAACCAGTTGTAAATTATTTTGATTCCTTTATTTATTTGACATTAAGTAATTTAAAAAATAAAAAATAAATAGGGTTACAATAAATGAGACGATAATTATATCATGATTATAGTTTTGCTTTACAATATAGTAAGTATTTCTTATTAAACTTTTTCAAATCAGATTATAAAATATGTTAGTTATAAATAAATTATACATATAATATTATTTTATTAAAATTTAATATAATAATATTATACTTACAATTTAATATAATAAAAATTTTATAATATAACAGTTTATAAAATAATCTTATTATAGACGAGGATATAATTTTTTATTTTTTCAATAAATTTTTATCATGTATAAATTAGTACGTAGATTACCGATTTAAAATTTTTTTTAGATCGTAAGCACAACAATAACAATAGTGAATTTAATAATATTAAATTAAATCTTTTTAAGAAAGCGAGTCTTCACGCTTACGCCCGCCGAGTACGGGCATGTATATCACAACCAAGTGAGAGAAGAAGAAAAAGAAACTCATGCACATAAATGGCGTGATTCACTTCTTCTCTAGCTAAGGTGCGTAGTTGATTGATCTCTTCATTTTTTGTGGTTATGGGTTTGATTGCTTGGTGGGTATTTGATTATTTCTCTATTTGTGTACTAGTATAGTTGTAGGAGGGTGAGTAGTGAACAGTTCTGTTTTGGAGCTTCTGTTTTGTTGGGTGCCTTATGCACAGATTTGAGATTGCTTATCCTAGATCACGTTTAGATGTTTAATTTCATGAAGAAATCTGGGTATTTTTCATATTAATTCTGATCATGAATCCTAGCATATGGTTGCGCTAGCTTTTTGCTTTGATTTTAAGCAAAGTTAACAGCGACTGTTATTTATTGTTTGCTTTAGTAAAGTACCTATATATGGAGTTTGATTTTATTTGATTTTTTAATTTCATGGAGAGAACTGTGAGGATGGATTCCAGAAGTTCAAGTTCACTGCATAATGCAAAATCCCAGAAGCATTTGACAGCACAGGTTGCTAGTGATGGGAAATATATAATCAGCACATTACCTGACGGTATCCTCCTTCACATTCTTTCGTTTCTTCCAACAAAAGATGTTTTAAGAACTTCTGTGTTGTCGAAAAGATGGAAAAACCTTTGGACTAGCATTTCGGACATTGATTTCAATGAGTTCAATTATATTCTGTTGTCAAGGTGGTCGGAATTGAGGACTAACTTCTTGGATTTAATGGAAAGAATATTACTTCGTGAGTCTTCACGAGTACGAAAATTCACACTTCATTTAAGTTCTGATGTTGCCGTATCTCGTTTTAATATATGGATACTATTGCCGTAAGTTGTAAGGTTCAAGAGCTTGATCTTGCCCTCCCTGTTGGAGAAATCTTCGTTTTGCCGGATGATCTTTTTACTTGTCAATTGCTGAGCTCATTGAGAATGGATTTACTCTTTGATGTCCGTAGTTTGGTACACTTCTCCAACCTTAAGATTTTAAGTCTTAGGGATGCCTTTCCAGGTGACTAATCCGCTGAAGAAATTTTTTCTGGTTGTCCAGTTCTTGAAGAATTATCTTTAGAAGAATGTAGTTGGCAGAATAACAAGAGAATCACCATTTCTATTCCCACTTTGAAGAAATTGAGTATGTAGTTATATAGAAGATGAATATGATTGTGTTATCATAATTTATGCATAAAATCTTCGGTCTCTTTGTTCCATAAATTGTCTGACCAGTGCACTCATACTACGCAATCTACCTCGGTTACACTCTGCATTCACTGATAAATTTAGTTGGAATAGTATAACATATGCTGAGCGTGCCCAAGATTGTTGCTTGGAATTCATAATATCAAATATCTTACAATGACAGAAATTACCCTTGAGGTACACAACAAGTGTTTCTATTTATTATTTTTATGTTAATTCTTTAGACGTACATCTCACAGTTCCTTTGTAAGACTAATTCTTATTCTTATATGTGGCAAGTCTCTCACTTCTGAAATTAATATGCGAGCTTGTCTTCCTACATTCAATAGCTTGACAATTTTAAGGTTGAAATTGCGGTTGATGACCTCAAAGTTGAATTGTTGATACAATTTCTTCACAAATTGCCGAATCTAGAATATCTTGACATTCCTGAGGTAGTTATGTAATTTCCAAACTTATAGTTAGTTTTTTTATTATAGCTGCCATTTTGTTCTAGAAGGAACTCAAATTTATGTGAATGGTAGCCTTCTCTTGCATGATAATTTCTGCATGTCATGCAGGTTCTCTTCCCGATCAATGATTGGTTAATAGATACTGTACCGGAATTGCTACTGTACCTCAATGTTTCAATTCTTCCCTAAGAACTGTTTCAGTTGCAGTCGAAGAGAATGACAATGAAAAAATTTTTTTAGAGTATTTGCTTCAGAATGCACATAAGTTGGAGTTGATTTAAATCTTCTGTTCAGACTCAAGAACTAGAGCTTTTCTGGAGAAGAAGATCAACCATCTCTTAAAAGCAAATCCCGTGTGATCACCAAGTTGTCAAATTGAGTATTGTGCGAATCCTATATAATGTGACATTTTCCTGTTATTTTTACGTGCTGCAATATTCGATGAGTATTGTGCGAATTCTATATGTGGCAATATGTTTGGTATGCTTTTGCCTTCTTTTTGGATGTCCATGGCCATATCTTTGTCTGTTTTTGTAGATGATTTAGGATATGCCACAATTTTTTTATGTCATTTTTGTGATCAATGCCCTTTGGATGGTTGAGATTGTATATTATATATCTGTTCTAAGATGATTGTACCTTATTTATTATTTGTAACTATTTGCAGTCCCCTAATCCAATAGTCTGGAAATGATATTAGAAATAGTTAAAAATAAAAAAAAATAGTGCTATGAATCCCTTCTCTTTAGAGAACGTGTGCATACAACTTATTTTAGGAAAAAAAAACCTGGACCCTCCATGCCAAGGGTGAGCAAACAAATATCCTCATGGTTCAGGTAGAAGTATGGAGGTCCCAAAATTTGATAGCAGTAAAAGAGGAATATGTCGTCTGAAGTGGAATCTTTAATGCAAGGGTATGGTAATTTTTTTAGTAGAATGATTTATGATGCTGATGTTTTTGTTCATGTTAAAAGTACATAAAAGAAAACTATAATCTTATTGTGCCAGCATGCCGGACTTGAGTTTTATAACCATAAGCTGGATGAATCATTCTACTTATTAATATACCATTTTGAAAATGTTTTTATAAATTCTTACCGGTAATGTTACGTATCTCAAAATTTTATTCTAAATCATGTAACTCAAATAATGTGATATTAATTTAAGGTAATCACATCATTCAATTAACAGTCACTCAAAAGGTATATATAAATCGAGATACAAATTTGAATAAAAGACACAAGTTATGTGCACTGAGAAATGAGAGTTTCCTATGAAAGGCTAAAAGGCTATAAGCTTCGATAATGTCATTAAGTTATGTAAATTTAATGTGGACTTGGTACAATTTGGATGCTAACATTTTTAGGTTCATATTTGAAATTAAAATTAATATGCCTTTTATATGTTCTAGGATTCACAAAGTTGTAGTTTGACAGTTGGAACATTATTTGGTTGAGCAAACTTGAAACAGGTGAAAGCCAATGCTTTTTCAACTGAAAACTGAAATTCTTTTGAACCCACTTTCTGACATTCTATTCTTCATATAATTCACTGGCAAGCAAGTTTGACATTGTATAGATGATGAGTCGCATGAAAGGAAAACATAACATCTTCATTTTACTCCCTCGGCAAGGCGACAACAATCTCAATAATGGATAATACATACATGAGTGCTCTCACAAAGAGAAAGATGTCTTCTCCTTCTTTTGATTGGTTCAAGTTTTTTTTTTTAATTAAAGATAATTATCACCTGCAGGATGTCATGTAAACGAGAGAGGTTTTATAAAAATAAAAATTAAAAAAAAAACACTTTTTTATAATATGTTTTCACAGTTTATCAAAGCCATTAAAATGGGAAAGGCTATGGTAGTTTCAAGTAGTGCCACTGCTTTCATGCATATAAAAATGAAAAAAGTTTTATATAAAAATTTAAAATGTACTTATAAAAATTATAAATGGATATAAAAAAAAAGTGATCTTTTCAGCAATTTTTTAGACATAAAACTAGACATATATTTATAGCTATAAATCTACAAAATATAATGGTTAAGACGTTTGATAAGTTGATAGTATTAAAAATAATTTGCTGACTTTCAATCTCAATCATTAGATTTTGTGAGATCAAGAGCTAGAAATTTGTGTCAATAAATTATGTCAAAATTTTGTGTTAAAATATCAATTCCCTATAAAAAAAGTAATTTTAAATATAAAACTTGTAAATGCATACATAGGTTTATAAAAGTTGTTGTATTGTCAATTACAATTTTTTTAACTATTTATAAGTTTTATATATGCATTTATGTTGAGTCTTACATTGTATGGTTAAGGAAGGTTCTTTGAGTGTATAAGGAGATTGGTCACTCTACCTATTAAATTATCTTTTGGATCACACCTAGAGCTTTTAAAAGTGGTATCAAAGCCAAACACCGATATCCAATGTGATGAGTTCCTAGTTTGGGACGTGGAGTATCACTGTTACCTTTCCGCCGAGAGAGTTTAATGCGACGGGAGATAGTCCCACATTTTATGCTTAAGGAGGCTCTTAGGATACACAAAGAGGTTGATCATTCTATCTATTAGATTAACCTTTTAGACTGTATACGTAGAACTTGTACAGTTATAATTTTTATGTGAAATCATTAGATCATGAAATTGACGATGGAAAAATTGATTGAAATTGATTGACGGAAATATTGATAGAATTGAAATAGTCTCTGATTATAAATATAAGCATTATATAGCTTCATCCATTGATATAGCATTATTTGGCATTTAATTAATCCAGCTCTTGGCTAATTTATATATAACAAATCATTAAAACTTAACATTGAACACAAAATTTATAATATTGAGAGTTTATATTAATATTAATATCAAATGACATTTTGATTTTATGATAAATAATTTTTCTCTAGTTAGAGCGTTTTTAAATGATAACTTTGATTATGTTGGGTTATAAATTTGTTTGGTTATGCATTATATAATAAAAATGCATTTGATTATAAATTTGGAAAATAAAATTAATAATTAAATAGTTAAATATTTATTTTTTAAATGTTAAAAAAATAAAATATAGTATTAATAAATTAATTAATATTTCTAAAAAAAACTATTGTTGAGCTTATTACATTGTCTAAAACAGGTTTTTCATATCATAAGAGCCACTTAAATGAGATTAAAAACACGAAAAATGGAGAAAATTGATATACAAACAAAGACTTCATTTCTCGTCATACGAATTATTTTCGTAAAATGCAAATATACGTTAGCTTTAAACCGTAAGGTTAGAATTAAGAACAAAAGTAAACTCATATCATATTATATTTATATGTCAAAATGTTGTAATGCTGGCTTAATATTAAACATCAATTTAATTAATTATAAACAAATAACTATTACATCTTGAAAATAGCAACAACAAACTGGATGGTGTTGATTAAATGACATGTGATGGTAATGGCCTATGGGTGGCCTATGCACAAAAAAAGTCCATCAAAGTCATGTACGTAAGTTTGGTCCCATCTCTACTTCCTCTGCAAGAACCTGCTTTTGTTTCCAATGATTAGTTTCGAAACAAAGAATAAAAGAAGCTAAACATGGCTTTGCTTGGAAGAATCTTGACAATTTATTTTTGCCAATCAATAATCTCGTGCCACGTCGAATAAAAGGAACGGATTGAACTTGGTTGCTGATGTGTCCGTAAACAATTGGTTTTTTCGTGGGTGCAGTTATGGATATTGTGCCACAGCATATCTACTCTTGTCAACCAAAGGAAGACTTTCACTTACTTTTGCTGAAGTCCTTTTGACCGAAGCCAAGCTACTGAACAGCCAAAACCAAAACTTTCAGGAAGTGGACTTGGGTGATAAACAAATGAATATTAAAATTTGTATCTACAAACTCAAACTGACAACGACTTCCAAATACTACAAAAGGATATCATCAATAACTCTATGACTCTTGGTACAATTTTTGCCTCCCCTATAATTTTAGAAGTTTTCACTAATACCCCATGACGCGTACATATTCTTTATTTATTCGTTAATCTCTCCTGTAATTAACTAAAATTGCTTGCTTAATCTATAGAGTCACTTTATAAGAAAGCGTTAGAGAGGGTTATTCTACCTTACATGAATAATGTATCAGTTCATCTCTTTCATCAAATTCATATAAAATAATAATCCTCTTATTATTGCGATATCATTATATTATTCATATGTATTAAAATATTGTTGTTATATGCTATAAAAACTGTAAATTTCTTTCAAGTTGAGTGATATGACTATAGCTACTTTTCATGGCTTCTAGTGTAAGTGGTAAAATTTGTACTTTTAAAAAGGATACAATGATGTTGGTGGTGCTTCTTGGAGGCAAACAAATCAACGTGCTGTCCAAGTTGAGGAATTGACTATCAATAGTCTTCCTTTAATCTTCTCTATAAATATATCTCCTACTCATGATTTTATACTTGCTTTTTACATAGCACAGATATCTCTGCAATCTCTTGTGCCTTGTGAGTCTCTCTTTACATTCATTTGCTTATTTAATTTTTTTGTTTTAAGTTTCTTAGTATAGAATTAAAGCAAGCAAAAGTTACAAGTTTTAGTATAATGGTAATTAGTTAACGTTGATCGTAATCTTGCGTGCATGCTCACTCAGTTGAATGTCATCTTTGATTTCTTTAAAAGCATGTATTTTAATATGAATTTTGGTTGTTCAAAAGTTTCTGTAAATCATGATCTCTTTATTAGGAGTCGAGAATGGCTATGATGATATCGTTACAGCTATAATGTGAAATATGTACCAGAAAGACTCTCATATAATTCTACTTTTTGATATTCCCATTTGCTAATTGACAAATTTCTAATGTTGGTTACCATTTATTCCATTATGATTTAGCAAGAAAGCTGAGTAGAGGTTGAATGTTTAAATGTAATTCAAGGTTGTAGTTGTTAAGAGAGCAGAGGATGCGATACTACACAGTGTGCTAGAAAGACCTATTTACATCAGTATGCAATTGCTGTCTGACTTCTTGTTACTGTGAGAGCTTAATATCGTTGTTTAGTTATACTAATCTTTAGGTGCTTATGTGATTGCATAAGCTTTTGGATCAAATGCATACTTAACATGATAGAGAAAAAGTTGAGTCTGAACTATTCAATTTGAACCTGTTTTTTTCTCGTTATATATGATTGATCCTGTTCGGAAGTGTTATTATATCGTTTGAGTTCTTACCTTATAGATTAAGCTTTTAAATCAAGTGTTTACTTAATGGACTATACGTAAACTAGATTGGCACTAGCAAATTTTAGCAACTTGTGTGATTGCATTGGCGTTAATATGCCTCCAAAGAGAAGTATTACGAGTAATGCACCTTAAACAACAATAGGTAACATTAGAGTATTTTGCCACAGAATGAAGATGTTGCAGTTCAATTTGATGTTCTGTTACAGAGATCCTAGACCAATATATTTGTTGTTTTTATTGTTTTATGTCTGATGCTAGACTATAATAATATCAGAAGCATGCATATTTGTTTATTTCATTAACTTCGCTGATGTGATTCTTTGATTATGAAGTTCCTTAAATTGTAACTTATAGGTTTCAATTATTGTTAATTTTGTGCAAATTATGGTTGCAGAGTTGGATTTTGTTAAGAATTACTTAGTATTGTTTACGAAGCTGCTGTTGAACTCTTTTATTCAGAATGGGAAAGATAATGGGCAAGACAATTAAGTTGCATGGATTTGCTTCTCTTGAGTCTGCACGAGACATAGAAGAAGCTCTGGAGGAACTTTTGGGTGAAGGAACTGTCTGTGATGTGAAGGTTGGGCAACGTGAAGGGTCGAGGGCATATGCTATTGTACAATTCACAACGGTGGAAGCTGCAGAAACCATTTTGGCCTCGGCTGCTGAAGGCTCCTTGTGGTGTGGCAATTCTTATCTGAAAGCTTACGAAATTTCAAGAAAGTCAAGGATCTTTGAGCATTGCTTTGATGATATGATATTGCACTTCGGATGCCAAACATCAAAGAAGAAGTTCTCTGCACTCTGGACACAGCAAAATGTTGCCATGGAATATGGATTGGAACTTGGAGAATTTCACTTTCTTCTAACTTATTATTTAGTGGATTATAAGCTTGTGCTCTCCTGTGATAACATTAAGCTAATTGAGCTGCACCATCGACAAGGTCAAACTAAGAAGTTTCTCATCATTCAGGTATGCTGTTTAAACTGATTGGTATTATGAAAGGACATGGTTTATGTGATAATTAAGTTTACACACAGACGTAGACATTAATTTTTTACATTTTTTTTTTTTTTTTTTTGCCTTTATTTCTGTTGCTAGCTCTGTGGTGCTCCTCGGATATACGTGAATGATGATCTTGATCAGAACTACTCTAGAGAAGCCACTGAAGTCCAGTGGGTTCGTGAAGTTGATTTTACTCCAAACTCTTGCATTGGACAATCTACCGCTTTGTGTTTGGAACTTCCAAGCAGTGAAAGTCTTCCAGATTTTTTGAATGATTTTGCTAATTATAAAGAAAGCGAAGGCCAACTCATTCTGGAGAAAGTTTCTTCTTTCTCCTGCAACTCTGATCATGTCCCCATTGTGAGTCCACCTGAAGGCTTTAACTTGCCATTTGATATCATCTTCAAAGTTAACTCCTTAGTTCAGCATGGCTGTCTTCCCGGGCCAGCTCTCGATGCTACTTTCTATAACTTGGTTGATCCAAGTACAGTAGATGTAGCATACATAGAACATGCTCTAGACGAAATGTTTCGCTCAAAAGAATGCTGCTACGAACCTGTTGATTGGCTTAGAATGCAATACAATAATTACTTGATGTCTGGGACACTTCCTATGTCCCCTGCTATTGGCTTAGATGATGGGTTGGTGTATTTACGCAAGGTTCTAGTAACCCCTTCTAAAGTCTACTTCTGTGGCCCAGAGGTCAATCTCTCCAACCGTGTATTACGTAGCTATCCTAATGATATCAATAATTTTCTTCGTGTATCTTTTGTTGATGAGGATCTGGAGAAATTGCATTCAACAGATTTTTCTTCTCGGAGAACTTCTGGGAATAAAAGAGGGCATAACGGACTTTATCATAGAATACTGTCAACCATGAGAAATGGCTTGGTTATTGGAGAAAAAAGGTTTGAATTTCTGGCCTTCTCAAACAGTCAACTTAAAGAAAATTCACTTTGGATGTTTGCATCTAGACCTGGGCTTAATGCAGCAGATATAAGAGCAAAGTTGGGTGATTTTAGTAATATAACGAATGAGGCAAAATATGCTGCTAGACTTGGTCAGTCATTCAGTTCATCCAGGATCGCATTGAACGTTGATAGCAAAGAAGTTGAGACCATTCCTGATGTAAATGTTGAAAGAAGTGGAATCAAATACAATTTCTCTGATGGAATTGGAAAAATATCTGCTGAATTGGCTCAAACAGTGACTAGTAAATGCGGCTTCAGAAATTACAGTCCATCAGCCTTTCAGATTCGATATGCTGGATACAAAGGTGTTGTCGCTGTTGATCCAACTTCATTGGTAAAATTATCAATGAGAGAAAGCATGTCAAAATACAGCTCTTCTAGCACTAGCCTAGATATTTTGGCATATAGCAGGTATCAGCCTTGTTATCTTAATCGCCAACTGATCATCCTTTTGTCTACTCTGGGTGTTAAGGATCATGTTTTTGAAAGGAAGCAGAGAGAAGTGATTTCTCAACTAGATAGCATTTTAACAGATTCATTAAGGGCACAGGAGGCACTGAACCAGATGTCTTCAGGAGAGAATACAAATTTTCTGAAGGAAATGCTCAAATGTTACTATAGGCCAGATACAGAGCTGTTTCTTTCAATAATGCTGCAAGCATTCCGTGCATCAGCATTGCAAGATTTGCGAACCAAAGCTAGGATCTTTGTTCCAAATGGACAAGCTATGATGGGGTGCTTTGATGAAACAGGGATTTTGGAATATGGTGAGGTCTTTGTGCAATATTCAGGCTGTCAGTTATCAGGCAACTCCTCTATGCCCAGTGGAAGTGGCTCAGGTCACTACAACATTGTCAGTGGAAAGGTAGCTGTTGCCAAAAATCCATGTCTACATCCAGGAGACATCCGTGTTTTAAAGGCTGTGGATGTTCCAGCTTTGCACCACATGGTGGATTGTGTGGTGTTCCCAGCAAAAGGAAAGCGGTAAGCTTCTCATACACACCACGGACTGTACACACCAGTAAAGACTTTTCAGCATTAACACTTGATAAAACTAAATTGGTCTCATGCTCCTGAAATTTCGTTAGATTCTATTTGAATTATAGAATAAAGTTTTATGAGTAATTTATTCTGATGAACAAATCAGACATAGTTAGGATAGGATTGTATTTCTGAACTTATTAACACTTGATGCTCATTAATCAGACCGCATCCTAATGAATGTTCGGGGAGTGATCTTGATGGCGATGTCTACTTTGTTTGTTGGGATTCTGAGCTCATTCCTCCAATCCAGTATCCACCAATGGATTATACTCCAGTCCCTCCTAAGGTCCTGCAACGTGATGTTACAATTGAGGTATTAAATCACATTGTCACATGTTAGGCCATACTTGAGCCATACGCATGAATCATCTATTACTTCAATTAGTTCACTTTCTTTTCAACTTTCACAACTAATTTGAGACTTATGAGGCATCACTGGCAGATTAAAATCCTTTTAGCATCCCACTTAGGTCAACGAATTTTAGTTGAATCACAAACAGGATCTTAATCTTGTACTTTTAGCTCTGTTCTTTACTTTCACTGCTTAATTTTTCCACTTCTTGTTACATTTACTGATAATTTGAATCTAAAGCTAGTAATGCAAGTAAAAATAAGCTCTTAAAGTTAGAACTGTCTTGCTATCTCTGCAGCACCACATAAATTTAAGATATCAAAGCCAATCCCAAATTCTCTTTATGGCATTAATCTTAGGAGTTACTGTTCATCATGCTTTAAACTGTAGTTGTAACATGAGCATAATTTAGTCCCTAATCTAATCAGCTGTGATCTTTCTATAAGTCCTTAACATAACTACTGTTATCATACAGGATGTTCAGGAACATTTCGTGGATTACATGATCAACGATAACTTGGGAATCATTTGCAATGCCCATGTCGTCTTTGCAGATAAGAGTTCTAACAAGGCAATGAGTAAACAATGCATTCAGCTTGCAAAGCTTGCCTCCACTGCTGTTGACTACTCAAAAACTGGTGTTGCAGCCAAAATACCTCGCGAGTTACGCGTCAAAAGTTATCCGGATTTCATGGAAAAGCCTGAAAAAGAAACGACCCATGAATCAAAAAGTGTGATCGGGAAACTCTACCGAGAGGTTAAGGATATTGTGCCAAATAATATGACCTCTATACAATCCTTCACTGCGGAAATGGCTAGTCAGTTTTATGATCCTCACATGGAAGTGGATGGCTTTGAGGACTACATTACTGATGCTTTCCTTTACAAAAGAAAGTATGACTATAGATTGGGGAATTTGATGGAGTATTTCGGGATTGCAACCGAGGCTGAAATAATAACCGGTTGCATAGTGAAAATGGCTAAATCTTTCGATAAGAGAAGTGATACTGAAAAAATAGCATTGGCAGTGAGGTCCTTGAGAAAGGAAGCCAGGTCCTGGTTCGATGAGACGTGCCACGAGTCAAGTTCTGGCCTTGATGTTGCATATATGAAAGCATCAGCTTGGTATCATGTTACATACCATCCTAGTTATTGGGGTCGATGTAATAAAGAAATGAATCGAGCCCATTACCTCAGTTTTCCATGGTGTGTTCATGATAAACTTCTGGACATAAAGAGAGACAAGATGAGTATCATAAGGGCTTTACAGTTATCATCGTTGAAGGGCTAGTTCACTGATGGAAAATTTTTGAATCATCTACCTTTTAAGTATGCGCATGTGTTAAACAATAAGCAGCCGATTTGTCAAGTTTATATAAGTTTGGTTTTACATATTGTTGTATGTTTGTCATCATTGTAAGCATTTATCATTACTTAAATAAAGCTTATTTCTAGTGTGTGCTGTATAATAAATCTCTGGTTTTGTTTCATTTCAAGAAGTCATGTATACATTTAGTCTTGTAAAAATCTGGATGTCTGTTTAGCAGATACATGGCAAATTAGGCCTATATTTTTTATGCTGTTGATATTATCTGCTGTAAGCATGTGACATTTTCTAGCAGAGAACATAATGTAGGGGATCAATAAGGGCCTAACATCAAGCTCCCCAATAAACTTCTTGCTAGATTCAATCAGCAATAAAAATAACTGATAAAGGAGGGAATTTCTGCAATGCAGTAGAAAATTTGAACGGTAACAGCGGCAGCTTGGCTTCTTGTAATTGTTTTCATTAAACCTAATGTTCTAAGTCTGCATAATATATATTCTTTAAAGTTTAAACCTAATGGTTTTCCAGCGTACTGGCGAACCAATAAAGTTTGAATAGTGATACACTTCCCAAAATTTATTTCAAAATCATGCATCAAAATGACATGACATAAATTTAAAGCCACATCATATCATTTATTATATTATCAACCCATCGATTTGTTAGTATAATTAAATACATCATTTGGGATATGATTTTGGTAGAGTATCATTATTTATAAAGTTTAAAGCTCACCACCCACCATAAATTAATTTAAGGTGTTCGTTAAACAAAATTTGTGAATATATCAACTATTCTAACTTTCTAAATTGAATTTCTTTAAGATCTTTTGAGCCACGACACAAATATCTGAACAATTACACCAAAATGTAAATACCTAAATTATTAGATAACAAATGAAAAAAATATATATATTCAAACTTTAAAAACGAGGTGTGACACCCCAAATTTTAAGTAAGTTTGACTTACATGTATATTGTAAAAATATGTATTATTAACATTATGAGGTATGTATGTATATATACATGGAGAGGAATGAAATTAGATGAGAGATGGAAGGGTGTGAGTGAAAAGCTAAGGAAGTGTAGGGGCTTAATGGAAATCATTGTGTGATGTATATCTATAAAATATGGAAGAACTCTAGAAAATTCATTTTTCTTCCCCCTTTCTCTTAGAAACGTCCAGCACACTCTCTTCCCATTTTCTCTCAATTTTTGCCATGGAATCAAGAGGAGAGGAAGGAAACAAGAGTCCAAGAGGTAAAAATTCACTCCTCTCTCTCTAACTCTAGCCATAACCATGCAATTAAGTGATGATTTATTGTTGTTTGTGATATTTCATGTTAGGCATATACTGTAAATGGCTAGAAAAACATGAATTAGAGTGAATTATGGAAGAATTTAAAGATTTGATGATGCTAGAAAGCTAGAAGTGAAGTATGAGCATGAATCCTGCAGAGTTATTTTTCTGAACAGTGCTAAGTCCGAAAATTCCCATAAATTCCATGGTTGTTTGATGACTCTGAAATTTTTATATGATAAACTAGATACTTCAAGTAGTTTATAAAATTTTGAAACACTTGAAAATTCGTGGTGTGTAAATTGTAATGAATTTTTGAATTTCTGGTTCGAAATTGTGAATTCCCCTGTTTTAAAATAGGGCAGGCGAAATGAACTCGATTTGAGGGGGCAAATGTTTGTAAAATTTCGTGATTTTTAATATGAAAACCCTTGGGTATGTTTTATGTCAGACTGTAAATTTTCATGGTTTTTGGAGTTGTGTATGAATTGTTATGATTTTTCAAATCTGGAGTTAAAGAACTGTGAATGTTAAGTTCCAGAACTGAGTATGTGAAATAAATTCAGAATGACTTCCTTAAACTCCTTGGAAAATCATGATTTTTGGTGAAATAACTCTTATATGTGTCTAGTTTTAGACTGAAAAGTTTGGTGGAGATTGGATTATTGTAGAATTCTATAAAATTCTTCAAAGTTTCACTGTTCAGTTAAAAGGTCTGCAGACAGATTTGCTGTGTGAACGAAATTAAGGATTTTCAAGGGGTAAATGACCTTATTTTGACTCAATAAAATTCATGGACTATAATATGTATGTCTATTTGATTTCCATGAATTTTGGTGATGATTGGAAATGAATAACCTCTTATTATAATAATCCAACCAATATGTGTGTGTGATAGAGTTTAATAAATGATATTATTGGTTGGTTGAATTGTTGTTAACCTAAGAGATTTAATGACTTCTAAATGGACACTGATCAATATATCATGACTATGGCAATGGTTACCAGAGAGGAAGGAGAAGAAGAAGAGATGAACTTTAAGCAACTGCTTATCAAGAAATATATGAGAGCAAATTAAGAGGCAAGGCTAACCAGGTAAGTAGCTAGACCCTTCTGAGGACACAATAGATGTTAACTTTTAATGAAATATGTTTAATGATTGTGTTTGTGAATATATATGAAATGTGTAGATGGAATGTGGATTGGGCCATGAATACATGGACCTTGATATGAGAAATGATTTGATTTAGGTTTATAGTGATTTATGAAATTTGTGATTTCACACACTTTGATGAGTATGTGAGCTACATGTTGGTGTAAATTCTATGTGTGTGAGATGTAGAAATGTGAATGTGCTCTCATGTAGGTGAATTTGTTGTGATTTGGCTTGAATAATATTACCAATGAAAAGATGTGTGTATATGAAGAATAAAATACATGCCAAACGTTCTAGGATACTAATTCCTCATGTGGATGGCATGACAAATGAATATCTATGAAATACCATGTGTATTAGAGTTCCACGAATATGTATGAGTGGAAAATGAATGAGACCAGTTATACATGGAAATGGTTGTGCAACGATATGATTGAAATAAATCGAAGAGTAATGGAAGGTGTTGGCACGAATAAAGATGTCATTGGGGTTCTATATGTGTAGAAATGATGCCAATGTGTGGATTGTGCACATCCATAAGCGTATATGAGATATGTAGGCTTATTGTATTTGTGAATGTATATGTGATTAATGAGAAGCCTACGTAGAACCTCAATTATGAAAGTAAACTGCAATACTGTGATGTGCGAAGGCATGCATCATTGCGTGATGTGTTATGAATTTGAAATTTCATGCCAAGCCCATGGGAATATATTGAATGTCGAATGTGAAATGTGATACCGTTAAATGCTAGCATTATGGTGAATGAATTGTGATAAGTTGTGATTGGGTTAGAAGCTTGATATAAAGAGCTTCACTTATGTGACTGAAATGTGAAATGTGAAATGTGAAATGTGATATGTGAATGAAAGCTTAATATAGAGCTTCACTTATGTGACTGACTGAAATGTGAAATATGATATGTGAGTGAAGGCTTAATATAGAGCTTCACTTATGTGACTGAATGTGAAAACTGATATGTGAGTGGCATGCCATAACTTAGGATATTTGGCTCTCATGGCTTGAGGGGAGGTCTGGACCATGTGTTTCCCTACATGGGATTCGGTAGCATGGGCCCGGTATCACCCGGATTATCAGACTAGCCTCGAGCTATTTCAAGTGTAGGCATCTGAATGTATCCGTACTGTTACGTACTCCCATGGCTTGAGGGGAGGTCTGGACCATGTGTTTCTCTAGATGAGATTCGGTAGCATGGGCCCGGTATCACCCGGATTGTCAGACTAGCCTTGAGCTATTTCATGGGTAGGCCTTTGAATGTATCTGTACTGTTCTGTATCCCCATGGCTTGAGGGGAGGTCTGGACCATGTGTTTCTCTAGACGAGATTCGGTAGCATGGGCCCGATATCACCCGGATTGTCAGACTAGCCTTGAGCTGATTTATGGGTAGGCCTACATATGGGAATTGACTGTAAAATGAAAAGTCGTACCTTGATTAGAGAGCACTGTTCCTAAGTGTCTATGACTGTACTGTGGAAGCTTCTGAAATTATGTGAAATGGATATCCATATGAACAATGTAGCTAGCTTATGGAAACTCATGTGTGAATGATTTATATGTTTATGGGAGCACATGAGGATGTGATAGACTTGTGGAAAGTTTATGTGTAAATGAGACATGTGTATACAAATGGGTGTATGTGATGAGCTTTGACATAGAAAAGCCGTGTTTGATCACCCATAGACAAGTATTTAAAGAATTAGAAATATGATGGGATAAGTGAGTAATTGATCTAGGAAAATTGGCCAATGATGCAAGGTTAGTGCATGAGCACCATTAAATGGTACATGAGCTCATCTTTAACAGACTTAAAGAGGTATAGCTAGAGAATGGCATTGCTGTGCCATACTGTCCTTGCTGGAGCACCAATTGCACCGACTCAAGTAAGAGAGAATAAAGAGTTGGCGCATGCGTGCCTCTCCTTTGGTGCAGGAGCGCGGAACTGAAATTTGCAACGGATTGAAAATCAGAAACTTGGCACCGCCGTGCTAGTTCCCTTACGCAGAGGCGCAATCCTTGAACAATGAAATCAATTTTTGATTTTCTTAGTAGAGCACTGGTGGCTTATGTACTAAGAAATAATCGGTAATTGGTGATTTATGGAATAAGTTTTTAATAGTGGTCATAATCTGAAATGGTTATCGCCATTAATTGTTTTATTATGACTGTTACACCAATTTCATAATTCTAGCTACTTACTGAGTTTCATACTCACTAGTTTATTGTGTACCTCAGGTATTCGATCAGTTAAAGATTAAAGGAGGATTTCGGCATAGCGACGATTGTGTTCCCTTGGCAAGTTTTTATCCGCTGCAGTATTACTATGTTTGACACAGGGTGTGACACGAGGTCCTAAACAAAAAAAAACCTTCATAAATGGACACACCAATAAGAAGATTTGGCCTCTTCATAGTTCATGTAGAGCCGAGTCCCTCTCCAATTCTACATCTCGGATTCGTTGGAATTTTGGTTCATTAGCTTGTTTCAAAGATCCCACATTGTTTGAGTTAGAATTGGAGATTGTGTGTCCAAGAAGAATTTCTTCTACACCATTTATGAAGGTTCTTTCATTTAGAACCTCATTGTTTAAGGGTCTCTTCAAGGACCTGACCTTAAAGTTTGAATATTTTCTCTTTAGACATACAAATAAGAAGATTTAGCCTCTTTTGTAAAGGCTCAAGTCCCTCTTCAATTCAATTGTAGCCCCCAAGCAATGTGGATCTGGGATCTTTGTCTCCGACATAAGGCTAATGAGCCAAAATTCCAATTAGACCTCAGCGGAACACCCGCATTTAATATCTAATGTTTATAAATAACAACAGTACAATAAGCAAACCATCATCATAGAAGCACGCACCAAATCAAAGACATCTTTTTTCTGTTTTTAGCGGCCCGCCCCGCAATTACTTCGTAAAAAAGGAGGGGATTCTCATTGGCGAGCATAGTCCAATATCATAATCGAAAGCATAAAAATCAAAGATCCAAGGTATACAAGTCAAAGATATTTATAATAATTACTGATCTTCGAACAGTAGTAGAATTGGCTCTTTGCAAGCAAATGTTATGTATGTACAAAGACTTGCATCGCAATCCGAGACGTTCAATTTTAATCGAACTCTCATTAGCATGTGGCGATGTTTTAATAGCAAATTAAAAGTTGATATCTTTTAACGTAAATATAAATTACTTGCCAAAACGTTTACACCAACTAAATGTGCATGTACAAATTTTTTTACGATAATAATAATAATAATAAACTCCCTAAGAACGTTCAAAAGTAAAGCCACCAGAATAATGAGGGTGGCTAAAACCATTTTCATGCTAATTAAGAAATGGGTTTGTTATTTTTGAGAAAAATATTCTATAAAATTTGTATTTTCTTACAAAATTTAAATAATAAATTGAATTCCACACCTTTAAATATTAGATAAGGTAAGAAGATAGTTGAGGTGGTCCTACAATTACTTGCTAGTTAAGGGGGAGAATCTCATTGGGAGCATAGTGGGCATATCACGGGCCGTGGTCCAGTATTTAAGTTTCGAAGTCACAAAATGGCTTTAACAAAGTGAGCTTCTTTTCTAATTTTCCAAAGGGTTGTTCGTTCCCAACCAATTATGTTAAAAAGCCTCTTGTCCCATTTTGTACGGACGCTTATACAACTTTTTTTATAATCCTTTCATTTGGATAGGATCAGATCAGTCGAAAACTTTTTTTTTTTTTTAAATTTTGTCCTGCAGCTTCAATGTGTGAAACCAGCCATCAAAGTGTGACACATTAGCACGCAAGTGAGCCACAAGAGTTTGATAGGTTATTTGCACGTACATCGATTATAGAGTAAATTTTCTTAGTCATTATAACTACGATAATA
Organism: Boswellia sacra; assembly: GCA_013180625.2. NCBI lineage: Eukaryota > Viridiplantae > Streptophyta > Magnoliopsida > Sapindales > Burseraceae > Boswellia > Boswellia sacra. Next base: position 247,177 of record SNVD02009623.1, read on the forward strand.
TATCAATTATATGTTTGAATTTTCAAAATATTTTTATTATTGTGAGAAACTTATTCTACCTAAAATAGATGACAACTTTAAAGGGTTTGAATAAAATAAATAATGGTGTATTTTGAGAATTGATAGTTTAAATATTAATTTAGATATAAATGTATAATTTTAATGTATGTGATCTTTTTAAAAACAAATTTTTAATAAAATACCCACACAAACCTTCTTTAGGGGCAAAAGTAATGAAGAGATTCCAAATCCCAAACCTACCCTGCAATTTAGGATATCATTCTTCATTATCATCACCTAAAGCCGACAAGATGCTTTTCCACAACTAAAGAAAAAGACTTTTCCTTCCTTCAGGAGTTTTATTTTGGTGTGCCAAGGTCACATAAACTTCACATTAAGAATAACCAATGCCTTTTGTTTACTTCACTCAATGATCGTGTTCATACTACAAGATTTTACCTACATATAGATTTTACAATGATCATATTATACTAATGGGCTAACACCTTCTTTTTTTTTCTTAAATAAATTGAATTGTCGTATCATTTCTTCGCTACTAAATCAAAATGACATTAAATTTAGAAGAAACATATTTTAATGTGCGTCCGTGTATGTTAATAGCTAGTTAACTTAAGTTAAAAAATAGATGAAAGTCGTCTTTTGATATAAAATTAGATACAAATTTATAGCTATTGTTATACAACATCTAATTGTTGAGATGATCAATGGGTTTATATTATTAAATAAAATTTTTATTTATTTCTAATCTCAACTATTTGATTTAGTAATATCAATAATTATAAATTGTGTTCAAAGATCTCTTTCTATATAAATAAATGATCTCTCAACAAAGTAACTATTTGTCAATCCGATGACACATTGTAAAATCAAATCATTTGGCTATTAAATTAAACAAGTCAGCAAGATGAGGTATATTGGTTGTTAAATGCGTACTCTAACTTATTAATATTAGCTTATGTCATAAGGCACATGTTAACGTATGGAATGATAATATAATTTTTTTTCGAAGATTGTAAATTCTCTTAAATATTGTATAAAAAATTATTAAATTTATAAATTTTAAGTGAATTTATATAATATTTAATATATTAATACGTGTCATTAGGATGCAATTTAATGCATGTGATTGATAACTTATGTGAAAAGAAATTTTTGTTTTGAAAAGATTAACCCTATATTGTATGTTTGAAAAGGTAACTTTATATCGTATGTACAATACATTGGTTCATGGTGAACGGGCGTACATAGGAGTGAGCACATTCCGATTTTTTCCTAAGATGGGGGCGGAGGCATGGTGTCAGCGTCAGCATACACACTTTGCCTCAGCGCAAAAATTAAGGAAAATATCCCGCGAAGTAGAGAATCGTTGCCTTCCTCGCCTCAAGAGTCTACATGTAGACTTGCAAGGGAAGGTGACATGAAAGACCATGCTTCTTTGTTTTATAGTGCGCAAAGCTTTGAATTTTTTTAATATTCGACTGACCCATTGACTCACACTATTGACTCATCACTGAGACTCTTTCCTCTTTCTTCTTCTTCATCATCTGGGTTTCCCTCTCCTTCTTGTCTCTATTTCCTCTGGTAAGTTCTCTTGTTCTTTTTCTTTCAATGCATATTTCATTTGTTTACTCATCAATCTCTTTCAACCTGCTGCTGTTTTTATCATGGATTGTATTTTAAAATCATCTTACTTGTAACAAAAGAAAGAACTATGTTATAAGTTTGATAATATTTTGTACTTGATTCTAATTATAATATATGAATTTAAGAAATGGTGGGTCCAATGCACCTTATTTTCATTCAATTTGCAAAATCCATAATATGATTTCAAGAAATATTAGAAGTGTGTAGTGGGATGTTTTAACATGTGTTTTAATGGTCCAGTTATGTTGTTGAGTCAATGCCTTAGTTTTATATAAAGTTTTCCAATATCTTGAATTGGTTATTTTAAATGCATGATGTTTAGCTTAGAATGCTGTCTTTCTTCTCTTGACTTGTAAAATTTGTATCTTTCTTGGAAATTATTCTTGTCTACTATACATGGATCAACTTTATTTGTTGTTTTATGAATGTTTATTGGGTTACACTAATTTCATCCAGGCCTGTTAAACAAATTTTCCATTTTCACTTATCCCATCATTATTCCTATTTCATGTTTTTTTTTTAATGCCTACTTGTAGTTTGTAACATAGTGGTAAATCTTCTTGTTTTGTTTTAAATTAGGGTTTGTCTTTCCAAAAGGAGTTTAATTTGTGAAATTAAAAAAAAAAAATACCCTCAAAGAAATCAGCTTAAATTTGATTTTCTTGCTTAGGAGAAATTTAATTCAAATGAGCTTGATTGGCCATGTTTGTGTATCACATTTGTTTTTTTTTTTTTTTAATTTTGAAACCAACTGCAATTGTTCATTAACTGATTTTTCTGTGGAATGATTACAGTTTAGTAAATAAGGCAGATTTTGTTGTTCATATAACGTATTGAGTTGGGTTCGTTTATGTAAAATTTTCTTTAATTTTAATTTTATAACAATCACAAATTAGTCCAGTCTCAGAAAGTGACTAAAAATTTTAGCTATGGAGTTTTTAAGCTTTTGTGGATGTTAAGGTCACAATACTGATGTTATTATGTTTTCTAACGGTTTTTCTTTGTTGCTCTTTAAATTCTTGTTTCGACTTTTAGAACATACTCATTAAGGAATTTGGGGTGTTTTGCATGCGAAAATTTCATATAATTTGGTTTGATTAAGAATTCCTACACTCAAGATGAATTCAACCATCATTTCATCTATATTTCTTTTATGTTTCGTGTACAAAGCTTTTGTGCATTGTCTAGTATGTATGAAAATATAAATCCAAGTTACTTCCCACGACTGACTCCTATTTGCTGGGTAAAAGTGCAGAATAACGTCATTTATGGGTAAGACAATTCATGTGTTTGGATTCCCCTCTAGTGTGTCAGCAGCAGATGTCAAGAGATTTCTTGAGTCATATACAGGTGAAGGAACTGTTTATGCTCTCAAAGTTAGGCATACCAGAAGCGGGGCTACAAGAGCTTATGCTATTGTCCAATTCACAACAAATAGTGGTGTTGAGTTGATAGTAAGTCGACGACTATGGTATGGGGCTTCATATCTTCAGGTTCGGGAAGCAGAGGCTGATATTGTGCCAAGGCCTAGAACCATTACGCATAGCATGGAAGATATAACTTTACATTTTGGCTGTCAGACCTCCAAGGAAACATTTGCTGTTCTCTGGAAAGCGGTAAATGTCTCCGTGAATTTCGGCATTGGAATGCGAAGGTTAAATTTTCTTCTCTCTTATCAACGTGCAGAATATAGGCTTGAGCTTGCCTATGAGAATATTTGGCAGATTGAGCTACACAGCCCACGTGGTCAAAGAGCAAAGTATCTCCTAATTCAGGTTGTTTTACTAGTTTTAATCATTTGTTGGAAATCCAATAGTATTTTATCCTATTACTTGTTCAATATGATGAAGTCTCGTTGCTTATATTGCATGAATTGAATAAATTTGCAAATTCCATTTTGCGAATTTGTTTTTATTAGTTCTAAATTTACATGTAAATTATGATGTGTCATGGTGGCCGGGTTCTTAACTGACTGGTCAAGAGAGGTTTTTCTTCCGGGGCTTGCAACTCCATTGTTACTGTGAGGCAGTTATAAGTTATGCCTGTCAAAGAAATATATGAAACTAATAGTTTGTAAGTGGGCTTCCTGTTGTCTTTCTGTTTCTGAGAAATCCAACTGGTTCAATTCTGTGCAATTGAAGTTTTACAAATTCTAAATATGAATTGCACTTAAGGTAAATTTTAGAATAATCAGTTTTACATTCCATAAAATTAAAATAATTTACTTTTAACATAGAGAAATTTGAGTTGTTAACATCAATAAATTGAGAAATGATTTATATGGCGAATTCACAGCTTTTTTGGAGGGTTATTTATGTGGGCTTGTCAAAGGGAAAATGATAGATTGGTTGCAGGTGCACCCTCTATTAAACTTGACATATACATTTCAAACATTTGGCACATATTGCAATTGAAAATTTAGGGATATAGATAGAACAGAATCCAATTATCTACACAATATTGCACATCATGTTTAGACTATGCTTGTTTCTGTTGTAAACTATTACTCTGCCAACTCTAAATGATTCTTTTTTGAATTTGCTTGATTGTAAGTTATATGGCGCTCCTCGGATTTTTGAGAGAGAGACACGGTCTCCAGGTCTTGTCTTTGATAACCCTTTATTCAACTTCTTTAAGGATGTCCCTGATGATCAATGGATTAGGGCAACAGATTTCACCCCATCAAGCTCTATTGGGCAGTCGACTGGATTATGTTTGGAACTCCCACACAGGCTTGAACTTCCAAATTTCCGAGAAAACTTTGCTTACTACAAAGAAAGTGAAGGCAATTTTGTTTTGCAAAATGGTCATTCTTATTCTTGCAATCGGACTCTGGTTCCAATTGTTTCTCCTCCCTCTGGCATTCACTTGCCATATGAAATCTTGTTTAAGATCAATTTGTTGGTTCAAAATGGGTGTCTTGCAGGGCTAGCACTTGATTCTAATTTTTACAGGTTGGTTGATCCGTCTAGAATAAACAAGGACTGTATAGAACATGCTCTAGATAAACTTTACCAAATAAAAGAATGTTGCTATAGTCCTTCAAGATGGCTCAATGAGCAATACCAAAGATACTTCTCAGCTACCAATAGGCCAATATCACCAACTATAACATTGAATGATGGTTTGGTATATGTACACAGAGTTCAAGTAACTCCTTCTAAAGTTTATTTTTGTGGTCCAGAGGTTAACGTCTCAAATCGCGTACTACGCCACTTCAAAGAATATATTGACAACTTTCTTCGTATTTCCTTTATTGATGAGGATTGGGATAAAATTCATTCAATGGCTGTATCTCGGCGTTCATCTTCTGCAACTGAGCATAGGAGAACTGGAATTTATACAAGGATTCTTTCTATCCTACAAAATGGCATTGTAATTGGTGATAAGAAGTTTGAGTTTCTTGCCTTTTCATCAAGTCAATTGCGAGAAAACTCTGCTTGGATGTTTGCCCCTAGAGATGGGCTTACAGCTGCTGATATAAGGGGGTGGATGGGTAATTTTCGTCAGATAAGGAATGTTGCAAAATATGCTGCTAGGCTAGGTCAGTCATTCAGTTCATCAACTGAAACTCTTAGTGTTAGCAGGAATGAAATGGAGATCATTCCTGACATAGAGGTTGAAAGGGGTGGAACTAAATATGTATTCTCTGATGGTATTGGGAAAATTTCTGCTGAATTTGCTAGGAGAGTGGCCCAAAAATGTAGCTTGCAAGGTTTTCCTCCATCTGCGTTTCAGATTCGATATGGTGGATACAAAGGGGTGGTGGGTGTTGATCCAACTTCGACAAAAAAGTTATCATTGAGAAGAAGCATGTTCAAATATGAATCTGATATCATGAAACTGGATGTTTTGGCATGGAGCAAGTATCAGCCTTGTTTTCTGAATCGTCAGCTGATTACTCTTCTTTCTACCCTTGGAGTTCAGGATCAAGTTTTTGAAAAGAGACAAAAAGAAGCTGTTGATCAACTGAATGCCATCTTAACAGATCCTCTAAGGGCTCAGGAGGCTTTGGATTTGATGTCTCCTGGAGAAAATGCTAACATTCTCAAAGAAATGCTAAAGTGTGGTTATAAGCCAAGTACTGAACCGTTCCTTTCGATGATGCTGCAAACATTCCGAGCATCAAAGTTGCTGGATTTGCAGACTAAAACAAGGATATTTCTTCCAAATGCAAGATCTATGATGGGGGTTTTAGATGAAACCAGAACCTTGGATTATGGGCAGGTGTTTGTGCAATTCTCTGCTGCTGGACATAGGTATTTTTCAGATTCTATCATGCCCAGCAGCAGTGCTACTCAGCAGCTCTTTATTGTTGAGGGAAAGGTTGTTGTTGCAAAGAACCCTTGCTTGCATCCAGGAGATGTGCGTATTTTAAGAGCTGTGAACGTGCCAGCTTTGTATCATATGGTGGATTGTGTTGTATTTCCACAGAAAGGAACAAGGTAAAACTTGTAACGCTAGAACCTAGAATCTTGTGTATACTGAATTTCTATTTCATAGGAAATACCTAGATTTCCTTGTTAGACTTAAACTCCGAGCTCATAGATATCATGTTCTGTTCAACGGCATGCTTGCAAATGCATATTCTGTCAACCTAGAGAATAACTTTACATTCTCTACTTTCCTTTGTGTTTGTGGACTGCATACTTCTATTCATCATCCACCTCACCTCAGCTGTTATATGGCTTTATAGAGAATATAAAGTATGTTTGTGCAGTGTGACACAACATTGGTAATGTGCATTTGCAATATGTATTTTGGAGTTTTCAATGGTGAAAAGTGCAAAGTAACATGTTTCTGCTTAATTAAAAATTTGAAACTCCTAGCATGCCTTCTGATTGTATCAATCTGCCACATGCTATTTACAAGCATGTCTAACAATCTCTACCATGTGAAAGTGTCATCTTGATTTAGAGATGAAGAAACATTGGATGCTTTGATAAATTAGGTGCTCGGTTGTCTTTGGTATTTGGTTCTGAAGTTTGATTATATGTACCTCTTTTTCTCCCATTTTTACTTATTTTTATTTGTCTGGGGGTCAACAAGATAATTCCACATAATTTAGATTTTAGCCCAAGGAAATGGACAAGTAAAGATATACTTGCAATGACAATGGATGATGCATTTCATTTGGCTAAAACTATGATTTACTTTGTGTACAAAATTTATTTATAATGACGATGGATGCATATATTTGTTTTGGAAAGTTATTTTTTAATTGTTTATACATGATATATAATTCAAATTTGCAAGCTTTATCAGTTAGAATTGTAATATATTGTGCTATTTCTGCGTTTATCTATAATAAAGTGATGGGTCAACTTAATTTCCTGCTCAGTAAATTTTTCTTTGACTGACATTTGAAATCGAATTGCAATGTTAGACCTCATCCAAATGAATGTTCGGGAAGTGATTTGGATGGAGATATCTATTTTGTCTGCTGGGATTCCGAATTGATTCCACCACGGCAAATCCAGCCCATGGACTATACCCCAGAACCAAGTATTCAGTTAAATCATGATGTTACAGTTGAGGTATTATTATTATTATTATTATTATTATTTATGGTGTATTGTTCAAAATTGAAGCTTATTTTATCCAATCAGCGTATTGAAAAATCATTGAGATGAATTTGTTTGCGTCCAGATGTACTCATAACTTCCGTGGATTTTATGTTTTACTTACCTTCATTCTCATGCCATACAAATGTACAACCAGACGATCTATTTCTTTGGTTATTTACATGTGACTTGTTAATTTCTTCTGTGCAGGAAGTTCAGGAGTATTTCACCAACTACATTGTGAATGACAGTTTGGGAATTATTTCAAATGCTCACACAGCTTTTGCAGATAAAGAGCCTCTGAAAGCAATGAGCCAGCCGTGCCTAGAACTAGCACAGAAATTTTCGGTCGCAGTTGACTTTCCAAAAACTGGTATACCTGCTGAAATACCATCACATTTACATGTCAAAGAGTATCCAGATTTCATGGAAAAACCAGACAAACCCACATATGAATCACGCAATGTGATAGGAAAGCTTTTCCGAGAAGTGAAGGACATTGCAGCAGACACAAACTGTATCAGGTCCTTCACTCGGGAAGTAGCAAGGCGGTCTTATGACGCTGACATGGAAGTCGATGGCTTTGAGGATTACATTGACGATGCTTTCTATCACAAAAGCAATTATGACTATAAACTGGGGAATTTGATGGATTACTATGGCATCAAAACTGAAGCTGAAATACTCAGTGGTGGTATTTTGAAAATGTCAAGAAATTTCACAAAGAGAAGAGATGCAGAAGCAATCAGTATGGCAGTAAGGGCCCTGAAAAAAGAAGCTAGAGCCTGGTTCAACAAGAGGGTAAATGAATCAGATTCTGAAGATGATGTATATGCAAAAGCATCAGCTTGGTACTATGTTACATATCATCATACTTACTGGGGTTGCTACAACGAGGGATTGAATCGAGATCATTATCTTAGCTTTCCATGGTGTGTTTATGACAAGCTGATTGAAATCAAGCAGAACAAAATAAGGAATACAAATGTTATGTCATCTCTGCAGCAGTGGTTCAGTTATGGACTGCAGTTGTTGTGAGAAACTATGCTTGTGTTGCTATCTGCTACAAGGCTTTTAAATGTCTGATGTCCTGTATAAAATATGCGTGAGAACAGATGTGTATTGGATTAAACAACTGTTAGATATAAGTTTGTGTGTGTATTATAATATGTAAATGCCCCATGAGACTGGATTAACAACTTTACTTCCAAATTGTTTTGTGAAAATTCTCTTCATGGCGGGCGCAGCGCTTCATGTGCTGCCAACTCTAACAAGCCTATTGGGCCCAAAAAATAAAAGGATGGTCACTCCATTCTCTGCTCTTCTCGGCTCAGAGAAGTCCAGTTGAGATTCTGGCCGAAAAAGATTGCTAGGCTTAGAATCAAAGAAATGCAATATTTCTAACACATTAAAGAAAAATTCTTTCTCTGAGAGTATAAAAAGATAAAAATTGATACCATCGAAATTTTGTTCGTTTTTCTAGCTAAGAGCTTCTCATATTTAAAAGTATCTTAGCTTGTGCTCCCGGACTTGCATAAACCTCAGAAAACGTTCGATTTAAATAAAAGTAATTGAAATACTTGTAGCGTCAAGCAACTAGCTAAAGGAGTAAAAAATTAACAGAGCAAATTCAATTATTGATTCAGTGGATAGAAATGGAAAAACAAGAGATAGAGGATTTAATTTTACCGCATCCTTCCTTTTTTATCACATGAAATCCTGGATCTTGATCTTTGCAGAAGCTATTTCCCATATAAAGTTTATTTAACACCAACACCTAATTAGCAATAAAAGGAAGTTCCTAAATAACGTAGAGGAAAAAAAAATTCAGGTGGGTAAATATCCTGCATGTGTAAAAACTAAATTTTCAGACCGATACAAAAGCACAAATTGTAAATAAAAGCAATATATAGATAATAGATTTATGTAGTGTAACAACCCTAATTTTTTTTTGATAGGGCTCTATAATCATTATGGGAGTTAGTCAAGGATAATAATAATAAATAAAAAAAGAGTTTTAATTAGATTTGAATTGGAAGATATAAGTAGGGGTTAAGCTTTCTAACTTTTGAAATACATTTATCTCATCTAGTATATATAAACATTATTATTAGGGTTTTAAACATGAAAGCTAGGTGGAGGCTTTGAAACTCAAAGATCTTCAAGGTAAGATCGCATTCTCCTTAGTTTGATATAATGATTATTTACTAGAAATTATTGTTGCCTAGATTTATACTAAGATTTTTGCAGAGGTTTAAGAAACAGTTTAGGATTTTCAAATTTATTAAGAGTCTTAAAAATAGAATTTAGTCTACTCTTTTTCTATGTTGTTATGAACAAAAATATGAACCTGTAGAATTTTATTTCACAAAAAAAGGTCAACATTTCAATTTATTACGAACTTTTGAACTTTCTATTGAAATCCTGGAAAATACTATAGATTCTGGATGTTACGAATTTTAGAAATTTTTTTTCATATGCTAGAGGAGTCAAAATATTTCAAATTTTAAATGTTGCTTTTTCAAGATGATATATATGTTTCTGTAAATTTTCAGGATTTTAAGCATGTAGAATAATTGTTATGAAATTTTAAATTTAAAACGTCTTAATCTGGAAATTCTGGATAGAGTTTACTAGTAGAAAACGAAAATCTTTAAAGAATAGTTTCTGATCGTAAATTGCATTGAAAAATTTTTGCTTGAATAATCTATGTGTCTAGTTTTCGTCTGCAAAATCCTAGATTAATTGGATTAAGATATAAATTTCTAAAATTTCTGGAATAACCTCTGTTTAGGGAATGAGACTTAAACAAAACGGTTTACTTATGATTTTTTAAGGGAATTTTGTAGCACATTTTAGGTGTTGAGTTTATGACTTTATCAAAATGTTTTCTGGTTATGTCTTAGGACAATTGTTGGACGAGTAGGAGCTAGGATATTTCTCTTTTTCGATCGATCAAGGTAAGTAACATCATACATGTACTGTGATTAAAGTGTAATGTGTTTTTAATGAATATCTTGATATGTTAGAAAATATTTTTATGAGAAATTATATGAATTATTTTTAACGAATATCTTAATATGTTAGAAAATTTTTATGAGAAATTATATGAATTATTTTCGGTTTTAGAATATAAATTATGAAATTAGAGTTTTAACAAATCTTTTAAATTGATTTTCAAAAACCGTTTTTATGTTAAAACCCGTTTTAGTGAAAGGAACTTTTAACAAATTATTTTACAAAAATTCAGAATATATGTTAAACGTTTCCCTGACTCTTTTTTAGAAGCTTTGATATTTTGATGACCTTATGCTTATCTACGAAAAATCATTAGACTATGTACTTTGAGTATTGTGTTATTTGTCATGGTTTTAAAATGTTTTGACTCATTGTCCATAATATCTTAATACCATTGTGAACTCTGAATTTTGAACCCAACTGTGTTATTAGTGTGCATATGACTTTCTGGCGGGATCACCGGGATTACAGGTGACATTATTGTCTGATTTTCTGGTCGGGTCATGGGAATTACGGGTGATACTAGATTACATAAGTCGATGAATGTTTTATGATCTTTAATGATATTGAATGATTTCTTTGATCTTAAATGTTACAAATGCTTATGACTTTGTTTTTATTAAGATATGATTCTGGAATTGAAGTATTAAATTATGAATTATATGATATTTTTATAATTACTTTAAGATACTAAATGGTTGTGTATGATTTTACTTACTAAGTTGACGGCTCACCCCTCGCCTCTAACATTTTGCTGAGTAGTCTTAGAAGTTAGTAGTTAGGCTTGCGGATTGATGTCGAGGCTTTTTTTTTATTTTCGGAATTATGCAATAAGAATATTTTTTTTAAAATAATTGTGTTTGGAATTTTAGATTGTTAGAGTTTGTTTTGATTAGAGAGATATTAAATTTATTGTTATATTCACTTTTTTCTAATAAGAATAATTATTGAAGTTGTTGTTTAGAGATTTATTTTTAGTTTTTTCCTAACCCATTAGCAACAATTGTGTTTCCGTTTTGGGGTGTTACATGTAGATAATAATATTATATCTATGCATGGACAAAACAAACATTCCTCACTACCAAAAATACAATGAGTGGAATTTCCAATTCAACAAAATCAATATTATATCTGTACACTACACGAATTTTTTAAATATTTGTCACTTTACAATTTTTTTATTTGGCAGTTTTTTAAAAAAGTAAGAAATATAACACTGATCTGAAAGTCAAACCTACATATTCATCTTATTTGTCACTTTTGTCTTTATTCAATTCAATATTTATCACATTTTATAAAAGGGTGATAAGTATTTGAGTACTATATAATCTTTTCCTTTTCCCCCTCACATTTTCGTCCTTTTTTTTTCATCTTCTCTTTTCAAGTATGCGAATATAATAATAAAAAAATTGAAAAAATGGACACAATTAGGGGTCCTTAATGAAATTTGGACACATCATGAAAAATTTTCATGCCATAGATACTTTCTTGACAAAAAGACTCAAATACCCTTTGAAATGCAATTTATTTCTAAGCTCTTTATTTTCCTCTTAATTTCCTTCACAAAAGGCACAAAAATGACATTTCTGCCTAAATGCTCGACACTCGAACACGACACTTGACACTCGACACGAGATGAGAAATAAATTGTCGAGTGTCGCATTCGAGTGTCGGATACATCATCAAAGAGTTATAGTGTCAGATTCTTCATTCGACACTCGAGATGTGTCGGATAGCTGACACTCGACATATTGGATGAAAGAGAAAACAATTTTGTCGAGTGTCGGATGCAAAATTCGACACTGTAAACTCTTTGAAAGATGTATCTAACACTCAACAAAATTGTTTTTACTCTCATCTAGTGTCGAGTGTCGAGTGTTCGAGTGTCAGATTCAAGTGTCGAGCGTTTTATATTTGGCGTTTTTTTAAACAAGTGAGAAATATAAAATTGATTTGGCTCTTTGTATCCTTATTTTCGTTTGGCTCCATTTTTTTCATTTCATTCCCTCTATGATCTTTTCGTTTCCCCCTTTCAACAAAAGCGTGCCCTAGCAGTACTCACTTCGTTACTCATCCCAAATCAAACCGAATCACTACTGAGATCTTTGAAATCTCTCTAATTCTTATCAGCTCGATCATCAATCAAGGATTTTATTATCTGAGAATGCATTATTGGTGAAAAGATCGAGCATGTTAACCCCATTTTTTTGCATTCCTGGGTCTCAAGATTAGCGACACCCTCTTCCTTGACCAGTAGCGCACCGATCGAGCTCTGTCCTCATCTCATCTTGTGAGTTCTCTTCTTCTTCATGATTTATCTTTTTCATTATCTTGTTCCACCTGTTGTAGTTAGGGTTTTGTTTTCCTTAAAGGAAACACTTTGTGTCGTAAAGGTAAATGTCATAGCTTTTATTATTTTTGCTCGTCTTTCCTCTTATTTTTTGACAATTTTAATTTTCTAAGCATGATTGTGATATTAAACGTATTAATTTGGATTAGAATCTAAAGCTCTTCTATGTTCTTCAATGTTCTAATGCGGTAACAGTGATTAGGAATCTATTAATTGGAGCTAATTGTGAGAAGCATCTCTAAGATCTGTCCTGTTGTTTAGAGAGATGAATACGAGAAATTTGTAAGTTTTTCTATGAATTTTTGCTCATGGGTATTGTGAATGTGACTGATTGCTTATCAAATCTACCAAAAATTTATACAGTTTTGGTGCTGAAATTTGTTTGAGTTCTACTTATAGTTAAGGTTTTAATGTGGTGTTACGATGAATCTTCTTTTTGGTCATGAGTGTCTCCTTCTTCACCTGCTTTATATGTTAAGATTCTTATAACTTGTTTGATAAAATGCCTGAATGATCTGTTTTGTAACTGATTAAGTTGGTTATTGATTTTAAGTGAAATTTTATTGTCAAGAGTAAAGATATTGGTGTTGTGTGAAAATAATAATAGATATTGGTGTTGTGTGCAAATATGGGCATTTTTCTTATAGTGTCTTGTTGTAATAAGATATTCTTGCAGGTTATCGGAATTGATCTATTGTCTCAATCCTTATTACCAGCCATTGTTGAGCTTGCTGAGGATAGACATTGGAGAGTTCGTCTTGCAATAATAGAGTATATTCCTTTATTGGCCAGCCAGTTGGGTGTAGGATTTTTTATGATAAACTTGGTGCTCTTTGTATTATTTTTTGATGGTTTTATTATTTTTTCTTTTTTCAGCTTGATGATATGAAAATTGATGAATATTATTTCTTGACTTTACATGAATGACAGTATCTTTGAAATTCAATTTCAGTTCTTGATGTAATTCAAATGGATTAGTTTTGTCCAAAGTAACTTTCCAACATGGTATTATTTCCTATTGAGATGTAAAAGAAGATTCTAATATTATTGTGTCTCAGTCAGTGAATGATAGAAATGATTAAATAAATTCTTTAAGAAGATGTTTCTGTCTTGAGTGTTGTTTAAAATGTCTGGAGCTTAGATGTTTTTGTTTGTGATTTTATAGCTGATGCAAGGACCTTGGTTCAATAGGCAAGGAATGAAACAGCTGAGTTTCGCTTCAGATATGTTTATGAAATGCCTGTAGATGTATTAGCTAAATAGTATAATTATTACTTCTTGTTTAGCATGCAATTTTATCAGCTGGCTTTGCTTGCTTTGTAGCTCAACTTCTCTTTTATAATCGTCAGAAGCTGAGGTCAAGCCTTGAGGAAGGCTATCACTTTAACAAGCCTGACCCCAGCTCCACAAATGGAAAATTTGTATTTTATTCTTTAGCACTATTGTATCTCAAAGATTTGAAGTATTTCTATTTCATCATTGCTATCACAGGTAAAGAAAGCTTGTCTAATCTAGCGACAGAGGCAGCAAGCAAAGCTCTTCAGATGGCAGAGGTTGATCCTAATGATGTTGACCTAGTTTTGTTGTGCACATCCACTCCAGAAGATCTTTTTGGTGGTGCTCCTTAGGTATAGGGCTATGTGATGGTATATATTGGCAATTAATTAATGAGTGTCAAACATAATGCGTTATATTCTTGAAGCGAGCTGCGTTCATGTTTCTGATTATGTGGGGTTGTGTATTTCTCTGCATTCTGAAAATGCTGCTTTTAGATGTGCATCAATATCAGCATATGACATGTCACTGAAATTTTTGTTTTTTTCTTGAGGTAGTACTAACTCTTGATTTTCAGAGGAAAGCATTTGTTAGCGTTGAAAATTTCATTATATCTCTCTGCTATCTATATTTAGAATCTTCAGGGCAAAAAATATAATGTTAAACAAATGTATATGTACGAATTACACTGATTCATAGAGACAGAAATGTGATTTTTCCTTTTTTATTGTTGCAGTTGTGTTGATTGTATGTTATATATCACACTATTCTTCATGGCCTATAATAGGTACTTAAATTTTCAATGATCCTGTATATAATCTGTGTAAGTCTTGGTGTTATCAGCCATTAAGAGTAAGGAATCTGAAAATTTTTATTGAGCTTCATTTTTCTGGACAATAATGCCAAAACTGCAATATTATAGAAAACTGGATAGCAAGTCTTTCTATTGGTTTCTTCTATATTTTGACTTGGAAATGCAACTGCTCTAAGATTAATATAAACTACTTTTTCTGCCTTTTTTTGTATTCATCATATTCAAAAGGCACTTGGCTGCAAAAACAATCCTTTGGCTTATGATATTACAGCTGCATGTAGTCCAACAACAACACTTGACAAAGAGAATGGGGTAAGATGAGAGAGAACATATGGATGGTGCAATGTCTATTAATATAGTTCAGTGGCCTGTGTGCTAGCTTCTTACAAATTATGAATGCCTTTCTTTCTCCCTCCTAAATGGTTTCAAAACTTTTTGTGACCTGTGTACTAAATCATCTCCTAAATGGTTTCAAAACTTGTCTCCATTATTCTTACTGATCCAGCTGTTATATCTTGTAGATCAATATTTAACTAGTTTGAGGGGTTAAGAAAAAAATTATGTCTCCTGCTCAATTTATATAGTGTGAGATTCTTTTGTAGGTGTAAGTTGATTTTAATGTCTCATAGTGTTAGTTCATTTTTCAGGTGTTTAGTTCGGTTGTCAATGTTTTGAGTGACTTATTATGATAATTTTCGACTTGTCAAGCATCAACCTATTATATATATAGAAATCTTTTCTGTTGACATAAGTCTGTTTCTTAAATTTTTTAAAATACCCATTATATATATATTAAATTTTTTTAAATACTTGACGGCTAAAAACTGTCAAGTATATATTTTTTTAAATTTTTAAAATTATTTATACTTGGCGGTAAAAAATCGTCAAATATAGTAATTTATACTTGGCAGCAAAAAATCGTCAAGTATATATTTTTTTTAATTTTTAAAATTATTTATACTTCACGGCCAAAAACCGCCAAATATAGTTAGGTACATATTTGGTACGTTGACCGACCGCCAAATTGACTATATTTGACGGTACTATTGATGGCGCTTTCAAGACCGTCAAATATATACTTATTTGACGGCCAAAAACCGCTAAATACGAGTATTTTTCTTGTAATGGTACTAAAATTAACTTCTATTGGCATATATATTTGATTGGAGAACCCAGTGGTTTCTCTTATCATGACCAAGCAGTGCAATATCGATCTCATCGTGGTTGCGTGGATACTTACCTATCTGCATTAGACAACTGCACATGCCCAGTTCCATCAAGATTCTAAAAATTCTTGATCGAGCAATACACATAAGGGCCAAGATGCCATTAATTGATGATATTTCTTCTCGAGAATAAGAATTTAATTTCTCCGGGGCGGTTTTGGACGGAAAATGAAAAGTGAGATTAAATAAGCCTTATAAATGATTGATTCCTTTTATTTTATCTGCTTTAATTCAATCTTTTTTCTTCCATTATGTTGCATATCTATTTATCCTTTAAACTAAACACCAATAGTTAATTTATAATTAAGGACATTTAATTTCCGGTTAGTGACCTTGTGATACAAACAAACACAGAAATGGTAACTAGCCTTGTTTTTTTTTTTAAAAAAATAATAATTTTCTTAAGTCTGTCACAAGGTCAGATCTTTTCCAATTATAACAACACGAGTGCACCAACTAAATACATCACATAATTATTCATCTCGGAGAATCTTGAAACTGAATCATTTACGTTGCAGCACAGCAAATAATTGAATTCCATCCCTGTAACATGATGTCATCTCGTCATTAATCTCATCAAGCTTTTCTACCAACCGCCCGTACATTTCATGGTTAACCTCATCCGGGAAATGTTTGCTGAACATTCCCTCGCTTGCAGCCCTTACGTGCTTTACAAATTCTGGCATATTAATCCGACCCTTCAACCAAGGTGCTGGGTTTGTTAATCCTAATACGTCAATGCTGAAATACCCATTTTTTTCTACCACTGCTGCAAATTCTCCGGGAGGGCAGGAATATAGAGGTAAGTTGAAAGCATCAACCTGAGCTTGAGTTATTAATCCCTGTAGATTTTGACATATATATCAGTGTCACGACAACAAGATTGTAAATTCGGTAAAGTTTGATATACACTTAAAAGCCTAGAGTATCAAGTATGGTCCCACGTGAAACGAGATCCAATGTCTAATAGTTCTTTGAGAAATGGAGATTGAGAAAATTTTAACTTAAAACTTTTAGTTTTGATATCATATTAAGTAACTATTTAAACTAAAAACTTAATCCATTAGGAATGGATCCAATATTGATATTTGAATCTAACAATATCAAATCTTATTGATTTCACCAAAAATCTCTAACAAATCATAGATAAAGGTCCAACAGTAGTATTTAAACTCTAATAGTAACACAAAACAAATGTTGCATTTGTTATAACAAAATGATGAAAATAAGTTATTAAATTAAAAATTATTAATGTTAGTTTAAACTTACCTCTTTTGCCATATCGTTGAAGATGTTACCCATGCAATTATACATGAGCCCATTTGCGATCTCAGAAAAGGGCATTCCATCAGGGATGCTTGGACTGCTAATAATCATAATTCCTCCAGGCACAATTTCTTTAGCTCTAGCATCCAAAAAGCTTTCCAGGTCCTTGGCAAACTGATTTGCATATGCCTTCACTACTTCTGGTGGAGCAAATGCGTAGTGAATCCTGCCCTTGTTCCATGCAGGAGAACTCTCATCTAGCAATTCCTCTGGTGCCTTGGACAGCCAGTGAAGTGCAAAAGAGACATTGACTACGTGGAGAAATGACGCCGGGAACAACCGTTTATGAAAAGACCCTGGAACTCCAGCTGCAAAGTATTCTCTTCCTTCGGGAAGATTGGTAAAGAGAGTATTGAAATCGTTGAAGGATTCGTCATTGAAGAACACTTGGAATTCGGGGAGTTGAGAGTTGGGACATTGAGAGTGGTACTTCTGCTTTATGATTTCTATCAAATCTTGCATGGAATCGAAGGTATTTGGTCCAACTGCACAGCCACAATCTGCAAGCCGAATCGTGTTTGTTGATGTTGAAGAAGAAAGCAAGGACTTCACGTCTAGTTTCCTTATAATTGCATCATCAATTTTCTCCTTTGCAACATTAATAGCTAGTTTCTGTAATTTTTTAACATAAAGTTAAAAGTTTAAAATTAATCGAATTTCTATTCGGAAATTTATATATAAATATTAATTTATAGAATTTTCAATAAATTTTGATATCTTAAGGTATATTTTTTGAGATCTTAGGAAAGAACTTGACAATAGCATTTAACCTTTAATTCCATCTCATTCATATTGTTGAAAATCAATGATATATGCTATTCTATTTATAATTTTATATGATGATATAAGGAGGGGAGGATTTTATGATTTTTTCCTATAGAAGAGTTAGTAATTTGCAAAAAGTTATATCATTTTTTTGGATGTTACAAAATGTCTAGAGTCACTAAATTTTCAATTTAAGTATTTCTTATTCAATTAAATTGAATGAAAAATTAGAAGTAAGTGTCAAATTTTATATTTGATTAGAATCTTTTGACTTAAAAAAGGTTGCCTTGAAAGTTTGACATAAATTTTAAAACATGTATTCCTTTAATTGGATGGTAATTAATTATAATTCTATTACTAATTAAAGATAACATTAAAAATATATCTTTTCTCTTTGGTTTTTTGAAAATGATTTCATTAAGATAAATACTATAAGTATTTACAAGCAATTCATACAATTCAAGTAGAATGAATAGCTACTGATTCATATATATTATATAAGTTAATTTATTGAGAGAAAATTATAGACAAAGTCAACCCGTGTCCAGAACAAGATGTAACTGGTTTTTTGAGTTGAACAGATATCTTTGAGTCTCCTGAAAGAAGTCAACTAGTGTTATGAGAGACCATGTGTACGCTTGCATCAATTGTATATTCTTCTATTAATTGATCTCCCGCTGGAACTTGCTTAATTGAACGTAGATTCTCATGGGCAGATCCATGAGACCCTTGGCGTTGAAATTTGGACATCATCTCATTATTTTATATGGCGTATGATGAGCTGACTTTTTGGCGTGTTTTATTTTATATTGACTTCCATACAGTATTTGTATTTTTTTAATATTTCTGATGACATAATTGATAGTTTATCTTAACATAGTTGAGATCTTGGCTCAGAATGAAGAGGGAAGTTATTTTTGAGATCTTGAGTTAATTGAATCGATTGGTGAAGTGCATGCATTCATTTATCGAATATTAAAGCATAAAACATCAAATAATTAATGTTTGAAAATTTGGTTCTGTCGTGTACATATACATTTATAAAAATACCATACTAATTAATTAGCATGACTAGCTACACATATATACACAAGCAAGACAAGATTAATAATAAATTTGAAGAGTTGAACATTATTATTTGGCAATTAATTAAGTTCGACGTTTGAGATGAAAAATGGAGAAATAATCTATGATTTTGGAACTTGTATTTTGTATTATTTAGGGAACATTAATTAAATAGTTAATAACAACTACCATGATAATAATTTATTATTTTAATTTAGGTGATTCTCTTTAATGCAATACACATTCATAAATCGGTTCCAGTCCATCTATATGCGACATATTATGGATAGATCGATTTATTCTGTCTAAAATCTTTGACATTATTCAAACATATACCCATATAATAAAGTTTCTCTTTTATGAATCCCAAATATACCATGTAATATCAAAATTTTTTATGCGTCATGTGTTGATCACATAAACATACAGTTGCATCATTCAAATTAAGAGAATTATTAATTATGAACGTGTAGGTAAAATTAGGGAATCAGACCTGGTAGATGGAGTTTTTGAAGTAGCTGTTGGTGCCATTTCCACCGACCACCTGGAATGGTGATGCATCCCGCAAAGCTTTTGCTTCATGATCTTCGTGCTTCTTGGAGAACTTTGACCCAGAAACCAATGTTGCCATCTCTTCTCTGCTTGACTGCAGCTGGTTATCTCTATTGTTTCAGATCACAATAGAGAGAGCTACTTAGCTAGTAAACAAAAGGTATGTGAGAAGTCTCTGCAACCTCTCAATTTATAGGTAAAGAGAAGGTGGAGGAGTAGCTACCTAGGCAACATCAATGGCACAAAAACAATCAGTAACGGATTCCTAGCTAGCTAGCAGCTATTATTTGAATATTATAATTACTTGTTAGACTCATGGATGGATCCAAGCTAGGCTGACTTCATAGGAAAGAGACGTTAGGCCATTCATTAATTTCATGATTCATATTGCGATGGGCTATTAATGACTACTTTTAATTAAATTAATTTTAAAATATAAATGAATATATTATTTTAAAAATATTATCCAAAATCTAAATCGACCAGAATATACATAAAATCAAAAGGTGTATGCGTTTTTTGTGTTAAAATTTATACACTTTATCCCCGTCCTCGTACAACTCATCAATCAATAAAAAAGAAACAAATTCACTTAGAATAATAAACATTTAATATACGCTTATAAACTTTTATCTTTTGCTTTCCCTCTCTTTCTTTGTTTAATTATTTTCTTGTAAACATCAAAGGGTCAATTTATATTGTTGAGGAGTCAATTTTTTTAATTAAACTAGTTGGCTGTATCTTCCAAATCGTTTCTCCTTCCACATATTCTTAATCTACGTCAATGTGTAGCTATTGGCGTGTTGCCTTCATAGTGAAACTAGCTAGCTGTAGACATGAAACTCTAGCTACTTAAGATGGTTGTTACCAAAGGTTCCCTGCATGCTTTGATAGTTGAAATTTAATTTGCCTTTGGTGTGCCGTAATTTCTTGCACAACATCCGGGCAAAAGAGACAGCATTGTTTGTGCAAACTGTGATTTGAATCAACTTTTACCTACTACGATAAATCAAACGATGCTTTGGTTGGAGACATATTATGGGAATTCATAGGAAGCAGACCGGGACAACTTTTACTTTTGACCATCTATTATATATCAGATAGAAAGTTATCCTAGCTGGTGGGTTTTTTTTTTATTTTATAATTTTACATGGAACTCTATCTAAGTGGAAGATTAACCATGGAAGGAGATAAATAGCAAATAACTTTGATACGATAAACATACAAATATTACTCAGTTAAGCTTAGCCTGTTGGAGACTGATTTGAAAATATTAACAATGACAAACCCCACAATTAGTTTGAGAGACTTTGTTTAATTATTTTCTGTCTTTATATATAGCAAGGACCACAAAATTGATAAGAACGTGAAACTAACATGTACAAGCTACTCAACTATGCACAAATCTCATATATAATCATCCATTGTGTCATTAATCTTCCCAGTGAACACAGAGATAATGATATATGAACTGCAATTTTTCATTATAATTATGTGAATTTTGTACGTATATATGTATAGCCTAAGGCTAGTGGTCCTTGTGGTCCGTTTTTGATTAGCTATATAATACATCAAAATAATAATATATGGTACTTGTCGCTTTTGACTAAAGCTAATATATTCGTTTTGCTCTCTGCACCGAACAAAAGATTTCATTTTCACAGCTTGTCATGAGCATTTAACTAAGAAATTATAAACTTCATTTTCTCAACTTGTCATAAGCCTAAGGACCACAACCAAGATGATGGGAATTATATCTGTCACAGTAATAAGTGTTCTTGTCCTTGATTGAACCATATATTAATTATATAATGCATATAGCTACCTAGGTTTTTATCAGGATAAATTAGTTTTAAATTAACCTGTCTTTTTTACACAAAGCACCACCGTTAGAGTATTATGCTAGTGGTAGGCATCAATAGGCATATGCCGCTAAACATATATGTTAGAAATTAATTTAGCCTTCATCGCTAGAGAGCACTTTACAACATTAAAGTAGCTGCATTACTGCCCAATATTCAAGAGGAGACATCACATATCTCAAAGTATAAAACAGTTTTCACAATGATCGAACAAATTAATCTTCAACTTGGTAGGAATATTCTAAGTTTAAAACAAAGTTTGAATTACAATAACGTGTAACCCGACTTAAACTTTTGCGAAAATTACTCCTGAAAGTTTTATGATTATTTAAACGATTGACAACAATTGAACTTACTGCAGATTTATTGCGATCAACTTCATCCACATTCGACTAGAGCTCCCAACAATGATCCTTCATTTGCTTGATTTCTTCGCTCTTCTCACAACGTTCTTCAATAATCTCTTCAATCAAACAAGTTAATCAATTAAAATAACGTCATAAAAGATAAATGTGCAAAGGAGCAAGATGTACAATATATATGGTTCTGTTGAGCGGGTCAAGATCTAGGAGTAGGAGTATATATTGTCACTATTTATGCCACATATAGCAAAACCAAAGAGATGGTAAATACACCAAAATGATAGTATTTCTAACGGAAAATTTATCTAACTTCAGCATGCATACATATAGGACAAGAAACCAATAATAGGTACTTTATATTTGAACAAATAATTGTATGATTTAAGAAGATATTTACTTTATCTTAATTATATGATTTGTCACTTGGATCACATGATTCATGAAGTCATCGATAGAGAATTAATATATAATGTGATATTTATAGTTCTTTCCATCCTTTCAGTGATTGCCAATATTTAATTTTATGCAAATGCATGAAAGAAAATTCATAACAAGTCAATCAGGTTGGTA
The DNA here is from genome assembly GCA_013180625.2 of Boswellia sacra. Classification (NCBI taxonomy): domain Eukaryota; kingdom Viridiplantae; phylum Streptophyta; class Magnoliopsida; order Sapindales; family Burseraceae; genus Boswellia; species Boswellia sacra. The sequence continues at coordinate 269,591 of SNVD02009623.1, forward strand.
TATAGTTGACATGGCACTTTTAATTATTTATGTTAATTTTAGATTATAATGATACGTTAAAGTATTCATTGTAATTGAATTAATAGAGTTTTATTATTTGATGGTTAAACATGTTGAAACCAACACTACATAGATACGATTAAGTCCAACTTAATTTATTCATTTTATGTACGTATTGTATACGTATTAGAATCTTGTGTCGTAAATTACAACCCTAATCTAAGTGAGATATTCCTCAAACGTTAGGGTTCATCTTACTTTTCAAATTTTTTATGTTATGCTCTTCCTTCTCTCTCTCTCTCTCTCTCTCTCTCGAAAATATTAGGGTTTATCTTACCTTTCAGATTTTTTGTATTATGTTTACATAAAACTCTTTCTCTCTTTCTCTCTCTCTCTCTCAAATCTTAGGGTTCATCTTACTTTTGGGATTTTTTATATTATGTCTTTTTTTACACAACTCTCTCATTTTGATTTTTTTGCTTAGAATGTTATCAGATTTCTTATTGAAGAAAAAACAAGCTCTCGCTCTCTCATCCTTACACATCAGTTTGTCGTTTCTCTCCCCTGCCATTCAATTGCTTGCTAGCTATATAGCAGAGGAAAGTAGATATATAGCATGCGTATGGTACTAAATTCGGCCCCTTAATGTAATTATCAAAACAAGCTGCATGCTTCACAATAACAAAGTGCAATCCATTGAATTAAAAATTCTCCCCCTCACTATTCTACATTCCAAATTCATCAAATGATCAATTAAACAAGATCTTCCATTTCATCTCCTAGCTATGTTGATAAGGATTAATTGTAATCTTGCTTATATATAAACATGGTCTAGTCTTGGTTTGAGGTACCAACTACAAGACTATGTTGATAAGCACAAGTAAATTAGCATTATGCAGAATTCGAGTAAATTGCTTCACATGGTTGAAACTGCTTTTCTTGAATCGTACCCAGGTTCTGCTCATCTAAATCCCACCTAATATGGATAGGTAGTATCCATTTCCAAGTCTGGTCGAATAGCGCATTGCATGTGCCCCAACGTGAGTCATCTTCTTCAAAGCCTTTGTTCAAGAATATTAATGCTACAAAAGTATGGTCCCAACTATTAAAAATAAATTAATTATTTAAATATTGTTGCTAGATACCCCCACCTTGCCGGACTACTATAACTATATATTCATCAGCTATGTATGAGAAACTACCAAAGAAAATTTTATATATATGATTATTAGATATCAAATAATGAGGACGCTTGGAGGATTTTCTTGTCCTGAAAATCAAATAAATAGATTGATGCAATTATTTCAGCTACATATTTCGTATACTTGAACTAACTCGCTGGAAAATCCCTCGGGCGAGTGGTAATATTTTAGTTATCGAAATGAACCCAGTCGTACTTCAAGATATATATATTGGTAATTTAAAGTGTAGAAAAGTGCTCCTAGAGATGTGATTTCTTTTAACTGAATCCCACACTACTTAATTTAAGTATTAAATTTGTAGCTCGTGTAGGTAGAATCTCCCTATGTGACTGAAGAGCAAGCATTATTACATTTTCTTTAACTTGATCCTTGTAGATCAATGTACGCTTCAGTAATACAATTAACATTCTTTAATTTCTTGTCATGGCTTTATTCGAGATGGCAGCTTGCATAACCTTAATGGTCCCGGATTCCCCATTCCACTGAAAAAGAAGATTAATGAAATAAAAAGCATCAATCGTGCAATAATTATCGCATTAGTCCATTAATTAATTCCATCATGATTAGGAGATATCGTGTGTATATGATGTCAGGGGTGAAAATTTGAAAACGGACTAGATTTGATATGGACATCATATGGAAGAAGAATATAAATTAGAGTTGTATTAGACTTATAACTTTCATATAATTCAAACTCTATAATCTGATGTGACAGTCTACATAGCCAAAACTCACTGGAGGAGGAAACAACAAAAAATAACGATAGAAATTATATCTCCAACAGGAGTTTGTCATGTTGATTATCATATCAGGTTGTAGAGTTTGGAATATATGAAGGTTGTAATTCAAGCATCACTGTATAAATTAAGCTATGTAGGGTTCTTATAAAATAAGAGGACAAAATGTAATTAACTTTTTGAAAATAAAAAATTATATATAGAGAAATATTAATAGATTGATATAGGGAAAAAAAAAGTCTTAGATTAGATGGTATGAGTTTAACATTTCATTATGTTATCTAATTAAATATTTTCACATATAAATAATGCTAATCTTACAAATTTTATATACAAACTCTTGCATACAAGCTGATATGTCATAAAGCAATTGGAATAGTGAATTTTTCAAATCATGTCATTTAATGAAGATTAATAAAATATGAATAAATGAGTAATTCTACAACAGTTTATATTTATAAATTTATAAGAACAACATTATTCTTTCACATATATTTATTCATTCATAAAAAAAATCAATTATTATATATGATCGTACTCATAATTAATACATACAACAAAATTTTATATTACAGTAATACATATTACTTAAAATCACCAATATCATTTATTAAATAAACCTATATCATTAAATGGTTTATTTATGGGGAAGAGATTATTAACATCAATTTATAATCCTTGAAAAATTCAAAATGTCATGTATATAAAGTCAAAGTAAATTGATAAATAAGTGAATAAGTGATGGTTTGATATGATGATCACCGCGGAATCAAGATTCAAAGCCCCTAAAATAACATATAAAGATAAAATAAATGGGATTAAATGCAGAACTTCTCCATTAAAAGAGGGCCATTATTAGAAGCAGTTGTCTTTCTTTCAAAACAAAGAATAAACGATATATAAGGATATTTAGTAAAAGACGAAAACCGGCATTGTACTTGCACCTGATTTTATAGTCTCTCTCAAAATTTGTCCTATTAATTGGTCGAACATAAATCATTCCATTAATATCAAGACAGATGTATACACATATGCTTCTCGTAACCTGCAACTGTCCACGATATCCAAAACAAATTCTAGTATAGAGAAATTGCTACGTTATATTAGATACATTAGATTATCATATATTAATTTTTAAAATTATATAAAAATTATAAATATATATATAAAAGTTATAAATGAGTATATAAAAATTGTAAAATTGTAAATAAGTATATAAAAATTGTATTTATAATTTGTATACACTCATTTATAACTTTTATATATTTATTTATAATTTTTATATAATTTTAAAAATTAATGTATCAGCATATCCAATATATTATAGTATGACTCTTCAACATACTATAAGCACGCAGTTGAATCTACCGATAGGCTCTTAAAAGCAAAAGGGTGAGCCATTACAATGGGAAAAAAATGGCAATTAGCTATGTAGCTAATTTTCATATCATGGTACTATTTCGCTATTAAATATTTCATAAAGTGACAGAGATGGGAGCTAGATGCTCCTTTTGCCCACACTACTTACGATGTCAGTATATCCCTCATCATAATATAGGTAACGTCTTTTTATGTGATTGAAGTGCATGTTCATGTGCTGTAACGTGAGGTACAGCACTAGAATTTCCCATTTCAATAAAACTATTTGTATTGGTATAATAAAATTAATTAAGAGATCAGCCATTTCATTCAATTTTATCTTCAATTTTTTTTTTTGTATAATTTTTAATTGAAAACGTTTCTCATGATCAAGATCGCAACAACTCCATCATCCTCGTGTGACGATATCATATATTATGGTCTTTGACTACCCAACACTATGAAATAGGAATAGAAAATGTTATTAATCAGATTTCTTGCGTCATGGATGATGTGTAGGGGGCGATTCTATACTTAATTAGAACCGAGAAAATCCAACATAATCATTTATGATTAATGAACTGTCTATTAAAAACTCAGTTAATTGAAGTCGTTGTAAAGTGTATAAATCCCTAAATTAATAAATAAAGGTCGACGGGGCTTGCAATTATGTTTTAATTTGTTATCTTCAACAGAACAAAACTGGAGATACAGCCGACACATAAAGTTAAATAATTACCAAATCATAACTCCGGCAAAAACCCAGCAAGTCTTTCAATCATCTGATTGAAATAAATGGATGGTGAAACGGCGTTAAAATTTTAAGTCAAAAAATTAAAGTAGAATAACCTCACTCTATATATGTATATATATAATTCTCACCATTTATAATGCGTAATTTGCTCAAACAAGTACCCCTTTCAATTTGATCGATTTTACTCTCTTATACATAACAAAATATGCACACATGGAAGATAAAGTGACCGGCAAATCAACTGTAAGGAAGGAATGAATTTGCTCAAGATCAATTTGATAATTAAGCCATTGAGTCATGACTCTAACACGCCTTGATGGGTGAGCTCTAGAACTAAAACAAATGGCTGGCTAGCAAGGGTTATCTTATCTCTTTGTTTATTATCTTTCGCTTTGCTCAATCTTCAAGTTTTAGCATAAAAGGATATGCAGCTAATTAATATATATTCTAATAACTTTAAAATCTTGATCCAATGATCCGCTGTAAATTTGATCTTGCATGCTTTGTCTTTGAACTAAATTAAATCTCGGAGATTTTCCTCTTTGCATGCATTTGATCATGCATGCTTGATCTTCTACGCATGCTTGTATCTAGAGAACAAGATTAATTTTTGAAAAAGGTCCTAAGAATATTCATTTTCTGAACGCTGTAAAGATTATCTAAAGCTGATCTTAATTACTTTTCTAAAGCAAACCATGAAAGAAATTAAATATGCATAAAATTAATAAATTAATGTAAATTACAGTAGATGCTGCCTCTAGAGAGTTATATGAAGAATCATTTACGTGTTAAAACAAGAAAAAAACTGATGCTTTCCACTATAGCTTGATTCCAGCTTATCAGAAAAATCTAAAAGCTTTTTGATTACACGATCAAACATTTAATTTACAATTTCAACTCCAAAGTCTTTGGTGAAAATTTCCATCATTGCTGGTCTAAACCCTCGTGGATTGGTTTTTGGTATCTACTCAAAAGGCCTCACACACGCGCACACACACATATATATGTTAGCCTCTCCTCAAACGATCCATACGAAACTCCACATTGGTATGATATTATCTACTTCGGGCCTAAATCCTCATCGATTTGCTTTTGGATTCTACCTCAAAGGCCTCATACAAATGAACATCTTGTCCATACCTCTATACTCATGATCTTCCCCATTTCTAACCGATGTAAAACTTTGGTCGCACACCCAATAACTATTATGGATTATTTATGCCTGCTGCATGTATATATGTCAATTGTAGGGATGGCAAAAAAACCCGGGTAATCCAGGTACCCGGATTTTCCCCGGACAATCCGAGTGAAAAAAACCCGGATTTTGCAGGGAAAATTTCGGGTGCGGGGATTTTTTTAAAAAAAAGTTCGGGTGCGGTATTACCAATAAACCCCGCACCCCCACCTGCACCTGCATAACTCAAAGTATTTATGAAAAAAATTAAGAAAAAAGTGAAAAAAATCCGGGAAAATCCGGGTTTTTTTCCGGGTGCGGTATGCACAATCTCAAAACCTGTAAATACCCGCACCCAGAAAAACCCGAAAAAATCCAGAGATTTTCTGGAGACCGAGGAGGGAATTTTAAATCCGGTGCAGGTGCGGAAACGCAAAACCCGCACCCACACCCAGATTTTGCCATCCCTAGTCAATCGGTCCTTCCAAGAATGATGCTGGCTTTGTTAGCTCTATTATTTCAATATTAAAATGCATGCCCATTTCTTTCTACCAACCGGAGCATCTCTTCTGGTGAGGCAGCATATATAAATAGGCAAGTCGAGAGAGTCTACTTGAGCTTCACTAATCAATTACTGTGAAAATTGGTCATGCATGTTACTGTAACCGGCCCCATGCAGGAATTCTTATGTGAACTAGAATAGAACTATTATTAGTTGAGTGTTCACGAAGTTCAATGTGTATGTCATCAATGAACAAATTAACCATATAATCCCGCCTGACGTACGTTTAAGCTAGGTCTGACGACATGCAAATTAATTTCTTGGAGTTTGTTGAGGCAATTCTTCGGCTATATATTTACATTCAATATTATTGTTCCACAGCAATAAATAGCATTCAGAAAGTTCTCCATGTCCTTAGCAAATTGAGATGCATAAGCATTAACTATCTCCTCCGGGGCACTTGCATAATGATCCCTCCCTTTGTTCCATGCAGGGAAATTCTTGTCTAGCTAGCAACTTTTCTGGCACCTTTGAGAGAGAGACATTGATTCAACTCCTTATAGATAAATAAAATTAGAAATCCTCCAACCACTCACATGTTACCTACAAGACAAAGTGTGAAAAAATCACATCCACGGCCAAAATTTTTAATTAAACTAAAACAATAGAGCCTAGTGAAGCTAAGTCACAAATAGGTGCACATGTACACATATAGGAACAGCTCGTTCCACGCTTGACATAACCTTTGCCTCGCATGCATGCACGTCTTAGCTAGGCTAGGCTATATAATAAATATGTGGTTTTCATGTCTTAAATTGTATTTTATCAAGGACAACCATGATTTCTGTCATGAAGCATCAGAGCACACATTAAGCAATAAATTAAAAGAGACTAGCTACAAGGTGGAACTGTCATGCCCTTTCAGGACTGTTCGAGTTCTGAAGGCCCTTTTCTGTCCATCACGACCCATCATGATGCTATTCATGGAGACAAAGATGCAAAGTAAAATTTTAATGTCAAAGAAAAAAAAATTAAAGCAGTTTACTGTAGTCGGAAATAGGGAAAACCAAAATTGGTAGCTAGTAAATCTGGATTAAACATTAGGCAAACTAACTAAATACTTCATGATTGTGCACATGATTTGTGGATATTAAATAATGAAAGAGATTGAAACTAAGTCATAATCCATTAACAAGAAACAAAATCTTCCTGTCCATAGGTAGTCGATTTTGAAATGAATTATTAAATATAATTACAGCTACTCTTCTCTTCATCTATCGATCTTTAACCGACTATATACTTTTTTTTTTTTTTTTATTTATTGGTACAATAAACATCAGCGCTGCCATTAGTTTTTGCTTTCATTAGTTTTCCTCTTGACAAAAAACACAGCCCTCCCATTAGTTTTTGCTTTCATTGGTTTTCCTCTTGACAAAAAGTACTATCTAGTTAGAAAATCTAATAATTTACAATTCAGCGTATAATCAACAATTCTCTATAAATAGACAACATAACTAACAAAGACCAGAATATTCAGCCACCTAACTTTCATTCAAACTTTATTAATTTCGAGTAAAATCCCTTATAGTCTCCCATAATTTATCTCTTTAGCATAGCACCGTAAAGCCCGTCATAGAGGTAAAGTTTGATGTGACAAGCGGTAAAATCCGAGGGTTTTTTTTTTCTGCCATTGAAGGAGAGAAGAGCTTTCTTGAAGCTTAGGCACACTGCTAATGTGTATGTAGGTTAATTAAAATTTTAATCATGGCACTTAATAAAAACTACTATTTATTATAACTTTATTTATGAAACCTAAGTGTTTATAATATTATTCATAATAGAAGAGAAATTCACCACAAGTTTATTACAACGATCAAAAGACATGTCATTTTTTATCCTTACATGGGTGATTATACTATATTTTCCATATGCACTACTATAGTAATTGTTTAGTGCTATACTTGTATTATGCATTTTTATTTTCTCATGCATAAATTATTAAATTTTGTAATATACTTATTATTTACAGATCATGGCACTTAATTAAAATTTTAATCATGGCACTTAATAATTATTTAAAATTATCTAATTTCAAGTAATGATGATGAAGAATGTTGTTATTTAAAACCCATCGAATCTCTTTTTGAGTTTTCTTTTTAAATATATTTTAGATAATTTTAAAATTATCGTTTTATTAATGGATATTTATTATAAAGTCTATTTGTTTTTTCTTTATTCTCTTTGAAAGTGAGAGATCTAAGAAACATATATATTTTTCATCTTATAGGATTAATTAGATTTAAATCACTTAGTTTTAGTTATTATGAATGTTTGAAACTTCTTATTTAAATCTAATGCAAATATACCTAACTGCTGCATTTATTTCCAGCAGAAGTTAGAATCCAAGAAATTCTGTCGCTAATTTTTAGGTGCACCAACCTGCATTCAAACACAATAATGAAAACACTTAATTAAACTTTATAAGTTATTTCAATCATTCAAATCACTTATTGTGTAAGAGCAGTTGATTTTACACCTTATTAAGGTGTAAAGTGTGTGTTTTAAACAATTTTATAAATAAGTAAATAAAATAGAAGTTATTGATTTTCATATAAGTATTGATTTTTTAAGTTATTTTAATTAAAGATAGGACTTTGAAATTGAAAATGAGGGAGTTTTATTTTAATAGTAAGGGGCAAATAACACCACTCATGACTATTGCCTTTGAATCAGGCCCAACATGGATCCGTATATAAATAGTAATCGCTTCTGATTTGAATAATAATGGGCTTCTTTCCGAATCAGGCCAACCCATAATACATATGCTCAGGGACGAAGCCAGCAATTACCCCAACGGGCCAAACAAAAAAATTAAAATATTCTTTTATTTTCTTTCAATTAATTATGAATCCACATTGCTTCATATATATAAGTTGCTTTTTAAATCTTGTTTATTAAACAAAATTCATTATATTCTTTCCATCATCGCTCATTGATTTGTTTTATTATTTTCTTAATATGTTTTATTATTTTCTTTTTAAAGATAAGCTGCTTTTCAATTAATAAATTTTATTTTTTTCTTAATTATATTATTAATTACTTTATTTTACTATTTCTCTTTTATTTAAAATAAAACTTAAAATTAATATGATAAACTTGAATTTATACCTTCCAAATAATCTTGAATGTTGAATGAAAATATTATCAATTTTCTCTAAATTTATAATTATATTTTACTTATATTAATTTATTTTTTTTATTATTGTTCAATTTTACCCCCTCTAGAAACACTACCTGGCTCCGTCCCTGCATATACCTTGACTTTTCCTTATGTACAACCAGCAAATAATCTAAGAGTATTTAGATACCAATACACCATATAAATATTAATATGGATCATAATACTATCAAAATATAAATCATTCTAAGAAAAAATGTGTAGATTGTTGTAACACGAATTAATGGAACTGTAAAGATTGAAAAAGAAAACAATCAATTTAATAAATAAATATAAATTATGTAGAGTAATGATAGGTATACAACCAAATTGTACAACTCAACCTATACAACATGACATGGCACTAAGTTATTGGATGGAGAGGTCCCACTTTATTTATCATAATTTATTTAATTTGTTTTTCATTTTTACCTCCCATTGAATTTGTGTCATGTCAGGTTGTATGAATTAGGTTGTATAACTTAGTTGTACACCTAGCATTACTGTTACAAACCCATGGGTAGAACTCACTCTTAAAAACCGGCTTGTAAGGGGAGGGTGCCCATAGGCTTATAAGCCATCAACCAATCCCATACTTAGTCGATGTGGGATCCTAGCAATACCACCAACTAATCCCATACTTAGTTGATGTGGATCGTAACAATTACCCAATTATATATGTCATGTCAGTGAAAGAATAATTTCACAGTATTTTGTTTGTATGACATTGTTCTTTACACGAAAATGTTCTCTCCATGACTAAATATATTGAAATTGATCAATATGAATTCATGTATATGCAATGCATGTTGTCATTCAAGTAGCTGACAACTGTTTCATTCTCGTCGAGGCCACTAAGATGCTTCGTCAATCTAGTAATTTACAAGATCTCAAGTTTGGCATGTCTAACTAATATTCAACCTTATATAATTAAGATTGAATATTTCCATAAATAGTTTTCAGTTGCAATCGTAGCACATATATATCTCTTATATATTATATATATATAGTCATTTTCAAAGATAGACTCACTTTTTCTTCCTTTATTAGCTCTCTATTAACAACTTGAATAAAAGCAAGAATTTGTATATGTATAATTTCATGGTCACAAGATGAATTTACAATTGAGTATACAAATTCCTCCATAACAAGATAAGAGTGCCTAGCTATTCTGTCTTTACATCTAGCTAGCAGTCTTCGATTTCTTTATCTTTGGATGACAAAGAGTTTTGAAATAAGGGCTGCCGTGACCAGTGTAGATACAAATTAATCAAAGTTTTTCTTCAACCCCTAAGCATCATCACCCTTAATTGTCAATTTATGAGTAAATATTTAGTAAGGAGAACTTGACTTGGATACAAATCTTTCCCTTCTCCAAGTCCAGCTTAGCTCCAGTGACTAACCAGTAACCAGGGCTATCCACAGGCCCTCTACACAACTGTGAAGTGTCAACAAATTTCAGAAGCTTTTGTGTTTGCACTGGCACCGGAGGCCCCGAAGGAAAAACACTAGAATCCACCACAACAATCGGTTGTTTTTCTTTAACTTGATGGCCCGTGATTGTTGTACTTAATGTAGAAAAAATACCAGACTTCTGAGAGAGTTCAGCTGACCCTTGTGCCCAATTTGATCGTACCACGTAGGAATTTGCAACCTCAGAATACAAGAGTCGGAGATGAAGAACATTCTTTGATTCGTGTTTTTGTACGTGAAGTTGAGCTCCAGTGACAATGAAGGAAACATCTTTTCTAGTAGTCCAATTGGGGTCATACTTAACGGAGGTTGTGCATATATGAGAGAAATTTTTTCGATGGATAGCTTCAAAGTATCGTTCATCAGCGATATCTTCTGATCCTCGCCACAGTAGTTTGTCATGTATCTTGTTATTAAGCCATGTTGGGGTGTTTGAGAGGTGTTGGAGGTGAATGGCTAGCCTGTGAACAAGAAGAAAACGTAATTAATTGAAACTTAATTGGGGTTAAAATAATGTATCGGGTTACAATTTATTTGTGCTGTGCACTTCAAAGGATAGAAATTTTCAGAAATGACAAACATGCTCTACACATATGCGTAGTTTCAAGATTTAAAAACTTAATTTACTTATCAGTTTTGAAATTTAAGCCTCATAATATTATAACAATCAAATTTTATTAGGGTGATATTAAAATCAAATCAAGGATGGTTCATGTTTGGACAGCGTTAAGGGTAAGGATTTTGCAATAGTTACCTATTGCATTTCTTTCCCTCGAGATACAAACGCATTCCAGTGACAGGTCTCTTCCCTGTTGTAACCTGATAGACATTATAAACTGTTTGTTACATTGAAATTATTGGATACTCAAAAGGAGAAGAAGATTGAGAATTAAAAGTAATTTTGTCTCGGAAGCATGTGCAAACCTGAGTAGTGTTTACATAGAGCTTAGGACCCATCAGATGGAAGTGGAGGGCAGGTGAGAAGGTAGTCATGTTTGTTGCTGGGCCAAGTGGAAGGTCATTGTGAATGGGAGCCCAAATCTTGTGTGATTGGAACTCAAGAAAGTACTGTAAATCAGCTATAGGAGGCTTGTCTGTCATTTACATAAAAACAAAAAAGTTTTAGTCTACATAGAAAAGAGATAAATATGGATGCCATCTGTACACATTCTTCATTAAATAATTACTTAATTAAATAGTTAAACTAGTGAATGACTAATATATAATATATCGGATCTTCATAAATAACGTGGATCTATTTTAAGGTCTAGTGTATGTACAATATAAATTAATGAAAATATTTATACGATTTTAGGATTTAATGAAGCTAGTATCTTAGTTATATGACCAAAATAGAGTGATGCAAAGAGGGTGGGAGATGGGAATCAAAGACTCACATCGAAGGTAGAGGTTGATGGCATGAGATAAAAAGCCTTTCCCAGGAACTCCTTTAAGGAGAGAAGTGATAGGAATGAAGCTAAAATTGATTGCATCAGGTTGTGATGCAACTGTTGGAAGCCACTCACAGTGGCTGGTAGCCGATTGGTCACCTCCCCTCTTGTAGCATATAACTGTTATTCCCTGCAAACCATCTATTTTAATATTAGTTCATTAACAATTCTCCTTAATTTCTAGTTGCAAACAAGCTAATTAACCTCAACCATGTACATATATATATTAACATAAATCATAATTTAATTAGATTGTAAATTTTATAACAAGCCAAACCTACATCTTTTGAACATTTGGATGAATAACTGTTGAAGGAGACAGGTGGTGGATCAAAGACGTTGAAAGCCTGAGGTGTCTGCAATATATAATTTAAGCATATGTTATAATTAATTGGAAATAACAATGTAAATTTCAAATCAATTAGAATAAAATTAAGGTGAAAAAAATCGAAATTTTTATTTGGTTCAGTAAACACAACCTTATACTTTTGTTCTTTAATTTTGGGGGTGAAACTGCAGGTCCCAGTAAACAATTGATCTCCAAGATCATCCAAGTGTGTTTTAAGCTCTGATGGACACAAGTTGGAAGACTTATCTTGCTTGACTAGCACCACATCTTGGCCACCAATACTCAGCCCCACAATGATGTGGGTTCCATAATTCTCAATGAATCTGTCAACAAATAATGCCTCTTCATGACATATTTCATGTAGAAAGTTAGGATATATAGAAATGATTTTTTTTTTTTGGGCGAATTTGATAGTGAAATCTACTATTTTATTGCGATTTATGATTAATTTCTTGGACATTCTAGATTTTGAGATTACTTTTCTTTAATATAATATCTTCTAGACTTTGAGCAAATTGGAAACAAATTGTCAAACTCTTTGTCCAATACTTCCACCAAACCCAGGGGCAAAGATGAATTTAGATGGAGATAGATTGCTGTCACACCAGTAATAAATTGACAAATTAAAGCTTGAAAGGCTGCTTTTGGTTGGAGCATTTGACACTTAAAGCTTGAAGACTGCTTTTTCTTGGGTATTTGATTCGGAATTGGATTGGCGTAAACTAACTAAAATTTTGTTAACCTGAACTGGATTATCCGTGCACTAATTTCATTATTATAGAACCTAGACGTGTAAAATTGATGGTATTCTGTTTTGTCCATTACAATTAAGCAAAAGTTTGACCAATATATTTTTAATGGTACTACGAAAGTATGCTTGACATGTAAAGGATATATTATGCATGTATACACAATTGACTATGAAGGAGGTGACCTAGACATTTACCGATTCACAATTTAGATATTTAAAAATTTTTCAAGATAAATTTTTTGTTAATTGAGTTACCTTCTGACCAATTAGCAACCTGGCTAATAATATTATTTAGCACGATCGATCCCTGCTGGGGTAAGTTTATTTGACCCACCGTTTTGATTCTTTCAAAATCTTTTTGAAATTTATTAAAAAAAAAAAAAGCATTTGAGTTGGTCCCCAATACTCATCGAGCTAGCTATCTAGACAAATCCCATATTCATACATATATCTAACCCAAAGTACAGATATCGATGAGCTTGGTGGCATCCTTTATTCTAATATATGTGTTCACTTTGCCCGAAAGCTAGCGAATAATTCTTCTCTTAGTGCAGTTGATATGTTTGACATACATGAAAACTAAACTGGACAAATTCTAGTTGACAGATTCAAATTCAATTACAAGAAAGGAGTTTCCTGACCAGATTCACTATTGCAATTTAGGCAAACTACCGGCAAGCATTCATTTAGGCAAAACTGATAGTTTATTGGCTTGACCAAATGATCAGGTTAGTTTGGCAAATTCTCTATTCATTGTTTCTAAAGTCAAAGGTCGTTTATTGTAAAAAATGAAAATTAATGTACATGAAATAGTAACACCACTAATAATTTAATGCATCATTTATACTGGTGCAGAGTCCTAGTCAAATATAGGCATTAATTATATTCAAAAAGATTTAATAATTTGTCTTTTTTAGACCCAAAAGAGTAGAAAAAAAATTTATTATGAGTATATATAGGGCTTTCGTGAAGAAAAAAAGGAGCAATTGTTGGTAGACTAATTTAAGTCTAATTTAATTTAGGTAGGTAACTCCTGTGATGAGGATGATGCCATATGTGATATGTAAGCTGTCACATAATACAGAAAAACATCAATTATTTTCAAATTGATCGATTTCACGGGCTATCAACTACAATATGAAACGACACTATTTAGACAATGAGTGTGAATGTGACACTGGAAGGTACGCAATCGCAACCAATTTCACTCCTAATTTTCGTTGTTTTCTGTAATTAAACATCATGTTCCGTATAAGTATTAGCAACCCCATGTATTATAAAATACAAAATATTTAATTTATTTTTTGGTCAAATGTATTTTAAATTAAAAAAATCTATGAGAAACTTGTAACTGATGAAATCACACTATTAAAAAGCTTTAAATATTGCATCATAAAATGGCATTAATTTTGAATGACCCAGAAAAGCATGTGAAGAGTCGTTAACGTAATCGAGAAATTAGAACTCACATTACCTTGCTAGGGCACAGGGATCCCAGGAGGATGGAACTGCATTGCGAACCTCATCGGAGAGAAGCAACGGATAGCGGTCAACATGAAGATTGAAGAGCGTAATGAAGTAGCCATCAAATCCTAGGTGCTTGGTGTTGGCTGCATCTATTGCCCATGAACCGCTATCGAAGTCAAACATAGTGTTGAAATACCCAGATGGAATTTTCCCCGGAACTGAATTCCTCTGGTTGAAAATTTCGGACATCTGATCGAGGAAACAAATTAATTAAACTCTCTGATTATATCTATTTATATATAATTGAATAAAGATGATGATGGTGATGGTGATGAGGTGATCATATCAAGATATATATTTATGAAATACATGTTAATTACTTACTTGACTGAATCCGAGAACATCCGATTGATGACGAATACGATCACCTTTATCGCATTTTACATCAGTAGAAACACCCCCGATGACTCCAAAGCCTGGAAGATTAATATCTCTTTTATCGGTTTCATTGAGTAAAACCAACCTCTCTTTGCCTTTGCAATAATTGAGCTTGAAATCCGATGTTAAATCGAATCCTCTTCCCAGGCTGCTCAGAGCCCTCTCTACAATTCCATTGCTCATGATCTCTGCTTCCTTCTCTACTATTCTCCAATTTATATATATAATATCAATGAAGTCTATGAATATATATAGAGAGTCGAGACTGGAGAGTCCCAAAGAGAGGCCAAGACCAAGTATAATGTTCTAAATTTCCTGAAGATGGATTCTAATGAGAAAGGGAGAGCAAACTGTGTGGCAGTATGAAGTCTAAGCTTTGTAATATTATTTATTGGGATTGGCTTCTCATTATATATATACGTGGAAATGAAAGGTATGAAATGAGGATAGGAAATGGTATAATTATAGAAGAAGCTGGGAAGTTTCGTTGTTCTTGTTTTTGGCAATCAAAAGTTGACTAGTACTTGGGCTAGCTTTCAGATCAGCTTTCACTCCATATGTAAACTGCGCTTTGAAGTCTCCATAAGCTTTCACATTTACGTTAGTTTTAGTTTGACATGGGCAATGCCAGGCCGGCCCCGGCTATTGATGCCACAAAGAAGAGGTTTGAGTTTAAGATTTCAACGTCAACCCAAGAATTAAAATGAGTAACACTACTCTTACAAATTACTTATACAAACTCATCCTTACAAACTGACGTGGCATAATGTGATTTGATAAATAAATACAGTGATTTGATAAATACATATTAATAATAAATGACATTAATTAATATGGATAATGTGGATATCATATATGGATATCACATCAATTTATATATGTGAGTTTATATAAATAGTTTGTATGAATAACATTAATACATTCGATACCATATATTTACAATTGTAGCACATGAAAATATCATATCTTTAACGCTTGTATCGTATGAAATATTATACATGAAAATTAGGGATATATATATACACACAAGCACAATTATTGTATTGTATGAATTATGACGTGACATCCACTCTACTAAAGTCTAAAGTTTTGCGTAATTATTTGTTTCCCTATCACGAGTCACGGGGTCTTTTTTTTTTTTTGTTCAAACAGATGGGTAATAACAAGAGATGATCCCCATATTTGTCTTCGTTATTGAGATTATATATATACAGAGCATATTTTGATACAAAATTAGATATAATTTTTTAATCATTAATCTATAAGATTCAATAGTTAAGAAGATTGATGAGTTGACAGCATTAAATATATCTTATTGATTTTCAATCTCAGCTATTAGATTTTATGAAATCAATGACTATAAATTTATATCAATAAATTATGTCAAAATTTTGTGTTAAAATAATCCCTCCTATATATGTATATATGCATCTTTCAATTTTAAATTTGAGGTAAATATAGAGAATTAAGTACATAACCTATTTTTGAAAAATTATATCAATTTGTTTACAAATTTAAAAAAAATGATATTAAAAAGAATAAAAAAATTTACAGTTATGCTCATATTAAATTTAAGGTTAAAAGATGTTATTGTATATTTATGAAAGATTGTTGAGGATCATGAAATTGTATTTAAGGTAAATTTTAGAATGATATTATCATTACCTGAGATCAAATTTAAATCTATTTTAGACAGAAACTCATAAATATTTTATATTAAAAATAATCTTAATAGCACAAATCATTAAAATTAAATCAATTAACCGAAAAAACAAAGCTACATCCTACAAGACAATCATCGACAACCAAGATTGCAGCACATTTATTGACACCAATGACATCATTTTTGTAATTTGTAATTTGTAAAAGCCGATAGATGCAATTAATGTTTTCTTATAGGGCCGAACACTGATTCCTATATAGATGACCACACCATTGTATAAATTAACTTCTAATAATCGTTTTGATGTCGATAATTTCACTTTAAGCACTTTGGCTTCGGGGCAAGTTCCAAATAATAAAATTATATTGTTATTAATTAATTATATTAAACTATTCTTCAAAATATTAACTTAATGACTATAATCAATTTATACCACGTTATCAAACATTCTCGAGTTATTAACTCAAAAAATAAATAATTAATTATTTCTCAATTTATACTAGAGTAACTTACTTAAAAGCGGAACTTAATGTATTTATTTCGTCTAATATTTGCCACAACTTTATTATCAATGTCCCTACTCGCATATGTAAATCCCATTTAGAAATTAGTATATATTTTAATAACTATGTAATTTTAGGTGGATCGAATTATTTTTTAAGTTAAACTATATACATGATAAATAACATCATTTGTCTTATTTTTAATAAACAATTTGGATATAATTTGTCTTAATATATAGATTGAGTGCTAGATCCAAGCTCTATAATAAACTATTTTGCCTTCATTCTATCGCCGTCCAGGATCCATTAATATATATATTTATTCTTGTCCTTCTATAATAAGATATAGACATGCGGTACATGCATATTTTTTAAATTATAGGGTCAATTTCACAAACCTCCCTTAAAATTGATCAGAATTTTAAATGACCGTATCTGATTTTGAAAATTCACATACCTTCTCTCTTCGTTAAAACTTAAAAATTCTGTTAAAAAAATATAAAATTTTTAAAATATCCATAATTGACTATTCAAAATTAAAACAAAAAACAAAAAAACTAAAATTAGAAAAATATAAAAATTACCTGCAAAGACTTAGACTTTATAAAACTATTTTTTACATGCAAATGCAATAAATTTTTTATTATTTCAAGATTTCAACAAATGATTTAATGTAAAATTTTCCATATTTTTTTTCATTTTATGTACATTTATTGTGGTAATAATTTTTTTTAGATTATTGAGGTAGTAGTTGACAAAAGACTATTAACAAGTTTTAAGTTTTATTTTTATTTTAGAATTTTGAATATTTTTTAATAGTCAACTATTATGGATAGTGTGGAAAATTTATTTTTTTAATGAAATTTTTTACAATGTTTAAGGGGGGTGGAGGTTCGTGGGATTTTCAAAATTAGAGAAAGTCATATGAGATTTTTTTAGATTTGTGGAATTAACCCTAAATTATAAATTAATAATTGATGAAAATTTCATCCTTAATTATATATATTTCGCATTTGTAGACTTACATATAGCGTGTTATTCTTATTCTACAACTCAGAGACAGTTACAAATCAGAAACAGTAATTTTACCTCCCTTAAGGTTTAAACCCACTTAAGGCTTCACAAAATATAATCAATCTACTTCAAAGATTTTATACAATTATAAAACCTCACCGAAATTTTTTTTTTTCAATTTGATGAATTTTCATTCATCCCTCACAAGTTATTTTAATAAATAATTGAGCATAAAATTGTAACTACATTTAAAAGAAATCGGTGAAAATTCATTAGATCGGTAGAGTCTAAGAGAAACTCTTGCAGTTTTTAGAAACCATAAGTGAGATTCTTATGATTTGCCTAGTGCCCTTAATTAATTAATTAATTAATTTTTTATTACTATTATTATTATTATTATTATTATTATTATTATTATGGTCAATACCACCTATATTCTTTATGGCGTAGTAAATCCAACTTGCTGTCTCGTGATTCTCGAGTTCTCACAAGCTTCCTCTCTATTGTCAATTAAAATTAGGTATAATTATTTACCCCCTAAGATTAAGCCTAATTCAATTATGTCTTTGATTATTCAGTATTATGAATTTGCCCTTTGAGTTTTGAATCCACTCTTGAAAATTAAGGGGGTCCAAAAATTAGGCGTTTCAAAGTTTATCGATGGATTCAAAACTCAAGAGGTAAATCATAATACTGAAAAATCGAGGACGAAATCTGAATTAAGTTTAAGCTCAATGAGCAAATATAATCCCTTGAAAGTACCATATTTTTTTAGATTTCAGTTGAAATAACTCAACCCTTATAATATTATATCAAAGAGAAACTCCTTAAAATAATATAAATTAAAAATAATTTCAATCGTGTTGAATAAATAAATTATTAAAAATTTTATCAAATATTATTGGACAATATTTTCCAATTTATATTAATTTTAACAGTTTTTATTTAGGCTTAGCATTTTAATAGTATTTAATCATTTCAACTAAAATTTGAAAAAAAAAATTGAATTTTAAAATACAATAGGGGGGATTTTTGAGATTTTTAAAACTACGAGATGTCACAATAATTTTAATAAATTACAAGGAAGGTTTGTGAAAATTATTCTAATTATTTTAATAGTCCAACGATACCCAAAGAGTATACCAATCTAAATAATTATTGGTTCAATCAATCATAATGAGATGAATTTCCATCAAATCACCTGATTAGTTAGTCAAACAATAATTTAGAGATCTTAAATAATATTCTCTTAGGTGTCGAACGGTCAACCAATTATTTTCTTCTAGATGAGCAGTCAAAGTCAGATGAAAATGAAATTAAAGTAATGAGATTCTCAATTTTAGACAAATTAATTAACATCGTGATTAAATTATTTTGTTTTAACTTATTCAACTCTAATTACTTTTAGCTAATTCAAATGATTTTACTATTAATTAGAATTTAATTTTAGTGGGTTTCAAATATTCGATTCGAGTGGATCACACGTCATAATTAAAATTTGGTCTTTATACTAGTGATAATATATAGCGTGTTGACTATACTTTTGTTGTGCACGAAAAAAGACTTCCAAGTATAAGACCAAATTTCTGAATTGGGATTTCTTATTAGTTATAATAAAAAATAAATTTCTTGTATTCAAATTCCTATTTTGTACGACCATACATATCACTAAATATGAAAAATAACAATATTGATTTTACGCAATAACTAAAAATAGTGAAAAAAAATTCTGTTAATTAGAGTTTGATAAAAAGAAAAAAAAAATCAAAGGAAAGAAATTTTGATAAACATTAAATTAGAAATTTCTACGAGAAAGAAAATGTATACAAAACAATTAATAGATATGTATTCATTAATTGTATTCTAGAATTAGTCGAAAATAGAACTATGATATTTAAATAAAAACAAATACTAAAATATTTTCATGGCACCTATATGCTTGGATACAGTCATAGACGATCACAGTAAAACTTGAAATAGCAACAAAATTTTGGTATAATTTCATATTCTTCTAATATGATTATCCGAAATCTTTTCTACATAATAATTATAACAAAAAGCTGAGTATAAAATGTAAAATAAACATGATCAATAACTCTAAAAATATTAATCGATCAAAGCCAAATGATGAACTTGTAAAATGTCAATTGACTTGACTATTGACTTCTAGAGAATCATAGACCAACTCATGACCAAGTCTTACATAGTTGAAACATATTGACGCTCAAAGCTCTCTTCAATGTGTCTGGAAAGCTGGTATGAACGGAGAAGCTGAAGAGAGAAAAATGCATGCAAGTGGAACCATTCACGGGTCAATTAATTTACAGCTTTGGGGTGGGTTTCTACCACTCCAATTTTTTGTTTGACTAGGAAGACTTGACTGACTTTGTTTTTCAGTACATAAAATTACTATCACCAGTTTGTCGTAGTTCAGAAATCTGAAGACTTAGATGTCAGTTGGCGCTTCCACTGGGTTGTTATGTGCTTGGAAAAACATTGCCTTCACAAGGATACGTGGTAACATGTAGATGGTCATTTTGGTGGTGGACATTTTATTGAGGGCAAGTGCAATGAAAACTCGCTAAAATTTGTGTGAAAGCAAGAGATTTGGTATCAGATGATACTTGTACAAAAAGACGAATAAAAATTATATTTTAGAGATTTTTACTTAACAAACAAAACTACTATCATATATATCAATCTGATAACGTTATCAGTTCGATTTAGAGGTTTTGAAAAAAAAAAAAAGACAAAAAAGGTATGAACATATGCCTTAAATTATACATTCTATAATTTTATGGATATGCAAATAAGGGAAAGTGACAAAAAATCTTGCTGGCTCACTCAAGGCCAATGTGACACAATGGCAAAAACAGATCTTGCTGGCTCCATTACTTGTTACGTTTGCATCAAGCCAGTTGCCAAAAGAACAAACACGCCGCTAACTCATAGGAATCACTTGGTTTGCAAATTTAAAGCCCCACAAAAGAAGCCTAGACTTTGAGTTGGGGGCGCACAAATGAAATGACCCACCATCAACACCAATTATGATGGGGAATTAAAGTTTCCATGCTTAAGAGTTAGATCCTCTACTGTTAGAATACTTTAATACCATTATAGAAGTACCCCAACAGATTTGATTATTCTGTGATACTTCAATGTTTAACTATAGGAACTTATCGCATTGATAAAATAAAATATTTTAATCAATAACAAATCACTCAATATTCTTGTCACTTAGCATGGTAGAACTTTTTGAATTACCTAGCAAAATATCTCTCAGGGATTGCCGTGTCACAATATTAAACATTTTGGAATTGTACTCCGATGAGACATTCACCTGCGAATGCATGCATATCTGCAGAATTGGCTCCAGTGTTGCTGACATTTGACCACATGATCCATAGACTCTTATGCAAACAATAAATTGGAGCTCTAGTTAATGACAGTTATAAATGTGAATCCGAATAGTGAATTGAATTTATATGACAAACTAAACATCATGGCACAAACATGTATTTACAGATGTGCTGGAAAAGAGATGAAACACACACCAAGGACAATGTCTCCAGAGCCTCTCTCTGTGGTACTAGGATAATTTACATCTTGGAAGAAACAAAAAAAGGAAATTGACCTGCTCAGCCTGCATCCTTGCACTCGTAAACAAAGAAACAATTAAGGTTCACCATTGCTTGATGTTTGTTAAGCCAGAGGAACCATTTGGTCTGAAACAGTAGCCAAACCCTGCATCAACCTAACAATTTCTGCGGTATCATCCAGATAATACTTGGCCTTGCTGGGTTTTTTACCAACAGTACATGCGAAAACTTCTGCCCTGGGAGCAATGGATGGACCTGCCATTGAACTGATGATCACCTCGAACATATCCTCATCTGATCGGTCATCTCCTATGCACAGAACAAAATCTGGTGACATTCCCCTTTCTTGCATGGTGGAGAGTAGGCGTTTCGCGACGAGTCCCTTGCTTACACCCTGGACATTCATAAGCACATTAGTCCCTTTGACATAGAAAATTCTGCAGCTTTATTAGTACAAGATGGATTCCTTGCAAATTGGACTGGTAAAAACTAACCAATCGTAGCATAGTTTCAACTTAATGTATTACATAGACAGAAGAGGAAGTACTACGAGGGCTGTGTCATATAGACCCCTATTTCCTTTTTCTATTTTTAAGAAAAATTTAAGTCCTTCAATTTTAAATCTAAGAACTATGCTAGGCCAAACATCAAATGGTTTGTCTAATTACACAAATTTGAACAATTTGAACATAAAATTAAAAAAAAAAAAAAACGAATAGCATAATAACTATGACACAAACAATTGCTAAAATAACACAATATGTGATGTAATATTGGCTTGAAAAACAAGGTGTATTGGGAAATTTTTATTTTTTAAAAAGTTATGACCCAACCTATATTTAATTCCTATGTAATGGGGTAATTTTTTCTAAATTTTTCATCCATTTGATTGAAAGCATTCCCATACTTGATGTTTTTTCAGTAACGATCTCTATCAAGTATCTATATACAAGTTATCCTATTATATAGAGTGTTAAAAAGTGGAAGGATGTCAGCAAGAACAGATTAACATGCAAAGAAGTTACCAAGAGTTTCGAATAGCTTTAAACTTAGTTCAACATGTGCCAACCTTCTAAAGTTGCAAATTTATGAAATATAATATTAAACATAGATGTAATGGACATGATATATTTAATTCAACCATTTCACCTAACAGAAATGTGAAAAGAAAATAAAAAAACAAATAAATAAAACTAACAGTAGAACTTGATAATAGGATATGTGAATCAAACCTGTGGCTTAACTTCTACAAGATTCTGCCCACTCTTGACTGTAACTGGCTCATTGGCAAGCACACTTTCAAGATGGTCAAGGAGCTCCTTAGCCTGGCATGAGCCGAAATCTGGATCTGCATCCTCATAAGACCAAACAAGTGCAGTTTCCTTATCTTCAATGGTTGATCCATCGGTGGTCTCAGTGTAAAGTTTCATCACAGGCTCTGCTATCTGCTTCCAACTACAGTCTGCTACCGGTATACAAGTTTCCCATTCTGCATCACGACTCAGCCTGAAACCATAGAATCGTCAATGTCAACTCTCAAGTATTAGTAGACCTAAAAGTTGAAAAGTAGCCTGGATTTTATCAAATTCACCTTAGAAAGTAGCCATGCTCAGCAGCAATTCCCAAGTTCTGACAAGGAGAAAACCATTCATCAAGTTTTTTTCGACTTCTGGCACTAACAAGGAAAACCATGTTGTTCTTATCTCTACACAAACTGCTTAGGACTTCAATAGCTTTAGGGTTAGGGCTCTTATCAATAGAGCCAAGACTCTGAGGCATCAAAGTACCATCATAATCCAGAAGAATTGCCCTAGTTGTAGTTCTCTTGTATGCTGATACTATGTGTTCCATTGAGAGCTTTCTAAAGTTTGGATCAAGTGCCACAACTCTAAAACTTAACCCAAACCCAATACCCCAGCACCTACGCCGCTCATGTTCACGACAAGTCCTCTCCAAATCTTGTAGGAAACTACGAGCCCAATACCCCACATCATGGGTACTGACATATCTATAATGCTTCTCATGCCTGAGCTGTTTTTCATCTTCTTTTATCTCCAAGGCATAGTCCATTGCATCCGCCACAGCATCAATATTCCATGGATTGACTCGTATTGCTCCACTCAAAGATGGAGAGCAGCCAATGAACTCAGATACAACCAACATGCTTTTCTTTGGGCCAGATGGTTCCAAGCCCATAGCCTTATCCAGCACCGCATTACCTTGGCGGCTTATTATGTATTCATATGGTATCAGATTCATGCCATCCCTAACTGCAGTTACCAAACAACACTCTGCAACCACATAATATGCAATTCTCTCATAAAACTTAAGTGGCTCATCTATCAACACAATAGGCTCATATCCAGGTTTCCCAAAAGCTTTATTTATCCGCTCCACAGTTGAATATGTCTCTGCCTGCACTTCTTTCACATCTTTTCCTTTACCCCTTGCAGGATTTGCTATCTGCACCAGCACAACCTTCCCCTGCCATTCTCTGTGTTGCAAAAGCAATTGTTCCATTGCCAATAACTTCAAACTTATACCTTTAAATATGTCCATATCATCCACTCCAAGCAACATTATCCTTCCCTGATCACGGAATTGCTTGATAAGCTCAGCAACTTTTGCCTCAGTTTCTGGCAGGCTCAAAACTGACTGAAGCTGACCCATGTGGATACCCACTGGAAGAATCTTGATACTAACAGTCCTACCATAATATTCGAGGCCTATGTAACCTCTCTTGGATTCATAGGTGAGACCTAGCATTCGACTACAGCAGGACAAGAAATGCCTTGCATAATCAAAAGTGTGGAACCCAATTAAATCAGAATTCAAAAGGGCCCGCAAAAGCTCTTCCCTAATAGGCAATGTCTTGTAAATCTCTGATGAAGGGAATGGACTGTGCAGAAAAAACCCAAGCTTCACCCTATTGAATCTCTTCCTCAAGAAAGTTGGTAAAACCATCAGATGATAATCATGTACCCACACAAAATCATCCTCAGGGTTAATCACCTCCATTATCCTATCTGCAAAAATCTTGTTAACCGAGACATATGCTTGCCACAAGGACCGATTAAACCTACCCCCAAGGTCTGGTGATAAAGGTAACATGTAATGAAACAAAGGCCATAATTGTTGCTTACAGAACCCATGATAGTACCGGCTAAAAAGATCTGGATGTAGAAAAACAGGCACACATTTAAAGGTCTCTAAAAGTATTTGTGACACCTCTTCTTGTTCAGTATTGTGAATATCTTCCTTCAAACAACCAACATATATAACCTCAATATCCTCATCTCCTAATCCATCTTTCAGTTGGAGGAGAAGTGAATTCTCATCCCAACTGAAAATCCAACCCTTACTACCCTTAGAGTTATCTGATTTTCTTTGCGCTCTAATAGGCAACTGATTAGCTACAATTATGATTCTTTCCCGTTGCACCGAGGACGATGACGGGTCAGAGCATACACTCTCAGACTGGTCATCATCAAGATCAGACATGATCCCAGCAACCGTCATAATCCGGGGGATTCGCCGGCTCATTCTACTGAATGATGGAGACTCCCCAGAAGCAAGCTCCAGCAAATTAGAATAGGATCTTGATACCATTTTCTTTGCTTTTTATCTAACCCCAGCTAAATCAAACACTAGTTTCACAACGCATCAAGAAAATAAATTAAGCTCCCACCAAAGAAGCAACTTTTCACAATTTCAAGCTACCCTTTTCAACAAACCCAAACAAAATGATACAGCAAATCGCAAGCGAAAAGAACCGAGTTTGAAATGCTGGGTCAAAGAGTGGTATGAGTGCAAGCAACTTAAGAGCGAGAGAATGCAAACAGGCAAACAAAATGAAGTGAAATAGAGCAAGAAAGACAAGGAAACCAAAGAGAAAGATAAGCTTAGCAGAAATGAATCAAACAAGCGGTGGATAAGCTTAGAGATTTTTCTTGCTTGCTATCCAGATAAAAGAGAATTGGAATGGAATTGATTCAAGATTTTCCACCACTGCAAACCAAATAAAAATTTTCCACTTGATATTGTCTCGTATATGCAGCTATTCAGAATTGAAAAGTGAAGTGAAAGATAGAAGTAAAAATCAACTCCATAACCAACAGGTAAAAAATTTATCAAAAATCAGTAACAGTTGAAGAATTAAAGATAAAAATTAAAAAAAAAAATTACCAGCACCTCACCGAAAAGTCTTACAACCCAGATAAACCAATGACTTTAGCCACCAGAAGAACAGTAAAAGAAATCGCTTTTTAAGAAGCACTTTCAATGCCTCTCCCTCAGTCTCAGTAATCCACTTATAAACAGTGTCTAATCTCACTATGTCCCTCTCCTCTTCCTCTTGCTCAAAAAATCTAAAATATTGCCTTTGTTTTTACACTGCCACTACGCTTGCAAAATTAATGTAATTCATTTTTATTTATCACGATTATTAAGACAGATTTAATTGTCTAATATAATATTCTTTCTGCTTATATAAAATAATAAAAAAATTAGACTGTAATAGTACACGGTGACCAAGCGTATGATTAAAATATTATTGGGTTTACATATTCCATTTCATGACCGTTCGATCTGTTTTTGAATTTGATCCGACGGTGAGGAGCCAAAGGGGTAAATATACACTCGTGAAGTACATTATGATCTCATTGGTAATTATCCGTTTGTTCTTTGGAGTGTTCGCTTCACTACGAGGCCTCATGCTCCAAAAGGTAGGACCCACAAGAGGAGGCCTTTGTCGGAAATTAGATGTCTCATGGAACACTCCACGTGGCCTGAATCTATTCGAGATATACGGGTTCTGTACTCCACGTGGCGAGACATCCACGCTTAATTTTGCAATGGAGACATTGGGATCGAGAAGGGTGTCTTGGTTTGATCGGTTTAGTTTGTAAGGATCGGCTCATCGCAAAGAAAAAAGCTACCTTGATTTTTTTTATTTTACTATTTTTTATTGAGGGAATATCATCCTTTATATTAAAATATTATAAATGCAATTATTGTATAATTGAACTTTGTTGAAATAGAATATCGAAGTCAATTCCCCAAGTAGAATTAAAAAAAATGCTTCTAAAAACAAGTTGACAAAAGATAAGCAAGTTGATATTTTTCTGCTATTTTCTTTTTCTTTTTCTTTTTTTGTTTTGACAGAAAAAAAGAACAGAATACTTCAACAAACTTTGATTCAATACAAGTTGAATTTGCGTTAGCATAATGATGATAAATTATGATATAACTGATATCACCATCAGATTACTACAATTTTTCTTGATAAAAATATTAATTAAAAGTTATTTATCAATAAAAAAATTTAAAGTAGATAAACAAGTATTCCAGCCATTTTCTTGTACAGAATCGATCATTTTCTTATATAGAATTGGGTATGAAATACAAGATATAAATATTATTTCATAAATATGGTTATAAGTTTGTTTAAAGGGGAATTTGATGATATTATCACTCCAGTCTTGACGAATAATATAGAATTTTATATGTATTATTTTGTTATAATATTGATGCAATGATATGTCCGGTACTGTAGTTGCATTGCTCGGGAAGGTACGGAAATTCGGATACGGGGATGTTACTGTATCAACCAACAGTTCGACACGGCAAAATATCGGGGCGATACGATTCAAGCGGGTTCTTGTTGGAGTTGGAGCCTCCTTACCAACTACAGCTGGACGTCACATTGACTTATCCTCCACGTCATCTACATGGGACCCACATGCTGTATGCGGGGCTATAACCAATGCCGATTATTGAAAAAAAAAAAATTTGAAGTGGATAAGCACGGATTGATTGCACCTCCACGTGGAAGTTGCTGACCACGTGTCGCCCGCATGGCTTTCCCTTTGAATTCGCGAAGAAAACGACGGGAGAAAAACTGGAAAACGACATGAGCTGAACCGGCAACGGCCATTGCACAGTCCCCCATTGAGTGACAAGATAAGGTTTTTTATTACAACAAATTATTTTTCTCAATTTTTTATTTTTTGTGGGACCAGACGCACTGCAAAATATCATATACGTTTTTTATTCGTCGATGTTGGACACGTGGAAACTTGTTGCTGTTTTGAATCTTAATCCAAGGACTGGGTAGCAACGATGGTTTAGTGGAGGGTTGAGCTAGAAGACAAAAGGGGAGGGGGGCGTCTTGCGTACGGCCAGGCATACAGTAAGTTCTGTGCGCTGCAAGAGTGAATCTTAAAATTTTTTTTTTTATTTTTAAATATGCCTTAATTTAGAGCTCAAGCCTCAAGCTGAAATATTTTTTAAAGTGTATCTAAACAACTTGTACAATTTGTCTAAACAATGTAGCAACTTAGCAAGTGCCATATAAATCTTTAAATCCTACATTACGTCGCACATACAATATTTAATGTAAAATAAATAAAATAATCATAACAATGATTAAAAAATCCTTTCACATCATAGCCATATGCCACAAATAATTAAAAAAAAAAATCAGACAATTAGTCACCATCCACTTACTGCACTTTTACCAAGCCTTATCTATGATCATCCGGACAACTACCGCCACACTCAACTTCTCGTCTTCTCAGTGAAATCTCATCCTATAAATTATGGATAATAATTGGGTTTGGCAATTTTGTAGCTAAAAAATTCTTCCGTACTTGCACCCATCGTAATTTAGTGTTCTCTTTAATAGAAATTTAAGACTAGAATTTTAGAACTTAAATTTCTATTAAATATTTGTTATAGCCTTTAAAATTAGGTATTAATTAACATAATATGCAGTCAACCCAGGGCTTGTTATCTGAAGCCCATAATAACCTCTCATGATACCCATATAAACCCATCTAATATTCGTTTAAGGTATACACATTTTCTCTAAACTGTTTCGCTCTCTAAATTTTCTTTGTTTTTGAGAGCTTTTCTCTTTAAAAAATTACCTTAGAAAATTTCGATATGCCCGAAATAACTTGAGTGTCGAAATATTCTCATCGGCACCACCACTAACACCCTTAACCATTTTTTTTGTTCTCAAGACCAAATCCTACATTTCACCTGAACTTTAACTCGCTTTTTGGCTGTTCGGAAATCATGCATCAACAATACATATTTGTAATTTTAAAAAAGAAATCAACTAATAAAATTTAATATACCAATCTTCAATTAATAGAAATATTTAAAATCAATAATCTTATCCAAAAGTTTGAACGATTCTTAAAAGTTTTTCTATTAATGTATCACGTATTTTATTAAATTATATTGTATTTTTCATTCAATTAAGCTTCAAATTATTTAAATATGTTAGCTATTAAAAATATTAATATTATAGAATTATGATTATGGGTGGAGTAAAAATATAAAATAAAAAATTTTTTAATAGCGAAATATTTTGAGATTCAATTTGCATATAGAGACAAAAAAGAAACTACGGTCTTTAAAAAAAAAAATTCTTGAGATTCAATTTAAAAACTTTAATAAAGGTATGGAGATATATTTCATTTTCATATTAATTTCGAACGGCCTTTGTTTCTTAGGGAGTTATTTTTGAGTTTTAAGGGTAAGTAAATTAAATGTTTATTTTCTTATTAAGGAAGGGGTATATTAAAAAAATAAATAAAAGTCTAGATAAGTGTTCTAAAATTTAAGAGAGCAAATAGCTAGGAAACCTAAGATTTTATTAAATAGTAACAATATGATATTTGCATTAGTTTCATTAAACAGTTTCTTTTTTTTTTTTTTTGTTATCTTAATATTTGTCTTAAATATGAAATTAGAAAATTTGTAATGTAATTTTTACTATTTTAAGAAATATTTATCTTTAAAAAATGATATCGACTTTCTTAAATATTAAATTCGA
Organism: Boswellia sacra; assembly: GCA_013180625.2. Classification (NCBI taxonomy): domain Eukaryota; kingdom Viridiplantae; phylum Streptophyta; class Magnoliopsida; order Sapindales; family Burseraceae; genus Boswellia; species Boswellia sacra. The sequence goes on from SNVD02009623.1 coordinate 299,090, forward strand.
TTATATATATTTCAAATTTGGACATGGATCCTCTTCTTATCTCATTTTTGCTTTAGGTTTTAAGAATCTAATGAAAAGTGAAAATTATAATATTAAATGGTCAAAGATCTATTTACTTAAAATTTTACTTATTGAAAACCAAAATATTGTCATTTTTGTTTCCCTAAATTTAATGTCTCTGTTTCCGCTCAACTTCTTCCCAAACAACATGCAAGACTTGAACCTCGGATTACTATCCTTTTACTTCTTTATCTTCTTTCTTATCAACGTCTTTTTTGCAATGTCACTAATTTCAAATTAATATTCAAGCACTCTTGAATAATTTGATTGTTTCATTACCATTCATACTAACTAAATTATTTTTCTTAACCATATAGTTCAGATTTGGCATTCTTGCACCCAAAACTAAGATTATAATCATAGTTGTCCATTCTCAAAAGTTTTTGATGAAGTAAAAAGTTAAAGTACTGACACGACCCACCTCTAGCTACACGGGCGAATCATGCCTAAAACTGTGGACTACTAACTGTTTCTTAATTATTGTCTTTCTCATGGAACAAATTTGAAATAATTTTCATTACATCTACAAATGAAATTTAAATAAAACAATTTAACTATTACAACCTTGACCTATCCTTGCACCATCACGTGGCTGGGCCTCCACACTTCCTAATTAGATCACATTTCGCTTTCATCATGGGGGAGAAAATTTTTAAAAGAAAGAAAAATAAAAACAAAGATGTGAGTATAAAACTCAGTGAGTGGGGATAAAAAATGTATTTGTAAATAAATCTAAAAGAAATCATGTTGTTATAAAATAAATATTTACTTTATATAAAAAAGATAGTCTTTATAATCTATAACTTTCATCTAAAATGTCATAAAACTTTAAAATAAATAACTATTGAATGATTAAATTCATGAAAATACTAATTATGGTTAAAACAATAAAATAATCATCTTCAATCGTATGATACGATGCTCTTGATTATCATGCTAAAATCATTGCTTCAGTTGTTTACTATACAAAACATAATTTTCTTAAAAATCTTCTTTCAACGGAAACTTTTGTGAATCATGCTTCTTTTTCAAACTAACTCATATAAACATATTCAAAACTCTTTTCATTATACTAAACAAGTACTCCTGAAACTATCTCATCCTGTCTAGCGAGATCTAACATCGTATAGACAGAACTATCTGAATTTTCTCATACCTGGTGAGATCTACATCACGCAGGCAGAGCTATCTGTACCTGGCGAGAGCTAACATCGCGCAGGCCTACTATCTGGTCATACGCATGCGTAGAGCTGCCCCCAAAAGGCTAAAGCGCCTAGATCACACGGCCCAAAGCCTCTATGTGTGTCTGAACGGGCCCCAAAGGCCTCTATCTGTATCACTGTCTAAGTGATCTGACTAATTATCTGGATATCTGGGTACTAGCTTAGTATAACATAACTACACTTTCTTATTTTTATTAAAAAACTGATTTCATTGAAAAACTGCTTTATATGCTAAAATTTCTCTTTTCAAGCGATTTATCAAAATCTGAAAATATTTGTATTATTTGAATTAATCCAAGACAAACATTTAAAATGACATTTCTAAAGACTTTAAGAAAATTCTTGAGTCAAATGACTATGAAAACTTTAAATATCAATGCTTTCACACTTTCTCTAAATTTAAAAAATATAACTTTCTGAAAAAAACGAAAACGCACTTCAAATACAAAATCTGATTTTTCTTTTCTAAATATTTTATCTTTGTTCAAAACTAATTTTTAAAACTAAAATTCATGTCTACAACTAATTTGAAGACTAGTTTTGAAATATCTTAATAATTAAAAGTAAGTATAATAAATGAGTCTATCTACCCTCAAGAAATACTATAAAAACTACCTTGAATTTTTCTAAATTCGCTAAAATTCTCGATAATTCTATAAAATACTAAATAAACATAACTAAGTAAATATTAAATATATTTCTAATTATCCAGAAAATAAATCTTCTACTCTTTTTAAATCTTTCTAAAATATTCATAAAGTAAAATACTTTCCATCTCACTATAAGTTATAATTTATATTTTTATCTCAAAATCTCATATATCATACTTCAACTAAAATCTTTTTGACTATTCTAAATTTTTCATAATTCTGCATTCAGGTCCCTGAAAATTCTGGAACAACTTTCTAAATTTGTAATTCAACCCTTGATGGACAGTTTTATAATTTGACATTGTCACCCTGGCAGCATTAAATTCTAATTTTCAAAACTTTTTTTTTTTAATTTGCTATTATTTTGAAGATAAAATCACTTATCATCTTGTAAATCAAAAACACAATTTCTTCAACATATGTATTTACTTAAAGAAAATAATCCAATACCTCAATTTTCTATACTAATTTATTTAATTATCTCTTTTTCAATTATAAACAAAAACTTTCTACTTTCCACCAACATATAGCATACACTCATTCTGCAACTTTCACCTTAATTTTATTTTTCTCTTATACTCAAACTTATCAAAACAACATTTACTATACATTCAAAAACTAATCTACTAGTACCACCCATTAACCATCCTTCTATCCAAAATCTAATACTTTACACACACTTATTTTTAAAATACATAAATCGTCATCATTTATTCTAAAAACTTTTAATATAACTCAATTAATTAAACTAATAACTTAAATCATATGAAAAATCATAAATCTAATACACTTTAATATAATATGAAATTCTCAAAACATAACCCACTTACTAATTGGGTTGCACAACTCGGTTAGCTCGGATTTGATTCCAAAATCAACATTCCGCCTATACGGTCACATTCCTCAACAAGAATTAATCCTTCCTTGTCCTAACATCATAAAAAAAAACTCATCATATCATATTGAATTCATAATTAACTTGAATGTTTAAAATTCCTAATATCCAACTTCATATCTTAATCCAATCCATTCTAATTAACTCTATTTCCAACTTCTTAAATAGAGCAATTCTGGTTCTTCGATTTTTAATAATTAATTGAATCATCCAAATGGTCTAATATTTTATAAAGATCTTCTACACATACATATCTAATATCATATCAAATTTCATAGCATTCTATGTTCATTAGATCCCTCAAATCCTTCATTTTTTTAGATATACAAATTCTGTAAATTCCCTTCCAAATCTGACCTCTCCCTATTCCAAAATACATGATAATTTGTACTAAATTTGTAAAATCACAAAAATCTCTAGTTCTAAACTAGACATGCATACAAACTCATATCCCAAATTTCATAATTTTTGAAGACCTCTAGATACCTCAAGTGACTTACCCAATACTGATTTTCTGCAGAAAAATTAAATTTCCAGTAGCAAACAGTAAACTTCGAAAATTCATATAAAATTATATACTCAACATTTTTCAATGAATCCAACTTCAAACAAATCCTTAGGATGTCTATTTTAACATATATAAATTTGAGAATCAGATTCAAAGCCAATAAATTACAGAAATTTTCGGAATTGGTACTGTTTACAGAACCCTAAATTTCTATAATTATCATCAAAACTTAAAATTCCTTAAAACAAATTCCATAAAAATCAAGAAGAGTGTGAAATGCCTTCAATAATACTTCCAATTTCATCATTGTTCTTTCTTCTCTCTCTAGATTCTCTCTCTAAAAATTATAAAACATCCAAACATCTCCTTTAATTTCAATCCTCTTCCATAAAAATACAAAAATAACCTAATATTATTTTGAAATTATGAAAATTACCTTGAGAAGGTCCTCCAAATCCTTCAAATCTGCCACTTCCCTTGAGCTCTCTGCCCCTTCTCACGTCTATCCTCATCTCTTCTTTATCTCTAGATTTTTTTTTTTTTTTTTTTTTGTGTCTTATAATAATAAAATGAAGGAGAAATGGGCTGGGTTTGCTAATATTAATTAAATGGGCTAGGCTTATTATAATTGGCCCAAAATAGTGGCCTGTTTCAAGTACTATGGGTATTTACTATATAGATATTGAGAATAATAGCTATTATATATTTTAATAAACTCAATTTCTAGTTCTGTGGACAAAAACATGAAATAAGAAGAAAATGAAATTTAATGTGCATATACTTTAAAGTTGAATTTATCAACACTAAATCCAATATATAGAAGTCTTAAAAATTTTAAAATCCTAAGCTTTATTGTCATTTTCGAAGAAGTTGAGTGAAAAATACAAGTCATTAAAATTAGGGAAACGAAAATGGCAATGTTTTGTTTTTTAGTAACTAAAATTTGAAGTAAACAAAATCTTAACCGTACGTTTAATACTATAATTGCCACTTATCATTAGATCTTTTAAAGCGAAGGCAAAAATGAGATAAGGAGAGAATCTTTATCCTTTGAATTTAATTTTTTACATATATTGAAATTATCTTTGTCATTTATATAATGATATATAAAGTAAAACGCTCCATAAAAGTAGTTAATAGATATATGGAGAACGTCAACAAATTATCCAAATTATAAATTCAATGCATGTAACTCGTATTCTTCAAAACATGTTTATTGGTTAGTTATCCTTTATGTATATATATATATATATATATATATATATATATATATAGACGCACACACTATGCTTCACTTCCATTTTTTAAATGTTTTTTTTAGTTGACATTAGTTGTATACTATTTTACCAATCAACTAAACTTCTTTTGAAGAATAAAATCTTTACTGAAATAAATTAATTGAGAGGCGCACTATCTTGTAGGATATTGGACTAGTGAAGCTTTTGGAATCTAAATGGAAGAAATGTGAGAAAAGTCTTTGATGCCATAATATTCTCTGTAAATAAAATACCCATTTCAAGATAATAATATATTCTCTTTTTGGACCCAATTGGATGTCATGAAAGAACTTGTGTTACCGCTATCCTGTTTTGAGCTACTGTAACATTTGGAAATTAACAATAAAAGCAAAAGCTAGCTTCCTTTAATTTATTCCATTCAAATAAATTCTGTATAATAGTCCTATATTATTTAATGAAATATACATGGGGCTATATAATTAAAGAACACACTCTGATGATATACTTTGAAGGAAGCTTGTAAGGTATTATTATTAAGATTTTTGTGACTTAATAATTATTTGCTAAATAATATTAAAATTCAAAGTAATACAAGGCTGATGTAAATCTGAATTTTGTTGGGTTTGTTAATTTTCTTCAATGACATGCGATATAAGAAAAAAGGCAAAGCAGGTGGGTTGTGCTTTAATTTGCTTCGCGGGCTAATTAATTGGTTATTATATATGGTGTTGCATGAGCATCAATACTAATTAAGGTGTAGCTTTGAATTTCTGTGGATTTCTTGTCTATATGTAAAAGTAGTACTTGTTAGCATTGTATCATCTAAGTTAATTGGATCCATTGTATGATTAAAATATATCATGTTTTGATGAGGCCACTTTATCTGGATCTCGAAGATTTTTACCTTAAAAGATTTGAAACAATGGGAGCATGTGATGAATTTATTCTCTTGATTATTTGCTTGCTAGTTTCTCTCTCTAAATAGAGGAAAACTAAACTTTCTTCATCTTTTCTGAACTAAACCATTTGCAGATTGAATGATACAATTTATGTGTCACATAAAGTTTGGCATATATACAAAGTAAAGGAAACATAATTAATTCATCAGCCCTTAATATGTTTTACTCAGAATCTTAGTGAATCATTTTGATGAAATTGGCTCAACATTGATCTCCAAGCTGTAAGTGCAATTATAATTAAATATATGGAGCAAAACAATTTTACAAGTTTGTAAATAAAGTAACACCGTACAATATGGTATACAACTGGATATATAGTACATGCATATACACACAAATATTACCAAGATAAGATAACAAGAATTCGATCCATAGAGCATTTACTTGCAATTTATGGTAAACTAAGATCAGCCAGCTACAAAAGAACTAACAGGGCTTCTACATGCAGGTGGGTTTTGTTTACCATAAATCTTTGGCTTAACGTTACTGCATTGAGATTTTGCAGGTCCATCTTTTCCATTGTATTTAAGGTCAATATCAACTATCTCCACTCTTTGACAAGGCACACCACTGCTACAAGCAAGCTTAGCAGCAATCGGAGTTGAAGAAGTGCCCCGAATATTCTTAAAGCTAATATTGTTGAGCTTAACACGTGATGGAAGCTGAGAGCAATTGAGAAGAATGAAATCAAAGCATTTAAGAAATTTTATGACAAACATCATGATAATCTATAAGAAAAATAGACATATACACAAATATAAATATATATTTGATATATATAGTTTTAGCAAGTACCTTTGGATTGCACTTGTTCCATGGACAATAGACTTGGTCTATGACAATAGGATTGCTAACATTAACCATGGTAATATCTTCGTAATGTATGTCAGATACCAAACCTTCATAGGAAGCAGGCCAAGTTTTGATTCTTACACCATTATCAGTATTTTTGAAGGTGCAATTCTTAATAGTGACTCCAATGACAGGTTCTTCATTGTCATACTTTCCTAAACTCCCAACACTAATGCCATGACCAGGTCCACAGGTAACCTTTGTTATTGTTATTTGTTGGCTACCATCACCAATGGAGATACAATCGTCACCTGTTTGGAACAGTGAATTGACTATCTTAACTCCGTTAGATCTCCCGATATGGATTCCATCAGTGTTGGGGCTCTCAGCAGGTGCAATGACGTTAAAGCCAACAAAGCTAAAGTTTTTGCATCCCAAGACGTTAACATGGAACTGGTGACTATCCAAGGAAGTTATATCTCGAACCACGCCATTGGTAACAAAGTCGAACCTTATATTCTGTTCAAATTTTGATTCATGTCAACAACATAAACAAATTTAGCTAATGTTATACCGTTATTATTCATATATGCTGTATCTTTAAGTTTTGTAGGTTGGTATCGAATAAACTTACAATGGGTAGTTGCTTGCAATATGATGAACCATGACAGGTACCCCATGCTTTAGCACCTTGACCATCAAAAGTTCCACCACCATATAATTTGAATTGGTTGATATATTGAAACTTAACCCAAGTATCTGTTGGTTTTTTAGAGTCTGCTAAAGATTTCAAGGTGCCTCTTACCTTAACCTTAATAGCAGCCTTGCAGGGGCCTTTTAAAATCACTGGTTGTAATGAGAATATTCCTCGAGGAATCAAGATTTTGCTTGGACTAGTTGATGAGCAAGCTTGTTTCCACACGCTAGTTAAAGCCTAAGATAAGAAAGAAAAGTTTAAGATATGTTTTAACTGATTGAACTTTAAAGAAAAGTTTGCACGCATCTTTCGATTCATTATCTAAGTATTAGTTTACCTAAGACTTACCTGGCTAATATCTGCTCCATTAGCCTTTGCGCCATATTTTGTCACATCAAAAACTGATTGAGCTTCTGTTGGGAACAGTAACAATGATACCAGTAATTGAAATATAGCCAATATGGTCATCAATAACTGTGCCATGATTAATTCCTTTCTTCTCTTTTATATGTTTTAGCATGAATTATGAAATCCTAGATCTGATTAACACCATTATATAGCCTGTATGAAGAAGCTCATGCAACTAATTCTCTTAACCAATCTTTAACTTATCTTATTCTTTGGTTTAACAGTCTTATAATAATGTATTGGTTAAATTTCCTTTTCTATTATTAGTTTGTTCTATTTTTTGCATAAAAATCACCTTGGTAACGAAAAAAGCAAAACTGTTTCTAAAATTGTGCCATTTCGATTGCAACGGAAGTTAAAATAACAATTGTTTGGTAATAATTTATGGTTCTTAATAGCAGCTTTAGACCTTATTCTTTCATCCTAAATATTTCATTATAATAAAAAACCTTAATTAATTCTAACTAACCATTTTCAAGGAACTTAAAATGCCTATGAAGTAAAGATTTTTATAGGGGGGAAAAATAGATAATTAATATGATTCTCAACTTAAAGCATTTGAAATATTGATGATAAATGTCTCGTATTTCTCTTTAAAGTAAACCCCTTTGTGAGTGATATATCAATCTCTTCTGAGTAGATAATGATTTTGGCAATAAAGGGATGCAAATGGAAGGATAATGAAAATCATATATTCTATTCAATTTGATCTTTTAGAAAAAGTAAAATATAAAATTTATATATTGATCAATTATAAATCTTCAAGCTTTTAATTTAACTCTTCGATGAAGAAATATTATGTGTCCTTGTTAGAGTTTAAAGTATAACATTTTTAATATTTTTGGAGATAAATTAAACTATGACATATTGATTCCAAATTGTACAAGGTTGTAAATAGAGATCGTGGAGAGTGTAACATTATTAACGTGCCTTGCGGTTATTTAATATATTATATAATCATAATGGTTACTTTAAAGTTTTTTAATTGATTTAATTTAGGAGGTAATTATCAGTTATAAGAGTAGTCATTTATTATTTCGTGCTTAGCAACATTCAATTGCAGGTTTGGCTTGTTCATCGTCATCTTATATTTATTGTTATTTATTGTTTACAAAATCTAAGGACGTGTTTGATGCGCTGCACAACGTTACATTGCATAAAATTAAGAAATTATATTGTGTCTGGACAAATTTTAAGTGCGATGGGATAGGATAGCATAATCTGTATGCTATAGCTGTAATGCCCAGTGGGCTATTGGACTTGAAGAAGGCCCGGCCCAGCCCAAAATTTTAATTATAAATAAAAGAGGGTGAATAGGAAATGGGGGAGAATTCTGGAAATTTCTTTTAGAAATTCGTTTTTACTGTTCATGCCGGACACTGTTCATCGTCGCCTTTGAGTAGCAATTCCGGTCGATTTCCGGTGAGTCTCCAGCCCTACAATATGTCGTTTTGAAGCTTGTAATGTCCTCTTTCCATTCATATATGTATTGTCCTTGGGTTCTTCACCGTTTTTGCGGATCGAAGCATGGAAACCGACGGCTTCCTTTGCATTTTTCGGCCAAAATCCGGTGAGTTACCGGTAAATTTTTACATTAGATTAAAGCTTGTTCCATGCTCTTTCTAACCATATCATTTTTGTTACATGTTGATTTACGAATTTTGCAAATCGGAGAGAAATGAAATTCGGTTACTATTCACTCGCCGGCGACGACTTTCCGGCGACTTTTCCGGTTATGCTTTCCGGCCATTAAATAATTCTTATAACATTATTCATCCATAAAGGAGCTTAAATTCAGTGAGTAGATTATATATTGAGAATTTTATTTTATATTAAAGTGTATTAAATTTATGATTTTTCATATGATTTATGTTATTAGATTAATTAATTGAATTATATTAAAATGTTTTAGAATCGATAATGATGAATTTTGTATTTAGAAAATAAGTGTATGTAAAGTATTTAATTTTGGATAAAAGAGATGGTTATGGGTGATGCTAGTAAATTAATTTTTAAATATATAGTAAGCGTTGTTTTGATAATTTTGAGTACAATAGAAAAAAAATAAATTAAAAGTAAAAGATGTAGAATGAATGTATGTTATATGTTAATAGAAAGTAAAAAGTTTTTTTATGATTGAAAAAGAGACAATTATAATTAAATGAATTTGTAGAGAAAAATTGAAGTATTTAGATATTTTCTTTAAATAAATACACATGTGGAAGAAATGATGTTTTGATTTACAAAATGATGAGTGATTTTATATTTAGATTAATAGCAAATTAAAAAGAAAAAGTTTTAGAAAATCAGAATTTAATTCTGCAGGGGTGGCAATGCCAAATTCTAAAACTGCGTAGCAGAAGGGGGTGAATTGCAAATTTAGAAAATTGTTTCAGAATTTGTAGGGACCTGAATGCAGAATCTTGAAAATTTTAGGATAGTCAAAAAGATTTCAGTTAATGCATGATATTTAAGAATTTAGAAATCTTTGAAATTTTGAATTGAAGTACTTGAGAAATTAGTTAAATTTTGAAGTATAATTTTATGAAAGGATGTTATATAGTATGTTATATAGAAAGTATGAGATTTTGAGATAAAAAAATATAAACTATGGTTTATAGTGAGATGAAAAGTATTTTACTTTATGGATATTTTAGAAAGATTTAGAAAGAGTAGAAGATTTATTTTCTGGATAATTAGAAATATGTTTAATATTTACTTAGTTATATTTATTTAGTATTTTATAGAATTTTTGAAAATTTTAGCGAATTCAGAAGAATTCAAGTTAGCTTCTTTTGTATTTCTCAAGCGTTAATAGATCCATTTGTTATGCTTGCTTTCAATTATTAATATGTTTTAAAGCTAGTTTTCAAAATGATTGTAGACATACATTTTAGTTTCAAAATTAGTTTTGAGCAAAGATATAGCACTTTTAAAGAAAGATTCATATTTTATATATGAATTGTTTTCTATATTAATACGGATGCATATTTTACCATTTTATGGAAAGTGTACAAGCAGAACAATTATGATCATAGTTTTTTATATAGAAATTTGATTTCAAGGATTTCTCAAAGTATTTGCAATTATTCTTTTAAATATTTATCATGGATTTTCAAGGATTTAGATATTATGAGTTTCAGCTTATATAAGTTTTACAAATTTTGATAAATCTGCTTGAGAAGTAATGGTTTAGCATATAAAGCAAATTTTGAAAAGAACTCAGTTTTAGCAAAAATAAGAAAGTTTAATTATATTATACTAAGCTAGTACCCAGCTCACTTAGACAGTGAGACAGCAGATTTCAGACAGAAAGTTATACAGATAGAGGCCTTTGGGGCCCGTTCAGACACACATAGAGGCTTTGGGCCGTGTGATCTGGGCGCTTTAGCCCTTTGGGGGCAGTTCTACGCATGCGTATGACCAGATAGCAGGCCTGTGCGATGTTAGATCTCGCCAGGTACAGATAGCTCAGCCTGCGTGATGTAGATCTCACCAGGTATGAGGAGATTCAGATAGCAGGCCTGTGCGATGTTAGATCTCGCCAGGTACAGATAGCTCTGCCTGCGTGATGTAGATCTCACCAGGTATGAGAAAGTTCAGATAGTGAAAGTATAGAGGTCTTTGGGACCCATTCAGGCACACATAGAGGCTTTGGGCCGTGTGATCTGGATGTTTAGCCCTTTGGGGGCAGCTCTGCGTATGCGTAGGATTAGTATAGTGATATCTTGGCCTGAGCGATCCTAGCCCCGCCAGGTCATGATCAGTCAGATTAGCTTGGGTACTGGTTTAGTATAGTAAAAAGAGTTTAAATACGTTTATATGAGTTAGTTTGAGAAAGAAGCATTATTCGTAAAAGTTTCTTTTGCAAGAAGATTTTAAAGAAATTATGTTTTGTTTATTAAATAACTGAAACGATGATTTTAGCACATCATCATGAATTTTATTTTATAAGAATGAGAAAATATGCACTCTTTTCACCGCTTTTAAAGAGCATAGAATCGAGCAATTTTATTTGAAGATTTTTAATTAAAAGTTATTTGTTTTGAAACTTCTATGAGAGATTTGAGGATATTTTGACAAGTACGATAGATTTTTCTTAAGTATAAATATGATATGAGTTTTCTAGTTAGAATTGTATTATATGATTTTATTATGAAATAGTCATAGTCATGCAATTTATGATTTGTTTAGAGAATAAATTTAGCAAGTGATTGAGTATATGATGAGAGGAATGTTATTTAAAAGTTCTATGTTATTTTATTTCTTTTGACACCTGTTTATACATTTTTTTAGAAAAGAAAGAGATATAGTGATATATCTGGCAGTGTGTACGGTATTAAATAAGGGTGATTCAAAGTAAAGGTACGCAACTGATTTGCTTATATAGTTTAAGAATATTAAGTTATATAGGTAAGTAAGTTGAAGAATTATATAAAGTATTATCTTTACAGAGGGTTAATAAATTTTTTATAGTCGTGTTATAAGAATGAAGTTTATAAAGAAAGTTGAGAAGAAATAGTCGTTTGTACGTTATTTTGGAAAGAAGAGTATACTGGTTCCTTTTTAATATACATTGTATTTTGTTCTAAAAAAAAAATGAGATTTTATAACACGAAGCTTTATTCAAGAAATGAGTTGTATGAAATAAAGAAAGTAATATTTTATGTAATAAAATTTGTCCATTCACTGAGCCTTTAGCTCACCCTTTTCCTATCCTTTTTCCCAACCAGGTGCTACAGGTTTGGTGCTAAGCTGTCTCTGATGCTAGGGAAGGCCACACGATATATAATAATTTTTCATGCATTGAAAGTGTTTCATTTTTTTTTATGTATTGTATAAGCTTTTAAATATTAAGTATGTTGTGGTTGATAAGGACGAAAGTCTCAAAAGAAGTTAGGATGAGCAATAGTTTAGAAGTGTATAAATGTGTGTTTTTGTAGGGGGTTTTCTTCAAATTATAGGGGAAACTCTGCCGGTTTTTCATTAAAATTTTTGGAGCATTTTTTTTAGTAATTTACATAAAAGATCCGAACTAGAATAATTTTTTTTGAATAGTTTTTATCAAAGCGACAGAGCAAAAAGTGTGAAAAAAATAGTTAATTAAAGACCGTTCTCTTAGTGAACAGTTTTAGGCATGATTTGCCCGTGTAGCTAGGGGCGGGTCGTGTCAATAGCAGTACTGTAGTGATACTGTAGCAAAATTATTTATATAGGATTTGAGCATTTTTATACCTAGTTTATCTATAGTAAAATTATTTATATAGGATTTGAGCATTTTTATACCTAGTTTATCTATAGTCAACACCGTATAAACTTATTTTTATCTTAGCTTTTAATAATAAATATCAAAAAATTATATAAACTAAATAATTAAATATTTATATTATTAATAACAATTTATTAAATAAATAATCATTTAAATAAATTAAAAAATTATTAATATAATTTTTATTTTAAAAATAATTTTAATTACTATTTTAATTTTTTATATTTAAATTAAATTTTTCATATTATAATTTTTTTTTATTCTTTATCTTTTATCTAGCACAATACTCTTTTAAATATAATACAATATTATATCTTAACTAACCTCGTTCTATATCATCAAATTCAAATAATTTTATATTATTCCATATCTTATTATACGTTACATCGAACATGCCGTAAAAGACTTTGAGGCGTTCAGAGAATCCTACAAGGACAAACACCAAATTAAAAGCATTGCTGCTAACTGATCTTTATCTCTTTTTGTATATAGATTTCCAAATTTTTGTCTTTTACAAGTAAAAAACCTGTTCAAATTTACACCCCCTTTCAGTACTATATATTTGCCAGCTTTGATGTTCAAACAGTGGCTGGTCGGCTACTTTTATGCTTAAAGGCAACAGAAAATCGGATCATCTGTTGAAACAATGATAGAAAAACATGGAATTTGTCCATTTATGAACAGTAACATAAGGTGCAGTTCCTGTTTGCAGTTGATTTCCTTTAGGTGCACAAGTTCAACTAATAATATATTTAATGCCCCAATAATCGAGGACAAAAGAGAAAAAACCGCATGAGAAGTTGTTTTCGAGTTTGTACAGCTCCAGAAAGTCTTCGCTGATTACTGACTCACTCCTCCTTTCTCCATGCATGCACACAATCACTGATTTGCTTCCAAAAACAGTAAAGCATTCATAATAACCGCAGTTGTACGTGCTAATTCGTATGCATTTTACACTATGGGCAACTCCATGTACCCGCCAGCTTCTATAAATGCCAGGTATGCGTTCATCGGTCTCCTAGGGCATTTGAGTGAGAAAGTGAGAGAGGAAGAGTGGGAAATGGAAGCTCACAGCAGTGTTAAAAATGGTGAAAATATTGAGAATCCTATTGTGGGATGTGTTATTGATGTAGCAGAAGAAGAAAATGAAGAGAGTATAAAGAAGAGAATCTCAAGTCACCCTTTGTTTGGCCTTTTGATTGAGACCCACTTGAACTGTTTGAAGGTATACAATATCAATCCCTAGTCATGCAAGCAAGCTTTTCTTTGTGCACATTCAAATACCACTTTTTGTTCTCTATAAGTTATAGAGTTAAATGATGGCTGCTAGCTGACTATATTATGCACATATCTATACAAATCAACCAATAGAAAACCCGGCTTTTTGGCATCAATGTTTAGTTTAATTCTTTGCATGGACCATAGACAAAAAAGTGGAAACATTCCTATAAATATCCATGTTGTCACTATCGCACCTGAACTGGTTCTGGTTGTTTGCTTTTTGGCTAGTGAGTTTGAGTATTACATATTTTAACAGTTTTGCAGTTGTTTGAAAGGTAGGTTGCCACTTGCATGCCACCAATTTGGAAATATCGCATATTTCTAGTTCTATGACCGTTACTATATTGATGTATCAGGTGGGTTTAGGTGAACTTGGAGAGGTTGGCACAACAAATGCAGCAAACCACGCTAATTTCAACCCCAAAGCTACCGTTCCAAGCTCTTCAGAACTTGATCGTTTCATGGTAGGGTGCTCTATTTAATATCTTTTAATTCTCAGCTTGAAAGTTTCAGAACCTTCCAGCACGCTTCCATGCGCACGAGCATACACATATATGCTTCTATATATGTGTACATATAGATGTATGGTTCCACTTGTCAGTCATCGAACACAAGCTCTATATATCGAACACGAAACTGCGTAGATATATATATACACACACACACATACTGCTGCAGGTTTCTAAGGCAGATCAATTAAATTGGATTTGTCATGTTATTAATCTAATAAATCTCTATTATAAGTTTGGATTGTCTACCATCTCTTTTAGGATTTTTTTTTAAATTTTTTGTAGAATTCTGCCAATGCAAAATTCTGTTCATACATACTTCTAGTCTAAATTACATGTGTCTTAAATGAATATGTCGCATTATGGAAAGTGGAAATGTTCACAATTTATAGTAGAAAATAAAAATTTTCTATTTTTGATTTTTTTTCTTTGAATGGACAGGAAGCGTACTGCAGTGCACTTGAAAATCTGAAAGAAGCCATGGAGGAACCACAACAAGAGATGGCATCTTTCATAGACGCTATGTACTTTCAGCTGGGGGAGCTCTGCGAGTCCGACACAAATGATACTAATCCAAAAACCAGCTTCTGAACTCAATAGTGCTATTTATAGGAAGCTCAGCCCATTGCTTAATTGTGGGCTCTCTTTTGTTTCCATCCATTTCTGTTGTGAAAATTCTAAGAGGAAGCCTCTCTTAATATATGGGCAGCAGTACAAATCTGTCCTGAAAATATAATGGGAAAAAAAAATTCCTTTTTATGATTAGATCTATGTTTTGTTTAATTTAATCCTTTCGAGTTGTCTATAGATAATGAAAGTGTGAAATTGTTTACTACGTCTATGTTGTTGGTGCATAACTCTCTGCTTCATAAATAATATTACTCGTATAAATGATTAGATTTATCACATCTTAGGTTGTGTTTAAGAGATAAGATTGGTTCCAACTATAGATGGTATTATCTTATGTACTATATTATTATACGATAATTTTTGAAAAATTAATTTTTAACTATAAACTAATTTAATCTTTATTCAAGTTTAGCTAGAATAAAATGAATTTAAAACTTTATATTAAAATATTAAATAAGTTTTAATATATCTGTAAAAATAGTGACAAAAATATTTTTTGTTTAGGAAATAATTATTATATAAATTTTAAATTTAAATTTAATAGTATTGTTATTTGTTACATTATTATTAATCATTTTTATAAATCAATAATCAAGATTAATGTTAAATAAAAATAATTATATATTTAAAATAATTAAAGGTTATAATTTATTAAACATTTGTAATTATTTCTATAATATATTTTGTGTGTATCTTATTGTTTTTATAGCCTCATATTAATATTTATTTAATAATATGTTGTCCATTTTATTTATTATTGTATTTTTAATTATAATTAAAAACAAAATGGAAATTATAATTATCAATTATATAATTAAAATTGTAGATATAAAATTAACATTAGATTAAAAATATAAATTATCGAAAATAATGAATTATATAATATAATTATTTATAGTATAATATGATAAATCAAAATATAATTATTTACCATATTTTAATATTTATTTAATTATATTATATTTAATTATTATTATATTATTATTTAAATTATTGATAATCATTACTTAAATAAAAAATAGGAGTCCTAGTCCAAGACAAAGTTTTAAAATATAGGCCGGTCCCAACCATTACTCGACTCCCAAACATTGTTATGGTTTCTAATCAAGACCATAAATATCCACATCTATCAAAATTATAATCTTTGTGTAGTTGATTTGTATTTAATTTTATATGATTCTTTGCAGTTGTTTAACTAGAAATTTATTTTCATTTGGGTTGTAGAATAATACCTATTCTTGACAACCTCACTCGAAAACTGACAATATCTTTCTTTTCCTTTTTTTTTTTTTTTTTGATTTTCAACGAGTTCAAATAGTCATATACCATGTCTCTTTGATATGATATTTAAATTATTGGAAATTTGTTGCAATTACATATTTTATATATATGAATGTTTACCTTTACTTTTCTGATCATTCAAAAGCAAAATTTATAAATTTATCATAATCAATTCTAAAACAGACCAAATTCAAAAAGGAAAAATTCATTTAATCGCATGAATCAAACTAAACCCTAATCCTAAATTATTAAAACTTAAAATACAATTATTTTCCTATATAAAATTAGAATAATTAATTATTTGACATTTTGAAACATGAAAGCTTTTATTTAAAAAAATTAAAAATTAAAATAATGATAAAAAATTAAAAATTTTAATTAATTCTAGAAAGAAAGAAATACTAGTCACTAGATTGTAGAATGAGAGAGGATATATATACATATTGGGTTATGAGAAATCATTTATAAAGAGATTGATGAGAGGACTTTTGGCTTTTTATATAGTATCCTGTTTCATTTTTTGTAAAATTTTAATTAAATTTGATGACTTTTCCATAACAAGTATAATTATCTTTTCTGAACAAAATTATATGTAATTTTTTTTCCAAAAAGTTAAGCTGCCATGTAGCCCAACCCAGCCAACAGCTGGATGGGCCCTTTATGGGCTGATGTAGTCCATCTTCAAGTCCGGCTGACATTAGGCCCAAGAACAAGTGGCAACCACTTAGGAATTAGAACTATTGGCAGGGTTGGCCATCAACTAGCCCAGAGCTAGGCCCGCCCAATCTTAGTCCACTATCTTCAAACATAACTTTCTGCTGTAATACTAAGGGTTGCTTCTTGAACTCCATCTACAATCTAAGCAAACCCTTGTCATTCACCTTATTAATTAGTTTATTTAATTATGTTCGTAACCTTAACAACTTCAATAGACAATTATAATTTAAATTTGACCGCTATATAGCAGTAAAAAAAAATTACAAAGATACAGTGGATGAAAGCTTGGAGGAGCTATTTTGTGAAATCTAACAAATTACCAGGATACAAAAATATGTGTAATTTAGGGTAATAAAAAATATAAATAATTACCTCATGAATCTAGGCATAACCATACGAGATAGTTGTCATTTATTATCCTCAATTTGCGTTATTACTACTTCAAAGATGTGGAAAGAAAGACACTTAAAAAGATGACGTTCAAAATTTACCCATTTTTAATAATTTTTGTAGATGTGTAATTAAAAAATTTTCTTCTTTTTTTATTATTAAAACATACACCTTTGTAAGCTTATTCTTTATATTATAACATTATAGGACAAATTATATTAAATATTTTTAAATAATAATTTAATTTCAACTATTTAATTTTTTAAATAATTAAGATTTGAAGACACTTCAATAGAAGACAATTTTTTTTTCTGTAAAAGATGTTCTTAAAAACATTTTAGAACGGTTAAAAAAGATGTTTAATGAGCATTTTTGTGTTTGTGATGACAAGCGGAAAATGAGTTTCAATTTTCAAATGATCTTCAATTTCTTCTTTGATTATTTCAGAAGTCATCAAGTTGAAAACCTCCTTATAAGTCAAAGGAATTTGTCAAGTTATTTGCTAACGGCGAATGGTATAGTTGCAATTTTGATTAATGGACAAGGATTCCTTATATATTCATATCATTTTTACTTCAGCTTTTTAAGATCCAATTAAAATATATAAACAAGGGAATTTTTTAAATATACATATATATATATATATATATATATATATATATATATATTATAAAAACCTCTTTGATGTGTGGAATTATAACAAAAAGATGAGAAGTTAAATAAAAATAACACAATTTCTCCCCTTTTAATAAATGGTCATTGAGTTATGTGGATTTATTTTGATTAGAAAAATGGATGCTGTATATAAATTAAGAGAGATTACTTGGTTTCAAGCAATAATCATAAATTGCTGACTGAGTGATATCGCTTGAATCCATCCAAATTATTCTAAACTGTTAATAAAATCTAGAAGATGTGTGCAGTATAGGATTGGTATTTGTCAATCCTTTATTTAATTAATTCCTTGATTTAAAGTGAATATTCAAATATTTTAATATACACTAAGCTATCTAAATTTATATAATATTTGTATGTATGTCTGTAGAAATTTAATTATGACAACTCATCAATTATTAATAATTCAAAATATTAAATTACGTGGATTCTCAATTTTTAATTTAAATTTTAAATTAATGAATAAAAGGGTTTCTGGAATTTGGCTCTAAGAGAAACCTAAAGGAATAAGACGAAATCACGAATTTAAAACGCTAGCTACTAGCTGATACTATGTTTCTTCTGTATGAAGATTAATTAGCAAATTTTTGTCTTTTACAAATTAATTAAACTCCTCTTCAATTTATGCCCACTTCGTTAGTATATATCATTAGTGTTGATATTCAAAGACTGATTGACCAGCTTTTATGCCAAAAAGCAATAGGAGATGAGATCATCCTGTTGAAAATTGAAAGAGCAACGTAGAGTTGTCCACTTATGAACAGTGCACAAGGTACTAGCTGTCTTTACGTGTTTTATTTATAAAGTAAACTTTTTCTTTTTCGATTAAGTTTTTTTTATAAAACAAGTCTTTGTAGTTATGTAAGAAATCTCAATTAGTCTTGCTTAATTTAATCAGTTTCTCAAATATTCTGATAATCATTTTTTAAAAGAATGATAGAATATCTGTTAGAATGAAATGATAATAACTTATTTATATTCATATTTCTATTAAGAAAAACCTAAATTTTAAACATTCTCATTTTTTTAATTGATTATAAACTCTTACTGAATGCTAACGTAACGATACCAAAAAGATTTAAAAAAAAAAGACCTCCAAGTGTATGATTAAGTCGAAAAAACAATATATTTTCATACAACAAGGAAGATAGGGGTTTTTCAGAAAATAACTTATGTAATATACGCATACTTACTCATATTATTGAAGTGGTATATTGTAACCATTTATATTCAGTCATATAATTGAAGGTGATTATATTTTTACTTTTTTTAAGAGTTTTCTCAACCTACACATGATCTTATAATTATATCATTATTTTTTGGACGTGCTTGCTGATTTATCCCTTCTTTTTTCAATTTCTCAGTCTACCCATGAGCTTGTGTCATAATTTCATTTGATAGACTCATAAGTCATAAGATCAACAGAGTGACTTGATGAGCTTGTCCTATTCAAATCTTTCAAATTGATTTATTAGTGTTTTTGCTATAGTAATAGTAATGATGTCAAACTAACCTAAATAAGTATACAACTAATAATTTTAGAAAAAAGATTAGCTCATCCTATATTACGACGGTCTATTTATTGCTGACAAAATTCTAAAGATCTTTTTGGCTTTCGGAGGAGGTTAAAGGACGCACTAATTTAATAGCACTGCTATAGCTTGTCTTTCTTTCCTGAACTTCCTTGCAAAGTTCTACCTTTTAAACACTGACGTAGCAGCTCTTACTCAAAAGGGAAAAATACTACACATGGTCATCCTCCTGAAGCAACCAAAAAAAAAAAAAAAGCATGCATGCAGTACTGGTCTGCTAGCTTGAGAATCATTTTGTTTGTATGTATCTATGCAAATTTTTCTGTTCTATAGACAAGTAATAAAAGTTTGTTTCAACATGCATCCACTTGACAATGACAACATATGTCGTTGATATATGATGACATGATCCGGATAAATAGTATGACTGACTAGAGTCATCTAAGGCCATCAATGTTGGTCGGTCGGATAACATAATTTTGTTCGTATTAATTGTTCTCCTTTGAATGAGAGTAAAAAATTTGACCCTCTTAATAAATTTTAACTTTGAATCGTTTGGTATTCAAAAGACTTACCAGCTTTAGTGCAAGCCAAAAGGTGAAACAAATTGCAGAACAGCATAGAAGTGTCTTGATGGTCTCCATCTGAAAATATTTAATGCTCCAATAATCGAGAAAGAAAATGTCATGAGAAGTTCTTTTCGGTCAAAACAAAAAAATAACTAAAAAGGCTTTGCATATTATGCATCTCCTGATCAGTTTCCTCTGATTACAGGTACTGCAGACCCTCTAATTTCTCCATGCATAAATGTACATAATTACTTATTTGCGTCCAAGATCAGTAAAAGCATGCACACATAGTAATTGCACACTGGCACGTTTCAATATGTATGCACTTTCCATTTTAGAGAAGCGACAACCGCCAAGTGTATTGTATAGGCACCCGGCTGCTGTTATAAATGCATGTCACTCTTCTTAATGTCCTAATCGATGTGGTAAGTGAGAAAGTGAGAGATACATGGAAGCTTACGGCAATGTTGAGAATGGAGAAAGGAGTGAGAATCATAAATTGGAATATGCTGGTGATGTTGCAGAAGAAAATGAGGAGAGTTTAAACCAAATAATCTCAAGACACCCTTTGTTCGGCCTTTTGAGGGAGACACATTTGAACTGTTTGAAGGTACACATCTATTTCAAGTCCTGCAAGCAACCAAGCTTTCTTTTAGCACATTTACTCTATTTAATTCTATATGCACTTAGGTTTAATGCTGCTGATTATCACTTGGCCAAATTATCTGTAAATTTGTACAAATATCCATCAGATCATCAACCGAACTTTCTTTTAGCACATTTATTCTATTTATTTCTATATGTACTTATAGTTTTTGTGTATGCATATGTGTCGACGTCGGTGCTAAAAAAATTTGAACGTTTGTGTGTCAAGCATAACTACTTATCAAG
Source organism: Boswellia sacra (assembly GCA_013180625.2). NCBI lineage: Eukaryota > Viridiplantae > Streptophyta > Magnoliopsida > Sapindales > Burseraceae > Boswellia > Boswellia sacra. Next base: position 320,264 of record SNVD02009623.1, read on the forward strand.
GACTATATATGTTATGGTAAGCAAAAGTGACTTCTTGTAACGAATATGTTTCATACTCATTAGTCCATAAACTAAACAGAGTTAGCATGTATATATGGGTGTGTACAATTTTTTTAGAAAGAAAGTGCCAAGAGAGTGCTTGAGCCGCTGGTGGAGCATAAAACCTATATATAAGTACTCAAGTCACCCAGAAGGTTGAGCGTGAAGCTAGCAATGATATGCTATCAACAGATTGTTTCTTCGTCGGTTTCATTATTATCATTATATATGTATATATTGAGTCAAGTATTTTAACTGTTTGTCCCAGGTTTTGCACCATTAATTTGGGATCTAAAATTTCGTCATCTCTCTGTTAGCTATTCTCACCTGATCAATGGCATTGATATATAACAGGTGGCCGGTTTAGGTGAACTTATAGACGTTGGCGCCACAACACATGCAGCAAACAAAACTAAGCTCACGCAAGCAACCGTTCCAAGTTCTTCAGAACTTGATCGTTTCATGGTGTGTGTGTGTGTGTGTGTGTGCGCGCCCTTTGTTTTATAATCTTTTAATTCTCTCTGCTTAACTTGCCAGCAACTGCCAGCAAGAATATTCCTTGCATCCATGCACCACGCACATATAGACATGTTGGACTCGTCAGTCATTGCTGACCGATCGACTTTCTCTCCTACAATAAACTTCATATATATGCATCATGTAGTCTAAACAAAGAAGATACACACGCGCACACGCACACATCACATTGCATATATGATGAAGAAGCATGCATGTTTCAGTTGATTTTCATATCAATGCATGCATAGTAACATTAACTTTTATTTGATTATTTTCTTCTGATGGACAGGAAGCCTACTGTATTGCACTGATGAAGCTCAAAGAAGCTATGGAGGTACCACAAAAGGAGGCATCATCTTTCATCCATGCCATGTACATGGAACTAAAATTGCTCAGCGAAGCCTCCCCCAGAAAATCCAAAATCTAAAGTAATTAAATTAACTCTCAAAGTTAACAGCAGTTGGCTAGACCTATTTGAGAGACACGTGCACGCTTCATCAGTTATCTTAATTTAGGAACTTCCTTTCCTTAATTTGTTTTGTCATTATTATCGTGAGCTGGGATTAGACTTGTATATCTTATTTTCTGGTTTATCTTTGTAATATAGGGTGACTGCTACGAGAACATGAACAGCCATTCGAAATAGGTTGCTAATTTGATTGCGAAATCTATCTCTATTATTGTTGACTCTTTTGGGTTAACTTATATACTTTCTGCTATTTAATTTAGTATTGCTTTTGTTGAATCCTATTAGATTTAATGACAGATTGACCAAGAGTAAACAACAGACACACACACACACACAAATATATATATATATATATATAGATAGATAATAAATTCTACATTAATTAGGAACCTTTTATTAATTGATGAAGTGATTGGCTAAAAAGAAAGAAAGATTAATTAATGAAAATATTAATTTTTCGAGTGTAAGGAGTCCTATTAAAAAAGAGAATCAAATTTTTACACCATGTTGATGCACGGTTTCCGGACGGCCGGGGAGCGGGTCGGAGCTCGGGTCGTACGTCGGGTCCAGTCCTGTGAGCAAAGGAAAACAGTCAGGGGTGCCGGCGGTGGTGCCGGCGAAGACCCTCCGACGCTCAAGTCAGTTTCCGGCACTCCGAAATTTTCTGGGAGAATTTCCTAGAGAGAGAAGCTCTCAAAAGTGAAGGAAATCTAGAGAGAGAATAAGTTCAGAAAAGTGTGCATACCTTGAGCAATAATCCGGAGGGTTTATATAGGAGTCGGGATGGGCCATTGTGGGACCCAGATAATGGGCCCAGATAATGGGCTACAATAATGGGTTTACTGTATTAGAGATAATTGAGCCAGGATGGGTCATTGTGGGACCCAGATAATGGGCCCAGATAATGGGCTACAGTAATGGGCTTACTGTATTAGAAATAATTGAGCCAGGATGGGTCATTGTGGGACCCAGATAATGGGCTACAGTAATGAGCTTCCTGTATTTGAAATAATTGAGGCCCAATATTATTATGGCCATAACAGTAGTCCCCCCAGGCCCAAGTCGACCAATGGGTCGGCGTAGGGACTATTTAGTTGTTCTGGGCTATAAATTAAATGTGTTGAAGGGCCGGCCCAAAGATGTGATTCATTAAACCCTAAATTGGTGCTCTATATAAGACACAAGTGTTGGGGAGTAGGGTTTACCCAAAAATAGGATAGAGCACCCGGAAGGCAAGCAGTGCAAGTGACCCCAGCAAACAGAACTCTTTAACTTGAGCCCGGATTTTCCAACCGCCACAAGTAAGTACTTTTTTTCCTTGCGTACACACTTTAGAATACATGGATTAGGTTTAATTTTTCAATGCAAAAATTCTGTACGGATTATACCCTATGTGTGTGTGTATGTGATTTGTGTGTAAGAATATCAAAACGTTTCCATGTGTTTTCCATCACGGGTTTGTGTGTGAAAGAAGAAGAAATATGAGTGTGTGTTCGGGCATGATGGAAGAAAAGTGAGAATGCATGAGGGAAGGGGTGTATTCGGGCGTGCTGTGATGGCCTGGGCGCGCTGCGAGGCTTCATGCACGCGGAGCGACCTTGCGTCCTGGGCGCGCGGAATCGATCCCGCGAGACCTTGTGCGCGCAAGGGCGAGTAGGCGAGGGCCTGGGCAAGCCGCGAGGCCTTGTGTACGCAAGGGCGAGCAGGCGAGGTCTCGTGTGAGCAAGGTCGAGCAGGCGAGGGCCTGCCTGGTGTGCGCAGGGGCGAGCGGCGATGGGCGAGCCTGGGCTGCTTGCGTGCGCGCTGGGCGCTGGGGTTGCTCGCGTGGGCGCTGGGGTTGCCCGCGTGGGCGTTGGGCGCAGCGCGAGGCGTGTGCGCAGGGGCGAGCGGCGAGGGCTGGGCGCCTGGGCTGCTCGTGTGCGTGCTGGGTGCTGGGCGCGCTGGGGAGAAGCAGGCGAGCGCTGGGCGCGCTGGGAGAGGCAGGCGAGCGCTGGGCGCGCGGGGGCGAGGCAGCGAGGCGCTGGGCGCGCGGGGGTGGAGAGCCCGCGAGCGCTGGTCGCGCTGCATGCTGTGTGCACTGTTCACGTAGCATGCAGGGGCTTCCCAAAAAAAATTCGAATAATTGCGGGGGCTCTTCAGCAATTCTTCAAAATTTTGCTTATTTACCCGTGGGGGTATTTCTGCAAAATTTCAAAACTTTTATTTAAAATCGTGGGGGTGTTTCCGCGAAATTTCAAACTTTAATTTTTTCTCCGCGGGGGTGTTTCCGCGGATTTTCAAACTTTAATAATTTTTCCTCCGCAGGGGTGTTTCCGCGAATTTTCAAACTTTAATAATTTTTTCCTCCGCGGGAGTGTTTCTGCGGATTTTCAAACTTTAATAATTTTTTCCTTCGCGGGGGTGTTTCCGCGGATTTTTCAAACTTTAATAATTTTTCCTCCATGGGGTGTTTCTGCGAATTTTTAAACTTTAATAATTTTTCCTCCGCGGGGGTGTTTCCGCGGATTTTCAAACTTTTATTTTTTCTCCGCGGGGGTGTTTCCGCGGAATTTGAATACAATCCCCCCAGCATTTTTTTTTTTGTTCTTTCACCTCTTCCCTCCCTCTGTAGACTTGGTTTGATGACTAACGACCCCTCTTTGACTGTGCAGATGGCTAGAGTAAAAACCACTGTGAAAGTGCTAGGGGGGAATCGAGTCATCAAACCCAGTCTTCCAGGGACAAGGATCCGGTGACCAACCGTAAAGAAGTTAATGAGTTTTATCAAAACTTCTTCGGTCCGGATCGGGAGCTGGGACAGAATTCTGTCAACCATAAGGTGGTAGACACTGAAGGGGATAGCGACTGGTCGTCCTCTGCTACCTCAGATAGTGAACCGGAGGTTGAAAAGTGGTGGGAGGCCGACTGTTACACCCTTGATTTTCGCACATGGCAGGCATAGCATGCCTTGCGCTATGCCATGGCTTGGAGGGGGCTGCAAGGGTGCATGCCCACGAGAAGCACATGGGTGAGTGCTTAAGCAAGGAATGGAGACGTTGCATGGCGTGATAGAGGCATTGATGCGCGAGGGGAAGCGCAAGGCAATGTGAATGCTGACACAGGGGGATGTGTAGCACAACGAAATAATACGCATGCATGGGTAGCGAGCGTAGTATGGCACGCATATGAGATGGGCGTGGCATAGTGAGATAACATGCACGTACGGGTTACGGGCATGATGTGTGGCGCGCACACGGGAATTGGGCGCGACACAACGATGCTACGCGCACGTTGGGGGCAACGTAGCGCATGGACACTAGCACATGCACGCATGCGGGCTGGGACGCTTGCGGGGTAGCAAGCATGCGCACGGGTAGCTCACCACAAAGTGGCGACATGGCGCATGGCATCGGGCGACATGACGCACAGCAGCGGTTCATGGTGCATATGGGCATGTTAGTGGGCTTAAAACATGGCACATATCCAAGAGGATTGTGGTTCCTAAAAATAAGGAAGTAGTGGGGTGAAAGTTATTTCCTAAGGTGTAGGAAATGTAACTTCCCCACTAACTTAGTGGTTGAGAGGGCTCAACCATGTCCTTGAGAATAGGAATGGTAGTGGGAAGTTAATTCCCATATTCCATGCCATGATCCAACTCATGGGTAGTTATGCTCATGAGGGAAGTGAGAAGTTACTCGGGTGGTTACTTCCTACGAAGTGGGAAGTTACTCGAGGTGGTTACTTCCGGAGTGGGAAGTTACTCGAAGTGATTACTTCCGGAGTGAGAAGTTACTCGGGGGAGTTACTTCCATGCCATGATCTTCAATCATGGGTGGTTATACCCATGAGAGGAAGTGGGGAGTTACGGGTAGTTAAATCCCATGATATCCACTTATGGGGGAGTGGAGGATTATGTGGCAGCGTAGGAGCGCGCCACCTAGCCTAGTAGTTGGGGATGCCAACTACATGGAACCTAGCAACCAGGGTTGTTGGTTGGCTATATATATGTACCAAGATGGTGGGCTGGAAATAGGTAAACACTCCAGAGGGAGGTCTCCAGGTAGAACTCTATAGGGGTAGAGAGTGACACAAGGGGAAAACACTTAGCGAACGGAGCAGCTAGTGTGAGTGTCATTGTGAGTGTTTCCAGCACACAATCTTGGGGCGGATTTTATTCTTTTCTTTGAGGCAATAAAAAGAAAAGTTGGAAGTCGGTGCTTCCGTAAATCCTTTTGTGTGTATTCTCGAAAAATTGTGAGTTGAGTTACGCACACCTCGGTGAGAACCTCCAAAGCGGTTTATCGAGTAGCTGGCTAAGTGGGGGCTTAGCGCTATCGCAGGGCCATCCGCATATCAGAAAAAAGTCCTGTGACAAGTGGTATCAGAGCCCGGTTGTGGCAAGGAGAGCCAAGGTTGGCTAGGAGGGCCAAGCTGGCGAAGAGGTCCAGTTTGGCTACGAGGGCCAAAGTGGCATTCGAGCGGGGGTTTAAGGTATCTTGCGTAACTTGTTTCTACCTACTCACATTCTGGTTATCTTTTGAGCATAATGTCTGGGGAGACGCTCAAAGATAGATTGGCACAGTTAGAGGCGCTGGTTGGCATACCACAAGCTCAACAGGAGGGGAGCTTGATGGAGCACTCGGAGATGCATGGGGCTGAGATTGCAACTTTGCACAGAACATTGGTGAAGTTCATGCGTGAGGTGGACGAGAAATTTGATGCTATTTCGGAGGGCATCATTGCCTTGACTGATACGCTTAAGTAAAGCCTCATAGAGATGAAGGATGAACTTAAAGTGATCAAGCAAGCAATGAGTACTGCATCTGGGGCAGTAGGGGCTGTCCATTCGGGAATCAAGGTGCCAGAGCCGAAACCATTTGGCAGAATGAGGGATGCCAAAGAGCTAAAGAATTTCTTGTGGGATATGGAGCAGTACTTCAAAGCTGCTAGAGTGGCCGAGACCGAGAAAGTAACCATCACTAGCATGTATTTGGTGGGTGATGCGACGCTTTGGTGGCGCACTCGTATCCAAGAAGATGCCAATGCAGTGAGACCAGCCATTGAGACGTGGGAAACACTCAAACGGGAATTGAAGGGTCAATTCCTACCTTGCAATGCGGGGTGGCTCGCAAGGGAGAGCCTTAAGAAACTCAAGCACACGGGTCCCGTGCGGGAGTACATAAAGGAATTCAGCTCCTTGATGTTGGACATCAAGAATATGTCGGATGAAGACAAGCTTTTCAACTTTGTGTCAGGATTGCAGCCTTGGGCGCAAACAGAGTTGCGTAGGCAAGGGGTAACAGATTTACCAACTACAATTGCTGTTGCAGATGGTTTGGTTGACTTCCATTTTGAGGCATTTTCCATGCATGGGAGGAAGAAGCCCGAGGGAAGGAAGAAGGCTGGAGTTTCCAAGGGGGAGACCAGGGAAGCCGAGTCTAGCAAGACCAAACAAGGATATTTGCAGCAGGGCAAAAGTAAGCTTACGGGGTGCTTCATTTGTGACGGATCTCATAGGGCAAGGGACTGTCCAAGACGGGGTGAATTTGGCAGTGGTTCCATTGAGTGATTTTGAGCTGATACTGGGGATGGAGTTTTTTCTTCAGTACAACGTGGGTTTGATTCCTTATTTGCATATGGTATCCAATACCGGATGGGGAGAATTCGGTAGAGGTGGAGGCTCAAGTGTTGACTAGTGGCAAACATGAGGTGAGGCCATTTCAGTCGACTAGGCAATTGGAGATGGGGTTTGACATGGGAATGGAGTCCTTTTTGATGGCACATATGGATCCGGCGGGGTGGTTCGAGGTGTTAGCTGTCAAGGATGCAAATGGGGTGCGTCCTGGACTTCCAAAAACCCTTACCAATTGATTGATATGGGTGATCACTACAGTGAGAGGGCTGATGGTGCGATGACCCCCTGACATCAGTTCCTTACCAGTGGCATATATCCGGGCTAGGGAGCAGCGGATGGTGAAATGAGCCGCTGAATGAGGTGAATATTCAGCATGGAGAGTTCATTTGGCGTGCTGGTATCATGGGGATGCATTGTAGTGACAAATGGTGCTTTCATGGGTGAATGCACTAATGAAATGAAGGCACAGGTCTTCAACAGCCTGCCCGACGGACTGAGGCAGCGGAGTTGTTATGTGGTGTCGTATCTTCTAAATCCAGAAGATAGAGAATCGTGGGTGCGGTTCATGAGCGGATTTTCAGTGGCGCTTTTTCAACACCATGGGGGAATGGAGTTGAGTAGAGACTGCAAATCATCATCAATTTGAGGGTAAATTGATCGGGGATGATTGCGCTACATGGGGAGAAATCTGCAACAACAGCATGTGGCCGGAGTCACATGAGAGAATTGGGTTTGGGTGACTTGATGCAGCCCATTAAAGTGTAGCAGCGGGGAGAGCAGCTAGCACATTGCATCGAGGCCTAATTCTAAAATGGACAGCTGGGGGTAGTTGTCAATATTATTGTAGTTTTGGGCAAAGCTACAAACTGAGGTTAATCGTATGAGTTCCTAATGCCTTTAGAGACTTGGTTGATTGGGTGGGCACCAACAAGCCAAGTAGCTCCTCTCGTTTTTGCGAGACAGTAGGACAAGGATGCGGGCGAGATCCTTGATCATCAGAGTTAGGGGAGTTAGAGAAAGGGAGTATCTAATTCTGAGGCAGTAGCATGTGGGATTGCTATTTGAGAGAGGAAGATCACATGATGATGAAAAGTACGGAGGGCAACAACAACATCCTTCCGACGAGGACGTCGGACTCTTCTGGTGGGGATGGTTTGTTTTTGACTGATAATTACCCCCCGGAGCGTAAGGACCATGATAAGAATAGGCTAGCTGGTCAACATTACTTCCCCTTGGCACCTGCTCAACGCTTGTATGGCGTTCCTTATTCAGAGAATGTCGAAGGTCTACTGCTGCTAACGGTTGTTCAGATATGATATGCGAGGGAGAGGGAATCTGTGGGCGACCTTCCCCTCCTTGAACAATAGGATGGGAAAGATTCGGTTGAATGACCTGATGGCGAGGCAATCCAGTAGTCTGGGCGACTAAATCAGGACGCCCACCAACATCTGTCTGGACATTAGGTACTACCATGGCACTCATTGGGTTATTCCCAGCTGTGTTTGCAGCCTGCTGAGCACTTTGTCCAAATGCTTGGTTGAACATAGTCACCATACGATTCATCTGTTCACTGAAATTTCGCATGGTATGTTCCATGGTAGTTAGTCGATTCGTCTTGCCCTTCCTCGGTCTTCTAAGTGGAAGTCGGGGTTGCCTGAGGTTAGGCCCCACCCCAGAGGATATCACTAAAGCTCTCCCCGTATCAACTACCCTTCAGCGTCGGGGAGGCGCTTCAACCTCGATTTCTTCGTCAACCTCTAGGGAGGTTGAATGTTGGGATTCGTAACTCATGATGTGTTTGAGTACGTTTGGATGGGAGCAACAACTAAAGAGGCTTGAATTGTCGTTCCCACAGACGGCGCCAACTGTTGATGCACGGTTTCCGGACGGTCGGGGAGCGGGTCGGAGCTCGGGTCGTACGTCGGGTCCAGTCCTGTGAGCAAAGAAAAACAGTCAGGGGTGCCGGCGGTGGTGCCGGTGAAGACCCTCCGACGCTCAAGTCAGTTTCCGGCACTCCAAAATTTTCTGGGAGAATTTCCTAGAGAGAGAAGCTCTCAAAAGTGAAGGAAATCTAGAGAGAGAATAAGTTCAGAAAAGTGTGCATACCTTGAGCAATAATCCGGAGGGTTTATATAGGAGTCGGGATGGGCCATTGTGGGACCCAGATAATGGGCTACAGTAAAGGGCTTACTGTATTAGAGATAATTGAGCCAGGATGGGTCATTGTGGGACCCAGATAATGGGCCCAGATAATGGGCTACAGTAATGGGCTTACTGTATTAGAAATAATTGAGGCCCAATATTATTATGGCCATAACACACCATTATTGAAGTTTCTAATTAATATCATAAATGATTATTATTGGAATCTCCCAATGAGAAAAATTTTAAATTATAATGCCTGACTCAGATGTAACTTAGTGGATATATAATCATTTTTAAATGATTTGTGGTTAAAATTTACTCCAATATATCTCTAGAAAGATTCTTGCAAAATGTATATAAATGTCATATAAAAAGTAGAAGAATATTTGTCATATAAATGACTTTCGTTTTGCATGCTTTGAATCTGACAAAATACATGTTAATATATAAGGGGAAATACCATATATAATATAGGAGAGGGGTTGTTCTGAAAAGTAATAGACTCAATGTTCCCTTTGATCACCTAATTATCAACCTCATATAGCAAATGGATGAAAATACCCCCATTAATTAATAACACTTAAACTAAGTTAATTTTGATTTCAACTAGTAAATATTTCTTTTTTAACTATTTGTGATTAGGGAATTTATGTTCAACCGGTAACTTACCTCCACAATTTGAGATGCTAGGTACACGGGTTCTAGAGTATGACTATACATGTTGTTGATTGTTGGCTCATGAGGTAGAGAGTTGAGCAAACGGCAATGAAGAAGAGAAGAGTTGTCATCTATGAGGATTGTTATTAATGAGGGTATTTTTGTCCATTTTTAATAAAATAGGTTAGGTGACCAACAGAAACATTGAGATTGTTATTTTTCAAAACAACCTTGGCTATTTTATGTTATCTCCCCTAATATAAATGACCAAGAAAAGAAATTGCTATGATTTTCTTTAAGATAAAAAGGGTCATATACATCATATTTGTTGATTTATAACATTTCAAATTTAAATATATATTAGCATGCAACTAAATAATTTCCCCAAACAAATACATATGAATTAGTCAATGAAAACTTATACGGGTAAACTGATGAAAACTTGTATTGGTAAACTAAGGGGATAAATTGACAATAAACATAATAGACTTATCTTCGTTAGGCGAAATGAAAATATAATCTAATCATACACATACATAAAACTACCAACAAAAGTAAAATAAAATAAGGTAGCTGAGATATCAATAAAATCATTTTTATAGAAAAATATTTAATTAAATTTTGAAAATAACTTTTTGTAATTTTTATTATATTTTAAATATTTTACTTGATGAATATATTAATTTTGAGAGCGCATACAATCCTACCAAAAGAATCCTCGCACCTTCACATTCCCAATCCTCATAAATTTCTTATTTGTAATTATAAACTTATTACATTAATAGATACTAATCAGGAGGGAGTACTCTAAGTGAAATTTTCTCAAACTTAAATGGAAAGCAAGTGAATTTTCCCAAACATTAAAAATAGCTAGTAATATCTTTTCAAACTTACAGGGTGATATACAATTATCCAAAAAATGAATAATTGCTGTAAAAATAGAATAAAATACACACTAAATTACTAAAAATTAAATTCATTGACAATTATTATTTTATTAAATAATATGAGAATTATAGCTTTAAAAGAAAAGTCAAAATGAAGAGACTTCTACTTGCCCATTGACCCTTCACCTCCTCGTTTCACCTTCCCGGTGGCTTCCTTCAATCCGGACAAGACAAGAGGGCATTATAGTTAAATCAACATCTAAATACATGTCAATTTCTTATTGGCACAGTATTATCCCATCAAAATCCACTGTTGAGGAGTAACTTTAGAGACCGAAAACGCCCTCAAGTTTATAGGAAATTTGAAAATATTAACCGTTTTAAATTAAAAAATATATTTATGTAAAATTCAACAAATACCATTTCCATGATAATTAGACATAATTTTTATAAATTAATAGCATATAAAATAGTTAACATGATGCAGTTAAAGAAAAAGAAAATATGTTGATATTTTTCAAATTCAAAGGATATAACTGTAATTTAGAGAAATACAAGGGGAGTAAGTAATTTGAACTAAAATATCTTTCCCCATGACCTCGTTATTGAAGTCAAGTATATTCCCTATCTTCTTCTTCTCAGCACAGTACCTCCAGTCCAATCCGTACAATTGTTTTTCTAAATTCCGAATTTACCCTTCACTTTTCTTTTCAAATTCCTATCTACATTCTTCATTATTGTTGCTGATATTTGTATTGGTCGTCTCCAGTCTTCTTGGTTTCTAAGTCGCGTTACAGCAAGTATCTAGTTATGGTGAAATCAAACGATAATGGGTCGGCGTCGGTGGCGCCGTTTCTGAAGAAATGTTACGAGATGGTCGACGATGAGTCAACTGACTCCATCATCTCATGGAGTCAGAACAATGAGAGTTTTGTTATATGGGACATGACTGAGTTTTCAGTTCGCTTGTTGCCTAAGTACTTCAAGCACAGCAATTTCGCTAGCTTCATCAGGCAACTCAATATCTATGTGAGCTTTCTTGCTCTTTCTCTCTTGCTTTGCTGATTTTAATGGGCAAATTTTGTTTTATCTTATTGTTATTATTATTATGATCATCATCATCATCATCATCATCTTGGCCTTTTTGTTTTTGGTTGTGTTTTGAGTTTTGATAAATTGCGCTTTGTGCTTGTGTTGTTTTTGTTTCTGGGTTTATGTAGATTCTTTTGTTTTTGATTTCTGATTTGCTTCGGCTTTGTTCTATGTTTTGTTTATTATTTGGGTAATTGGGTTTTTAATTGTTTGCTTTTAGATTGTTTTTAAGGTTTTTGCTGCAATGTTTGTTGAATTGTTGACATTAATTTCATTATTGTATTTTTGGTTGCAGTTTACTGAATCCAAAATGGTATTTTAGCTTGCTGAAAATTGTAACTTTAAGAATTGCTTAAATTTGAAAACTTTGTTTTAGTATGAATAGCAGCACATGTTCGAAACTCAATGGAATTCACAAGTGTTTTAATATTATTCTCTGGAATATGTAAAATCTAAAATCAGTTCAATGCTTTGCCTTTGATGCTTGTTTAAGCTTGTGAATTGTGTGGCAAGAGGATATTCTGAAGTAATGGATCTAAGAACTGATATAGATGATGGGTGGGCTCTGGGGTGAAGGATTGAAACCTCTGGATAGTGGGAAAAAACTCTGTTGGCTTGGCTTACCACTTGGTGATGCCCTGTTTCTATTTTATTCTCTCAATACAATATCTCTTGGTTTTGTTTTTTCTGATCCTTGATACCTAAAAATTTTTAATAGCTGTATGATATTTGTTCCTCTTGTTTTCAAAGCTAAGATCATAGGATGGTAGTGCCTACTGTTTTGGCTTGAACTATATCTCTCAATACAATTCTATTGAAGATTGTAAATTCTCTTGAAGACATTGTAAAAATAATTGAATGCATAAATTTTAAGAGAATTTACACTATCTTCAAGGGTTTAACATGTGCCCTTAGGGTACAAGTTAAGACTGCCCTATTATTATTTATTAACTTCTAACTCTCTAGTTTTGACCCAAAAACGTTCTCCAACTGGAATTCAATACTTCATGCCTTTTTAGGTATCTGAGAGTGGTTGAATTGAGTATGGAGTTCCCTTTCCTATCTAAGGAATGAGAATAATGTCTTTTAGCCTATGGTGCTTGCTCTAGGTTGGAGGGGAAAACCCCAATTCCACAACTGCACCAAAGCTGTAAAGTAGCCACATGCAGTTACAGTTTTCTCCTACCATGCATCACCACTATCATCAGAAAGCGATAATAAGTCAACCAATTTGCAAATGGAACCTTTTATCCTGCATAAAATCATTCACCAGCATGTTTGTATGAGGATGTGTGTGAATTGCATTCAATTGAATTGTCTGCAGTTATTTAAGCAATTATTAACTTTATCCTTTTCTCAGGGTTTTAGAAAAATTGATGCAGATCGTTGGGAATTTGCAAATGATGCATTCATTAGAGGTCAGAAGCATCTGCTGCATAATATCAGCAGAAGGAAAAATTCTCAAGCACCTGAACAGCGAAAGTCAATGCAACAGCCTGGAAAAGTTGTTGAACCTTGTGAGCCAATTGGCAATTCAGCATTGTGGAAGGAAGTTGAGAATTTGAAGACGGATAAAAATTCACTTAAGCAAGAGTTGGTTAAACTTAGGCAGTATCAGGAGACTGCAGACAATAAGTTGCTACTCTTAAGGGATCGTGTCCAAGGTATGGAAAAAAATCAGCAGCAGATGTTGTCATTCTTAATGATGGCCATGCAAAGCCCAGGCTTTTTGGTTCAGCTGCTTCAACCAAAAGAAAATAACTGGCGCATGGCTGAATCAGGCAGTATGCTAGAGGAAGTTACAGAGCTTGGTGGACCAGTGGCTTCTGATAATATGTTAGTCAGATATCAGCCACCAATAAATGAAGCACCAAAGCCTGCACTAAAACCGGTTACAGGTGCTGAAAATCAAGCTGAATCAGATACTTCTGAAGGCATGAGAGATATTTTCATGAACATTGATTTCATGGAAATGCTAATGGAGGAGAATCATGCCTCATTCATTCCACAAGATTTAAATTATGATATTGAATGGGAAAAGCTTCTTTTAGCTAGTCCAGTTTCAGAGAATATTGAAAATACTCAACTAGACAAAGAAAGAGACACTGACTTGGGAATGGAAGTTGAACCAACAGTATCCGGGACTGATTTGGAGAAGCTTCAAAATTTTGAACTTTTACTACAAGAAATGGACAAATCTCAGAACTTTGAGGTTAAAATGACAGATAATGGATCTCATTTGGATAAATCCCAAAACTTGGAATTTCTGACTCAGAAAATGGGACTTTTGGCTTCTGAAAGTAATCATAAACTTTGAATACTGAAGGGTGCCAAATTTTAGAAGCTATGGCATCCTTGGGATGTCAACGTATTGTAAGTTACTTCTCATGATCTCCATCTTCTTGGGATCTTATTCTTATTTATTTGAGAATATCTAGTAATTTATAATCGTTTATCTGCTGTTGAGAATCTAATTTTTATTCTGATGAATAAGTTTCTTTTGTCTTATTGACAGATCTTGGCATGATTGCATAATTTTCTCTATACACCTACCGGCAGAAATAATATGGTAATTATTTCATAATTTTGTTCTTATGGCTATTTAAAAAAGTTGTTACAAGTGCCACGTCTAGTTGTGGCTTCAGATTCTTAATCTCAGTAATTATAGTTCTTCAAAATCTCTGTTTTTAATATTATAGAAGCCTTTTGTATTTCACTGATGAATTAAGGTATGGTTACTACATATTTACTTTACATACAAACACAATTAGTCTATTTGTGTACATATTAGTTTAGTTAGTTTGCTTCGAGGGCAGTCCCTTAATTTTACGAATTACTCTTTCTGCATGTGTATCTTTAACATTCTGCAAGATGTTGACCTATTTGACTGACAAAACAAGAACCAAATTGGCATGTTTAACTTTTCCGCTTTCTTTCATTTTATTTTTCTATTTTTGGGAAAAGAAATGTAAGTTTTTCTGTCCTAATTTGTGTGCCCATGAACAACATTTATCCTGTCTTTTCTTTACTCTCAAAATAAAAAGAAAAAAAATTTCCTTCCTAATTTGTGTGATTTGTACTCCTTTTATTTAAGTTTACATGGCATAATATATGTATATTTTTATAAATGTGCCTTATAATTAATCCACTTAAATCTCAATCCATTTATGAACTCATCAGTGTGATCATGATATCATCGTTAAATATATCTTCCCTGGTAGGATAAGCAGATGAGTTACCAAGATGAAGGTTTGATTTTTTCAATGCTCCTTAATAAGGTTATAGGTTCCTTAACCATGTTAAATTCAAAATTATATACATAGGAGACAGGACATTTCAGCCAGTCACCATTGGTTGAAATCTTATATTAGGCTAGAAGATGAAGTTCTGCTCAATTTTTGTCATGCAAAGGGATACATTCTACACTGTGGCAAACTCGTCATTGGCTGTTGAGCACATATGATAATGCCTATCCCTGTGTCAAGGCATTTGGTCTTGCTAGGTTATCCACACAGGGCGTGATTTAGCTTAAGAAAAGTACTAGAAATATTTGCAGTGCAAGTTGGGATTCTGCCTCCAAGTTGATGGTGAAACAGTATGGACAGTGAGAGCAAATGCTGATTATTTTATCTCCAGCACGAGCTTGAGTTTCAGTTTCCTGTGACTACCAGCTGCAGCAGTATGGGATTGCGGCACTGATGCTGATGTTAGTTTTTTTAGTAGTTCTCTTAGATCTTAAAATGGATTTTATAGTTTGTCATCAAATGCCATCTTGAATTGTTTTTCTTCAAATTAGACAGACCAAATTACTTGGCTAAGAGCATAAAACGCTTTATTATATTTCGAACCATACAATTTTTTGATTGAAAATCCTACGAACTGTCATGATTTGGTGCCAAATACCTGACGGCTATCCTGAAAAGCAGCACACATGAAAAGTTCCAAATATCCACTGGTGGGAAGGCTCTGTTTTGTGCATGATTAATGGGTGAGTTACGGGTGGACAGCCTTAGCCATGCCAAATGCAGCTGCAGAAGCAATGGCTCCGATGAAGGCAGTTTGGAGAGCACTCATTAGGGGTTTATTTCCTGTGAAGTAACCCTTGGCATAGCCGAAAATCAGCAATGCCACTAAGGTTAAGATAACTGAAGCAAATACAGCATCCGTGGCTCTTGGAATGAACATGTAAGGAATGAGAGGCACCAATCCGCCCAAGATGTAAGCAATGGCAATTGTTAGAGCGCTATGCAGTGCTCTTCTTGGATCTGGTTTCTCCAATCCCAGTTCAAACCTGCATCCACAGCACAAGTTATCAGTGTTCCATCGGCAGTTTGGCCAACTAGAGTATGCAGGAATGAGCTCTATCTTGATGCTACCGCCTATCATATATGCTGTGGTCCTATAAGAGACCAATTTGAGTATCCAACCAAATTTTGTGCGAAAACAATTAGATAGAGCAGAAACTGCGCGTGCTCAAAGTAACTGTTAAAGACTTGACAACCACGCTGGATTTTATATGCGACTGATGGTGACATCCTGGCATTAGCTTTCTTTGGATCGTTCAGGTAATATAAAAACCCATGAGATTTCGACGATAGTTTATAGGTAATATAGAAACCTCGCTCCTTCAGGTTTGGGTTAGTGAAGAAAAATAATAACAGATTTATTAAATAATTTACCGAAGAATGTTTTCATAATTTGCCCTTCATATATTACATAAAGAAACATTATCAATAAGCATCTAACAAGAGTTAGACGATAACATCTTGACTGTGTTTAGGCCTTGTTTGAGGTTGTCCTTGACTCATATTTCCAGACTAAAAATAAAAAGTAAAGGAATAAAAATATCGATCAAAAGTAGAAGCTTTTGAAAATATAGGGATTTGTATGAACAGAATACAAAAACTGCTGAATTTAAAGCTCAGATTCGGGATAAAGAGTAGCCATCAAATGTGGCAACAACCGAGGACCATCCAGCTAGTGTACAAAATTTCCACTTTGTTTTAGGATAAGCTCTATTTTCCAACGTAATGAAAGGAAGAAATGGAAAGTAGGCAAAGCAAAAGGATGTTGTAATCATGAAGACAACTCAATAATGCAGCCAAATGGCATAAACGATGAGCACATTCTTTGCAGCACATAGGTCTTGTCATTTCTTGAAAAGTGAAAAGCAGCTTTATTGAAAAAGAAATTTGGCAGCTCTCAAAGGGTCATATTGGAACTATTCAATTTTCAATAACAATTCCTGGATTTTGGTTTTTGAAACTAAGTAGAATAATCTATTTGATGTTAAAAAGAAAATAAGAGAACTTAAAACTTACTTCATCATGAAATCAAGCCATGCTTGAGGCTTCTTCCGAAGAGCATTAACAACAGGAGCATATTCATGTGGCTCTATTCCATACTGAGCCAGTATCTCTGCCACCTCTGCTGCTTCTGCAATTATTCCACATATATCAACAATCTCAGTTCTCTGTTCACATGTGAACCTCTGAAAACACCACTTCTCACAAAAGGGTCGGGAAATTCAATCCAAACAAATAATAAACAAAACTAAATTAAAAAAAAAAGTCAAGAATCATGATATGCTATGCCATTAGCACCCCTTTATCAGAATCATATCTAATAATATATCACAATATTTTGAGAACATAGCAGTGCCTTATCTGATTACTCCGATAAGTTATGGAACCAATAACATAACATTTTCTTCATAAAATTTGGAAACAAATATTTGAAAACCTGTATCAGGAACAGTAACAATCTCTTCTTGTTCTCTTTTCAACTCCCTGGCGTAATGATCAGCTTCACTCTTCGCAGCAAGGTACCTATACGTAAATATTTATGCTTTTACGTATACATATAAAGGAGAACGTGAAAACCCTAATACCATATAAATGCGAGAAGAGAAAAGTAAAAGTACCCGCCAAGTCCCATAGAGATAGCACCGGCAGCAACCTCGGCTATGCCAGCAGTGAGGACGATTCTAGAGGTGGCATTGGCTCCAGATAATCCGGCTGCGAGGGCAAAGGGGACAGTGAGGCCGTCGGATACTCCGATGATGATGTCACGGACGATTTCACCGGCTGTGAAGTGTTTCTCCTTGTGCAGGTTGAGCAGCCTCTGCTTCTCTGGCTCCAAGTTGGCCATTGAAATTTGAAAGTAAGTTGTAAGTAGAAAAAGTGAGAGACAAAAGTGACGGAGAAGCGTTATAATTATGATTCGTGTCGCGATGTGTATTAAGAACGGAAGTTGGGCGAAGGTGGAGGTGGGCGCTCTTGGGAGTCTCTTTTTTTTTTTTTTCTTTTTTTTTTTTGGTGTTTTTGGTTTTGGTTTTCGGATGGACACCCCTTATAATTTATTATAACTAAAGGGTCAACTCCGGAACCTCCCTGAGGTTTGTCAAGATCTCCTGAACCTCCCTGAGGTTTGTCAAGATTTTATCACCGGCTCTAACTATGAAAATCTCATATACCTTCCATCTCTATTAAGAATTATTAAAATTATGTTAAAAAGATAGAAAATTTTCAAATTACTCATAATTAACTATTAAAAAACTTCAAAATTTTAAAATATAAATAAAACCTAAAACTTGGTAATAGTCTACCATGAATCACTATCCTAAAAAGTCTTTAAAAATTACTATCACAATAAATGATTCATAAACTTAAAAGAAAATTTTTATTAAAAATAATTTTAAATTAAAGTCATTTATTAAGATCTTAAAATAATAAAAAAATTGGCCATTTGCGCCTATAAAAATTTTTTCATAAATTTTAAAACTTTCAATGCAATTTCCTTATTTCTCCAATTTAAATTTTTGGATTTCTAGAATTTTAAATATTTTTTGTAGCCAATTAAAGGTAGTTTGAAAAAATATAGATTTTTAACATAAATTTCCAACTGTTCTTAACATAGAAGGGAAGTGAGCTTATTTTTATAACTAGAAGTAGTCATGTGGGATTTTAGCAAATCTCAAAAGATATTTTTGTAAAGTAACACTAACATCCTTAAATTTAAGAGATTCATAACCTATTATTATTAAATGATTAAATGATTGAGATATTTTAAAACAAATTTTTAGCTATTGACCTACATAATTCAATGATTGAGATGGTTTATAGAGTTATCAGCATTAAATGTGAAGTTTTGTTTTTCAATCTTAATCATTAAATTTTGGAAGATCAATATCTATAATACGTAATTTAATTATATTAATAAACTATGTTTTAAATTTAATTATATAATAAGGTAATATGCAATGGTACTTTGATTATGTATCAAACTATGTACTAATTTGTATAATGAAAAAATAGGTAAGGGTGGTTTAGTGTCTAAAATAAAAGATAAGAGTGTTAATGTTAGTTTATGAAGTCTTTGGAACCCTAAGAATGTGAAGGAAAGCTCCTTTTGTGTTTGATGGGTGCGCGCAGATTATTTGGGAAAGTAGCGCCTCAATCTATGCAGAAAGAGTTGGGCCTTTCAGGAGCCAACAAGACAAGTACCAAGAATTTCTCGTAAATTTTTTAATTTCATTATCCGTTAATATTTTTAAAATTATTCAAAATTTTCTTCAAAAATTCTCAAGCTATTGAAAATAAATAAAATTAGCAAAACTTATGGTTGATTATAATTATTCTGCTATAATTGCATAACTATTGAATAGTATATAGTGATTTAATCAAGTCAAGGGAGGTTATATGTTATCCAAATAAGAAAAAAGAAAAAAAAAAGTATGAATGACATGAGGAAAAAAAATCATATTTTAAAGAAATTGATTTCTGTATAAAATTTTGTATAAATTTTTGTTAATAAATACAATTTTTTTTTTAAAAAAGATCAATTACGCATTAATAAAGTACCTCAAGTGTCAAGAACTACTCTATATGAGACATCAATAACATTAATCTGGCGGCTTGTTGGGTTTAATTTGGTTCCGGGTTGGGCCTTGTTCCACATTCTAGCCCATCAATAACCTGCTCTTCAGTTCATATTTTCACCATTTGTTTTATCATAATAATCGATATTATATCATATTTGTGATGAAGGGGAAAATAAATAAGTAACTTGATTTGTTTATATCCATAATCTATAATTTGTATATTAACTAATGAGAGGCTTTTCAGTCTAAACTCTTTTATAAAAATACCGTTTATTAGATAATAACATATAGATTTCCCATTCTCAATAAAATTTATTTTTCCAAAATTCTCTCTAGTAATATTGATTATTTTCTTTCATATATATATTTTTTTATTTCTTATATTTATAAAATTGAGAATTCAACTTGAAAATCGGTAAAGTCACCCCAACCCTTTTCTTTTCGAATACATTGGGCCAAGTTTAAGCCCAAATGCGAACTCCAAAATTTACTGTCCTCCACTCTAAAGAGAAGAAATTTTTGCAAATAAATAATAAACTAATAACATAACAGTACCACACTATTCAATATAAGAGTTTGTGACAATATAAATTAAATGATCAGATACCCTGTAATTTTCAAGTAAAGTTTTTCTAATTTAATTTAATAAATTTTAGAGTATTACCATTTTTTCTATTATTATTATTTTTTGATATGGCATGTTTTAGAGTAAATATTTCTTAATATCCTTTCTCATCTGAATAAACTGACTCTTAATTGATTAAGATGCAAAATCAATTGAGATAATAAAAGCTCAACTTTAGTAAAAAAGCTTGTAAGCTCATTATTGCATATAATTATGGAGTTGTAGATAGCATTGTCAATCAGTTTGAGAGGATAGGCTTCTGAAATATCCATAAACTTTAAACAAAGATCAAACAGTCAAAACTTGGGAAGTAATTGATGACCTGTGTTTATGATACTTAGCAAATTGTTTGAGAAAGTGTCGTCTCCAAGACCTAACTCAATTGACCTCATTTAATTAGACTCATCAACATGTTAAAAAAAAAAAAAAAAAAACCCCATTAGAGCAAAATCATCGCTACTGATATATATAAACTTTCTCATCCCAAATATCGTCAAAATTAAAAGCAAAAAGATGCTTCTGGACAAGGGGTTCTTTTTTAGGTATAGCATATAATTGTCCTTGCTAAAGCCTCCTCATCCAAATTGAAAAAGTGGAAACTTTAGTGGTGACTCATAAGAGTTAGAATGCTATGCAATTATCCCTCCGCCAAAAGCATGCCTTGATATATTAATTAATTGTACTGCATACATATGGAGCCAAGATAAATGATATTTTCAGATCATCCTATGCTTTATTATGTCCAAGTTCCAGCCCTCAGCGGGCAGGCCAAATGATAAATAAAAGGAGAAATTGAAAAAATGATCTAAATTAGAGAACCTCTTTGATAAATAGACTCATTTCCAAAAATTTGTAGTCGTGACCCTGTCAAATGTGTTGAGTATTAAATAGGGTTATGATACGCAAATTTTCAGAAAACCGATCCATTTTTGCAATCGACCTTTTAAATTTAGTTGATTGTCACGATTCTTTGTAAATAATAATAATAATATGATTCTTAGGAGGGCCGAGTTTTCAAACAGCTTTTTGCAATGAACAACTTGCAAAAACCCTTCGGTGGACTCAAATTATTCTGAGTTCTATTGCAACTCTAAATGCTGTTAATGTTGTTAATATATGTTAATAGTGGCAGATTGGATTATGTTCATGGCATAGATTAAAAATGGTTTGGAGTATAATTTAATTGCTATTGGAATAATGTTGACACGAGACTATTGCAGAATTGTCATTTACTTGTTTCAGCCATTTTGTGAGGTTTCTGAATTCATTATTACTTGCACTTTAACAGAGAGATCTAAATCTTTCTAGATCAAATGGTATGCTAAGACTGAAAGATTCTCTGAAAAGAGACAGAGAGAGAGAGAGATCATATACAGCGTTAAATATATAGAAATCCTTGGACCAAGCCGAGGAACTTTGATAATTCTGCACCAAAGATGACACTGTTAGCTAGATAGAGACAGGTAGCGGATAGGTCTGCCCAAACACTCAACAACATTAAGAGGTCATACAAGCCAAAAGTCTAAACCAGCGCCTAAATCATGCCCTGAACATCTTAGCTATGCTGTAAGCAGCTGCCGAAGCTATAGCTCCTATTAAGGCAGTTTGCACGGCACTCTTGAAGGGCTGATTACCCGTGAAGTAACCCTTGGCAAACCCAAATATGAGTAACGCTACAATGGTCAGAATGACAGATGCAACCACAGCCTCACTGGCAACTGGAATGACCATGTATGGCAGGAGTGGTACCACTCCTCCTACTACGTAAGATAAGGCAATTGTTATAGCACTTTGAAGCGCTCTCATTGGATCTGGTTTCTCCAATCCAAGTTCAAACCTGCAGCAAAATCATATTATTAGTTGTTGATTTTGCTTATGTTAAGATTTGTGTGGAGTGATATGTAGAATTTTATTTGGAATAAGGTAGTTGATGTATGGTTTATATAATAACCTCATCATGAAATCGACCCATTGTTGTGGGTTCCTCCTTAAGGCATTGACCACACCCTCATACTCGTGGGGCTCTGCTCCATATTGGGCTAGAATTTCTGCACATTCAGCAGCCTCTGCAATTGAAAGTAAAAATATTAAATTAAACATATGTAAGCCCCTCCTCACTTCAACAAAGATATTTTCATAAATAGAAAACACATATTATAACACATCGCCTATGGGATGAAATCTTATATGATTTTTTTTTTTTTTGGTCCACTAAGGCTTGGTTGGTTACAACTCTGAAATGTTAAATGTGAATTAAAACTTTAAAGTTAATTTTATTTCAATTCCACTTCAATTTCTCTAAAACCTTCAAGATAAAGCTTTATGTAATTTTGATTTCCTGTTATATGTCTGGTTCAAAAAAGAATTAAGATAAAAGTTAGAAATTGAAGTTCTCAACTCCTTTTGACTTTCAGTGTATACCTCTATAAGGTCATGCAATTTAGCAGGGAGGAGTGGGGCAGGAGAGATCCACTATGGAAGATGCAATTTTTCCCTTTTTTTTTTGTTTTTTAATAAACAAATTATATTTGTCTACAGGGACACATATCGCTCACATATGTACTACATTTTAAAAGTAATATTCAGCTTTGAATATTCTATATTAGAAATCAAATGTAGCTAGCAATAATGGATATTTTGATCAATTATTTTAGCACAAAAGAAGAAGAAAAGAAGAAAACTTTTGAATTAACCTATGTCAGGGACACTGATGATCTCTTCCTGCTCTCTCTTCAGCTCCCTCATGTAGTGATCTGCTTCACTCTTTGCTGCTAGATACCTGCAAACATTCGTGCACATACATATAAGCAATTAATAAGCACCAACTCAGGCTTCAAAATTAACAAATTAAGAGCTTTTATATAAGAAAATATGTAGTTAGTTACCCGCCGAGTCCCATAGAGATGGCGCCAGCAGCAACTTCAGCGATGCCAGCAATGAGAATGATGGAGGATGCCACTTGGGCACCGGACAAACCGGCTGCAAGAGCAAAAGGGACAGTGAGACCGTCGGATACCCCGAGGATAATGTCACGGACTATCTCACTGGACATGAAATGCTTCTCCTCATGGTCTTGCAAGAGCAGCTTCTGCTTCTCTGGGTCATCTGTGTACCCATTTGCTGCCATTTTCGTTGGTTTTCTTAAGCTCTTAGCAACACAACACAACTCTCACTAGCTCTCAGTTAATTTCCTGGAAGGACTTGGCGAATGAGGACTGAAGAGAAGCTGAAGCACTCGGTGGTATATATAGGAACAGACGACGAGAAAATGAACAAGGGTAATTATCAATTTCCCCCCTTGAGGTTTCATAGAATGACAATTTTCCTCTATGGTTTAAAACACTATAAAAAAAATCCATAATATTCTCTTTTACCCTTTGACTTCGCTTTTTAATAATATGAGTTCAAGGTTAAAATAGTAACTTTATTGTCACATAATGTTGAAAGAGGAGGAAATTGTCAATTTCTGAAACTTTATTTGTAATATAAGGGTAGGTAAGTTTTTATTTTTCTCCCTCAATTATTGATGTGTCTTGTGTCCCTATGTAATTATTTATTTTATTGAGATTTTGGAAAAAAAGATATATATTTTTTAATTATATGCAAATTTATAATAATCAATTTTTGTAATATATAACTGTGTTTTCAATTAGGGTTCATTATTTCCAAAAGGTCAAAAGTAAAGGTGCACCTATGATAAAATTTATAATCAATGAATACCAATCAAATAATTATTATATACTTCTTTTAAATATTTCATATAATTAGATATTATTATTATTACTATTACTATTTGTAATACAAAACATGTGTTTTCAATTTGGGTTCAGTATTGTGAAAAGGTCAAAAGTTTGTATTCACTTTTGGATTTTCACATTTTTCTTTATATTAGCAATGTTAATTATAATATATCACTCTCATTTGTCACTAATTTATTTAATTAATGATGCCCAATAAATAAGCTCACATGGTCACATTCCTGGTGTTTATTAGGGATGGCAAAAAAACCTGGGTAATCCGGGTACTCGGATTTTTCACGGACAATCCGGGTGAAAAAAACCCGGATTTTACGGAGAAAAAATCCGGGTGCAGGGATTTAAAAAAAAAAGTTCGGGTGTGGTGCGGGTGCGATATTGCCAATAAACCCCACACCTGCACCCGTATAACTCAAAGTATTTATGAAAAAAATTAAGAAAAAAGGGGAAAAAAATCCAAAGAAATCCGGGTTTTTTTCTGGATGCGGTGCAGGTGCGGTATGCACAATCTCAAAACCCGTAAATACTCGCACCCAGAAAAATCCGGAAATATTAAGAGATTTTTCAGGGATCAGAGAGGGAATTTTAAATCCAATGCGGATGCGAAAACGCAAAATCCGCACCTATCCGAATTTTGTCATCCCTATTGTTTATTCAATAATTAATAGTATAAATAACTTCAAATAAAGAGCTTTTATGCAAGTAACTATTGGGGCAACTTTAATCAGGATATTGGCGTGTGTGTGGCACAAGCCCTGTCAGGATCAGAGGCGAAAACTGAAAGGATAAGCAGAAAAAAGCACTTTTGAAGCGGCATTGTTTGGCTTAAGCTCCTAGGCGTGTGTGCGGCACAGACCTCGGACATATACGACAGCCATTAGTCATTCAAAACACTCATGACTCAACAGCAAACAAGGAAACAAAGCAATGCACAAAACGCTTAAATTATATAAAAGAAAATTTTTTTAACTAGATATCCAAAAAGTTGTGTTAATTTATTGATTATGTAATCAATCATAACCCCAAATTATATTCCAAAAAATTAAACATAATTAAAGGATCAATCTTTGCCAAATGATAATAAACTAACTAATAACATCATGTAATTAATGATATTATAAGTGTGCAACACGGTTGATTTGGAGTACATTACTTGGTTTAATTACATGAATGTTAAGTTAAAAAGCAATGGAGCAATCAATGATGCACTCGTGTCTCACAGGTAATTTTTGAAGATATTTTTATTGTTTTGTTAAAAGGAGCAGGACAAGTAAAAGAAAAAAAAAAAAACCAAAATTCATCATTGCTATAGAATTGGAGGAATGATTTATTACCCACTAAAGCTCATCATTCCAGTTGGTTTTACACAAAACTGGCTTAGCCACGTGCTTCTGTTGGATTTCACAAAATATCGTTTCTTTGGATACCATTGCTTAGAATGTTCTCGTTTTATTTTTATTTTTTAGCACTTAAAAGTTGGAGAGTTGGGCATTTAAAGATTTGAAATCCGTAACCTTCTCCTACGTTAACAATGATGTTAATATTTCCTCAATTTGATATTTGAAATAATTTAGGTTTTAAAATATATCTACATATATGTTTTTGTTAACATCAAAATTTTATTATCCGTTTTAAACATACAATATAACATTTTCATAACTAAGTGACTTGTTTGTTTATATTTTAAAAGTATTATGCTTTGAAAACGCATATTTTTTAATATATTTAAATCAATATCAATCATATATCGTCTTCAAAATTAAAAAAAATTAAAATCGATCACGCGTTCTTTTAAAATTTTGAAAATAAAAACTTAAAAAACACAAACAAACACAAATGATCTTTCCTTTCGATACCATTGCTTACTTTATTTTATTTTATTTTTTTACATTGTCATTTTCTCGTTTATATATTTTTACTAATTAACTATCATAACTAATATTATGATGTCTAGAAATCAATATGGAATGGGTAGTGGGAACGAAAGAGGAGAAGACAATAAGTTGGATATTCCTACAATAGAAAAAGGGGAAGAAAACAATGGGTTGGATTGGACATGGAAGGTTGGCATATATTCATAAAGCAACCTACCAACCAACCAATAAAGAAGAGAAGAAAATCAAAGCAAATTAGGCCACCATGTTTTGAATGCGATAAAAAATTGTGCACCAAATTTTCTTCTTCTTCTCCTTGTTATTTTTCTTTTCTGGAAATAAAAAGCAAATTAGCTTTATATCTCTGTAACAATATGTGAACACACACGAACGAGAGATAAGATAGGAAGATACCACTCCATGCATGCTCCTATATCTCTCTCATTTAGCCATATGAGAATCGGAATGCACTGTGTGGAACTTGAGGCTGTAAAGCTGTGATGATTGGATTTTTTTTTTTGCTTTTCTTCTTTAATATAGAGTAAAAGTAGAGCTATTTTGTTTTTCTTGCTCATGGGAAGCACACGCATCCCATTAAAGAAGAGGGAAAAGGGAAAGATTCTTGGTCCATATTTTGGTCTGCCATGGTCACGCCACAGGCCCTGACATGTTCGCAATTAATATTAGCCACGAGCCAGCTTGCTGGTTTCTTGCCTTTATTTACTGATAGTGCCAACACAATTATGATATTCTTCTTCTTCTTCTTCTTATCATTCAAAGTCGCTTTATTTTGTCCTTTTGTATTCTAGCTAGGGTTCTCTCACATTTGTTTTCTCTTCATTCATGACTCTCTCCAACGTTAACCCACTTTATAATTTCCTTTTCTTTTTCCTCTTAAAACTTTGAAATTAATTACATCAAAATGTCGTTTGTTGTTCCTGTGCATAAATTTCTATCTAATCACAATCTTTTCAGCTTTACAAATTTTTTCACGTCATATCATTAAGCCATGTGGATTTTGATATCATATTAGAAAACCATTTGATCTAAAAACTACGTACGAGCGATGAGTTTGCTCTTATTTCTTAAACATTTCCGTAACAATTCAAATACTCGATGCAAATATTAATTCGTCAAGTAAAATAAACCATCATCATGCTGATAAATATTTTACAACTTATAATTGGGTGACCAAGCGGATGGTGAGTGAAAAGGCACATTCTTCTTGAAGGCTGTTGAAATTGTTCGTTCAAAGGCACTTGTTGAAGACATGCTATAATTAGGCTACCAGATATGTTAAAAGGCAATTGGGTGGAGGGTTGGGTCGCTTGGCTCAAGGATAGGATATGGGGTGTGGCAGGCACATGCCTCTGGCCCTCCCCTCTGCATATCATATCATCATTCATCACCAAAACAATCAATCTCCAGACTCCTTTATTTTTGTGAAGTCTTCTCAGCTTTCTTTTCCTGTCTCCAACTTTAGTGGGATACATAGTGATTTCGTGGAGCCATTTCTTTGGATGATGAGCGTATATGGTAAAATCTGATCATTTATTGCTGCACCAATGCTTCTTCTCTATCCTATTTCATATATATGGTGGGTGTAAGAGTTGCGATTAGTACCCATAAACTCTAATTAAACTCAAAATTCAAAACACATTTTAAAGATTCATATATTATTCATGCAATAGCTTAATCAAATCCCTTGAAAGTAAAACTATTTGTCGTAGCAAACCAACAATGGATGTTAATTAATCGATTTAGTAACTATTTGTTAGATTTTGATATTAATGATAATTAATTATTTCATAGCAGTTAATTTTTAACTCGGATGCAAGCCAAATCTTAAGATTTGATCCATATTACATAACCAATCAATCTTCACCTGTAAATAATGAACTCAAGGCTATCTAGTAAATATTCGTACGTGGGCATCTCCAATCAATTTTGTTTAGTACAAATTAAACTACTATACGACGTACTTTACTCCTACTTATTTAAATAAACGCAATAATGATATGATCTCCATTCCATTTAGGGATGGCAATGGGGCAGGAGGGGTCCGGAGCGGCCGGTACCCAGCCCCGCCCCGTTCAAATTTTTTTGCCCCGCCCCGTCCCATTGCTCCGTTGCGGGGCGGGGCGGGGCGGGGCAAAAAAAATTTGAACTAATTAGACCCGCCCCGCCCCGCCCCTAAATATTTATATTTTTGCAATTAACCCCCTATAATATTTATATTTTTTGCGATCAACCCCCTATAACATTTACAACCTCTAATTTTTATCATATTATTTTACTTACTGTCAACCCTCTAATATATTCAAACGTATTACAATCACCCCTAATAATATCATTTAAGTCCTAATAGTTTATTTTTTATCATATATACCCTTATACTGTGCGGGACGGGGCGGGTCGAACGGGACTAAATGTTAGACCCGGACCCTGACCCGCCCCTACCGGAGCAGATTTCTTTTGCCTCAGACCCGCCCCAAAAAGTTTTGGGGCGGGTCTTGCCCCGTCCCATTTGTCCGGGGCAAACCGGGGCCCCGGACCCGGCGGGGCAAATTGCCATCCCTAATTCCATTACGATGAAAAGATCATATATGGCCAAAAGAAACATTGTCTAAAAATTTTAAAACTTGGTACCCTAACCCACCTTCAAAAATATCATGAAATAAATTATTGAAACTACCAACAAGCTCGTGTCCTCCACAAACCTTTTATCTACATGCTCAGTACTGTTAATAAATAACCAATGGCAACTTGGATACATACAGAAGAGATTTGGCTTAAAAACTAGCAAGCATGCTCTCTCCACTCAGCTTTGTAGGCAGAACAGCAGCCAGCAGCAAAAAGTGATTGCTAGCTTTTGCGTTCGATAAAAATAAATTTTGGACCTAACACCACCAAGCCAAGACTTACCACGTTGAGCTCCACACTTTGCTCCCGTATGAAAGGTTCCTTATTCTTGTTATAGCATATGACATAATTGCTTATCAGATTTGATGATTATTAAGTAGCCCCACTGTCCCACTTTGACGAGAAAGCGAGCCACAAGGAAAAGCACTTGGAATAATAAGAAGAAGAATTTCGAAATCGAAAGTTGCTACATGCACCCACTTGCAATCTCTACGTCAATGTATTTACAGAGTTTTTGATTTGTTTTGTAGTAAATGAATGGCCGTTTTCCGCTGAAGCAAATTAATTAAATACAAGAAATTCACAACCTTCATTGATTTTTAATATTGACGGGTCAAGATAATTTGGTTTTTGAATTAATTATTGAATCTCTCGATCTTCCACTCTTTCAGCTTCCGTAATTGAATTCGCTTTGTCTTTCAAGAATATGAAAAGAATCATAGTTGAATTTCTCTTTTATGAAATGTATACTTTAAGTATGAAGTTTCTTGCGGCACGTTTGACTTAAAAAGTTTAAAAAGAACTCTTAATATCATATTCAACTTCAGAAAATTAAATTACTTTTGAACCTTTTGGCCGACTTTTAAGATTAACTATGCTTTTCTAGAATATTAAAAATAGTTATTTAAAATAATCTGCAAGAGCACTTCATGTCTCTATCCTTGCACACTTGAAATCTTGTGGAGCTATATATATATTTATATACACACGAACATTAATTAAGCAATAAGTATGTCTATATATATAATTTCTCCTCTTTGCAAAAAATTAATTAATACATATATATAACTCAATGAATTACTTAAGTCAACACATCTATTTGCATACGTGATCCAAATTTTAAGCACAATATATAATATATTTCAATAAGACATACAATTTTCTTTAAATCGAAACCCAAAGTAGTGTCAATAAGTTATGCAACGTTACTTGTAACTTATTCAAGGAGTTAGAAAAAAGCTTCCGATATTCATAACATTGTGAGTTGAGTCCATAAATGAGCTTTCCAGAACTTCAATTTTGTTTATTTATTTAAAGGTATAATCATAACATTTCAATCTAGATCTATGTAGTATTCCAAATGTGAATAGTATAGTATTAGTAACATTGGATAACAATATAATATGAACAGAGTGGCGATGACAGGAGTTTGTTTTTTTGACCAAATGTCAGAAATGGCACAAACTAAAGCTTCTTTTTTTTCCAGCTTTTTACCCTCTGTGATCTGATATATGATCAATTAGCTCCTCTTTTTGAAATCCAAGAGCTATATTCTCCCATAGTATGTATACCTTTTATGTCCTGGAAACTTGGGCATGGAAATTGGAATATTAGATCTCTGCACAACATCAAAAAAAAAAAAAAAAATATATATATATATATATTTCTATAAACATAAATAAAGCTCGGAAAAAACGATCTATAATCAAATTGATGAAGCATGGCAAACATGCAGTATTATTATCTTCGTGAAGTGGTATTGAAGGGTAGAAAGGGTGAGATTAACTATAAACTAATCAGTGAATATGAGTTGCGCTAGAAGAGTTCAGAGAAATCCCATTTCCTTCTAAAATGGTCTATGTATATTATCAAATAGAAAATTGATTAATGATAAATTACGGGATCTTTTACAACATGGAATCATTTTTGATGTCAGGAAATATTAAATACTTTATTTTCAATGTTACGCGTTTGAGGTTCATATTTATTTTTCAACGTTACCCCTCTGTTATTCATTCTCATAATTCAGTGTGTTGTATATAATATCACCCTCTATGTTATGAATTTTACATTCTCTGCTACTCAGTTCACATTATTTCTATTAT
This sequence comes from Boswellia sacra, assembly GCA_013180625.2. Classification (NCBI taxonomy): domain Eukaryota; kingdom Viridiplantae; phylum Streptophyta; class Magnoliopsida; order Sapindales; family Burseraceae; genus Boswellia; species Boswellia sacra. The sequence goes on from SNVD02009623.1 coordinate 350,570, forward strand.
TAAAACAGATAAAAAGTGAATTGGAATAGAGAAGAATCCTATTAAGATATAATTAAAAAAAAGAAAAGAGTTAGCTAGGAAATGTTTGACCGGCCATAGCCATGATTAATTCATAAATTCACAAATGTGGAAATATAAACTAACATCACCAGAGGTACGCATTTGGAAGAGTTTAGTACAAAGAGAAATGCAACAAATCCCAAATCGTTCAATAACAAACAACTTATGCTAAATTGCTAATCGTTCATAGTTGATCTCTACCGAGGACAATAAGAGAAACATGAGAATTTTGCAACGATGGAAATTTTCATGATTAACGGGTCAATTCTGGACGAAGCTGATACATTGACAAATTTCTGCAAATCGTTTAAACTGGGCATTAAGAGGATTCCTCGGGCTAATGATGCAATGCTAGTTAACGATATATATTATAATTCGTGTAGGAATGGGCAAGAGAGCATGCAAAGTCGAAAGTGGATAAGGGACTTGAAACAAACTCTTGATAACAAAGACAACATTTACAAAGGCATTTCATCCCAACTGAAAACTGCATTAGAAGTGCCTTCTAAAAGAAGATATAATGTCGGTGAGAGTAAAAAAATGTAGCTCTGTCTACCTCACTCGAGGATTCCTAAGAACAATGACGACAGAATCTCCTCAGAGGAACATTATACTGATGCAAAAACCCTATTCATTTAAAACAACTCTTCAATGAAATTATCGTTAAAATCAATATAATTTTACTTATCTTGAAGTTGTGAAGAAAGAAACCCTGTAGATTTGCTGATTACTTTTGTAACAATTGTTTTTTGAGGGTTTTAAATTAAATACAAATAGAAATTTGGTGAAATCCAAGTTTCTCAATATTATCACTTTGTTGACCATTTGAAGGTGTGAAACAAAAAAAAATGCTAGAACTCTGAGTAAGGCCTTGATCCAAGGAAAAAAAATTAAAAACATTGTTAGGTTGCTTTGAATCTTAAATTCTTAAGACATGAGAGAAACAGTTATGTGTGTGTCCCCTATTCCATTTCGCGTAAATAGGTGAATAAAATGGAAGTTTGAAGAGCAGCGAGTTACTGACAAAACCGAGCTGGAAATATTTCAATGCAAACTCTAATAAGTACTTGAACCGGGGCTTGGCCTAAGACTTTAAAGAGCATAATATGGGGACTTTATGAACACATCAGTGATCTAATTCAACAAACATGGTCCACTAATTTACACAACACATACAAATTCTCAATTAAGTCACTCTAAACAAGGGCTGTTAACTAATCCCGCCAATCTTGCAACGTATGGATTTCATCCCCAGTGAAAATAAACTTTAGAAGTGCCTTTAAACAAATCCGGTGTTGGTGAGACAGATTCAACAGGGTTCATACACAAAAAATGGAGATCTATGTCACTTGGGATTCCTAAGAACAATTATCACAGAATCTCCACGGAGGAACATTTTACTGATGAATCTATCCTTGTTTACAGGGAGGGCCTTCTTCTTGCCTTTTCCAGTTTTTGGTACCTAAACCAAAAGAAATCATATTTTATTTTCTGACACATGGATGTTGAATTATAAACAGAACGAAATCCTGGTAAAACCAACCTCAGTCCACATTTCCCTGACATTTTCGAGAACCATATTGCAGTGGCGATCAAAAGCTCTCACACGACCAAGAAGCTTTTTGTTGTTACGGCAGTTAATGAGCACCTGTCCAGCAGGTGAAAATGTTAATTTAAACAAGAAAATCACCATTGGCAGTAGAACTGAGAAGTATTACACAAGCAAAAAATTACCTGGGTATTGTTCTTAACACTCATCATCAAAACAGATAAGGGACCGGTGTTAAATTCTTCTTCCTCATTCTTGACATTCTGCAGCAATCAATTCACCAAACTTTTAAGAAACAGAGGCAATATATATAAAGCAAAACTGGGATATTTTTGTGAGTGTGTGCTTAAGCATTTGTCAAACAGAAAAATTAACTTACATCTTCTTCCATAGGCCGGCTGCATAAAAAACAAGAAAGACAGAGGATGATGACATCAGTAATTTAAAAGAAATTGCAATGAACCAGACAAAATAACCACAAATCAAGAAGAAAAGAGTGGTACCTCATATTTGAAAACTTTCTTCAAGTAAAACTTCAGTTAAAACCTGTCCAAAACACACCAAAGCATATCATTTAACAAAGGGAAAATACGTCAGCATTATGCTTGAAAAACAGGAAGTGTGAATGGTAAACAGATCAAGCATCATAACAACATTCACAACCCATAAACGTTGAAGCATTAACAATATTTATCTCACCAACAGATTAATCTTATTAAGAGCTAGAAAAATGAGAAAAATGAGAAAACTTTACTACCAACTACTGATAAGAAAGTTAATTGAAGACAGAGGAAAGATAAAATTTGGCTTAGCTAACATGAGTAAATATTATTAAAAAAACAAAAAATAAAAAACCTTCGCAAGCTTCTATGTTTACCTTATGTTTGACATGCAAGCCCTGAGCAAGGCCAATGCAGCAAACACTAATCCAGAAAAAAGAGCAAAATGTATCACCTCTAAAGAGGCGGCCAATGACCTATTTGACCCAGCAAATGATCTCAAGGGTGAATGAGATGAGGAAAACAACAATGCTCCAAACTCAATAAAAGTTGCTAATGAAATGACGATAAAGATCTTCTAAGAAATCTCTTCAGCTCAGGTCTCCATATATTTTCAGCATTTTAAAACTCAGGAGAACGAAAGTTTTCATTTCAACATCATAAGAGAAAAGATCTCCATACCCAATCTGATAAATTTACCAGCCACAATTAAAAAAAAAAAAACAAAAGAAAACTAAAGAGCTATATAAACTAATAACCAGCCTTCAGAAATTAAAAAAAAAAAGAAAGTCCTAATTAACAATTTACAGATATATATCAAGCATTGAAAGAGCCTCTTCAGTTCAGGTCTCCAAAAACTTTTCCGCATAATATCATCTCGGAAGAACGAAAGTATTTTTTAGTCATCCTCAGAGGCGATTTTATAAAAATTTTCAATGCAAATTTACATACGTACATTAATTAATTATATGTTTAATAAATCACGAAATCTAAAGGCTAAAATAGAGTATACTCTATTCCTAATTAGATATGAAAATAAAAAAGAAAGAAAACCCAAATGAGGTCTCTTCAGTTCAGGTCTCCTTATGCATTCCGCATGGAAATCTCAGCAGAACGAAAGTTTATGCAACAATAGCATCATCAGAGACTTTGAAATGAAATTGAAGAAAAGTAAACCCTAGACCCGCCAAAACCAACAAAACAAATTAAAAGAACAGCAGCTAAGAAACGTAAAAGAGATGAAGGGAGAAGAATACCTGCTGAGCTTACGCAGCAGAACGTGGTGACAGTGTGCTAGCTCAGATCTGAATGCGAGTAAGGAGTAGATAGTGTTTTTATACAATGAGATGCCGAACAAAACCCTAGAGATCTTTTTATTAGGGTTTTATGACCGGGGTTACATATAATTGGGCTGGGTTAACACCTAGCCCACAAATTGACACTTTCACTAGACTTCGGCCCAAATAAAACGACTCCACCTACAAGGTTCTTTGGAGTAATTCTGTTAGCATTATTGCAACATGCATTCCACCAATTTTTCCAAGTTTTCCAGGGTTTTATTTGTCTTCTAGACTTTATGCACAAAAGTAAATATATTATTGACTAAATTTTGAAATATAAAATAAGATTTAATTTTAATTTTTTAAGTTTGATTACAAATAGATTAATAATGTGTAGAATAAAAATCGTTAAAATTAAGAAAGAGATTAATTTTTTAATCTAAAAGGCTTTATTAATTTTGTTTGTAATTTTGCGTGCCTACCATTTTAGCTTCCACTGACGAGTGAGACTCGTTGCTGTGATTGTACGGCGGGCAGGCTGGTTAAATGATATTGCTATGTCACTTGTTTTAGTTTGCCAAGATTCACCTCCAAGAGAAATTCAAAGAAACTTTTTTTGATGAATTTTAGGAGTTGTGTACAAATTATTCTGATTGATTCAAATTAATATTTTTTTAAGTGCTCAGGAAGAAGACTAGATCCGAAAATTTCCATTTCTGTTGCTTAGGCTACATCCACAGCCTCTGTATATTCCGGAATTTCTAAATTACAGAACTTGGAATTTTTAACATGAGTTCCATTCGGGATTGATTGAACTACCATTAATCTCCTAATCCTAAAGTACACCATCTAGCGATAAATTTCAAAAGGCTTTGGTGCCAGGCTCCGGAAGGCAATACAACTCCAATGGTCCCCAAACTGGTCGAACTAAAGGGCATTAAGCAAAATACCTAACCCACTATTTGCAACTCAAGTAACAAATTGTGGAAATTGGAAACAGATTGATTCACTTTATTCCATTGTCGGAAAAAAAAGTACAAAATTGGTAAAAAGATCACATTTAGTAACAACCCTTCACCTGTCAATCTCTTTTCAAAAAGATTTCTTCTTCACACGGCTTTTAATGCCACAGCATCAAAGAACAAAATCTCATAAGAAGAACCTGGCGTCCAAACCTGCCGCCGAACCCAAAAAAAAAAAAAAAATGTACAAGTAAAGCTTACATATTGCACTATATACAAGAGATAAAAATTGTTTCCTTTTGTATTTCAGTGTCCCAAGTAATTTCCCCCAACGGGCGCAGTCTGCCAGGGCAAGGAAGTAGTGTGGCTGAGTAGAAGAATGCTTGACGAGCACTTAAATGCATCCTTCGTTTTTACAATATGAGCTGATACACGGGTTTCTCCTAATCCAAAGAAAAAGCTCCATTGCAGTACCTGCATGATTCATAGAAACAAATTATAGTTTTTTTTCCCATGGATTTAAGATCTCCATTTAACTTCATAACATGTGCAAGCAATAATTAACATTCAAGACAGAAGCTGCCATTAAAATTTAACAGGGGAAACAATAATTGATTGTTCAATAAAATAGCACTGCTTTGGATAAAGAAGTTTTCAATTGACTACCCATCATGGGCTTAAATACATTTGGGAGTCTTTCGTAAAATTTGAGGAATCTTCTCATTCTAAAAGAAAGTAATGTATTAATAAAAATTTATAGTTCATTTACACATGAGAAATTGGAACAAGTTTATTGTTTAGAGAGATTTATTGACCATAGACTAGTCAACGAATTTCCTGCTAAATATACTTTTTCCTAACATATCTTCTTTACCATGCACCACAAGGTGAGAGAGGCTTTTTGCCCTTAAACAGGATTTGATGGATTTTTCGGGTGTATTCGTTTTGTAATATTATGTTTTTGTTTTCAATTGGATTTAAGAATATATGGTTGATTTTGAATTATTTTGAATTTTGAAAAGAATATATTGTTGATATTGAATGTAAAATGTATTGGAAAATATGCAGTATAGAAAACAGGATTTGGATTAAAAAACGAACACACACCTTTTTCTGGGCTAAAATTTTGCTCTCTATCTACACCCCACCCCACTCAGTCCTTCCTCAAGCACAAAAACAATCAATTACTCCTTCCTAAACCTTTTTCCCTCTAAACGATTATTATTCACGTTTCTAGAACAACAAAACATGAAATATTACTAATTGTGAAAGTAAAAAGCAATACAATGAAGAAGATAAAAAATCACAATGATGACAATGACACAGCAAAAAGTTCATAAAATCACAAGAAAAATGCACTACCTGTTGCTAAACTTCTCAAAAGCATCAGAGGCGTAAAGCAGTGTTTCGTTCGCTTTCTCAAGCACCATATAAAGCTCCTTCCCTCTTGTCACTCGAGCAATAACCCAAGCATTATTCTTTGCTCTTATGCACAGTTCTAAATCTTTCTCAGAATCTGGATTATCATACTTTGCTCTGCTTTTCTCCAAATCTACCTCTTCTCTAAGCTTACTTAATGAAAGCAAAGATTCCTGCAATAAATAACATAAAAAATTAATTGAATTAAATGTTATTATACCATCTTAAAACAATCATTTAACAATTATTACAGTGCTCTCAGCGTTGCATTTTAGACTGTGTCACCAGATACAATAAACTTCATTAGAGGCATTGACCCTTCAGACAAAAGCTTGAATTCCTGGATAACTTTACATGCAAAGATAGAATAGCACTAGAGATTACATTCACAAAGTTTGATTAAGATTAATAGTTCATTTCACTTGAACTATCTGAGATTTCTCCACACCAGCTACTTCAGAAGACCGTTCCTAAAATAAACATAATTCTCTTGCAATTGACTCTATCCCTTAACTTATAACACGGAATCTAGCAACAAACTTCAGTTTACATATTGGCCTGAAATAAAAGGTGAACAGTTACATCTGACTCCCTTAGGTGCCATGTGACCTAAGAAATTAAATCAATAATACAAAGTCATCTACATGGTAACTCATGTTCTATTGCATACAGACAAGCAGATATGGATTTAGAATGGCATATGAAGAGGTATTGTACAGATGTGACACTGTTTTCTAATCAAGATTGATGTATTACCATTGGGAAATAGAAAACTGCCTTTTCTTTTCCAAGCTTTTATTCATTTATTTATTTTTATATGGAAAATTGAACCACCTCCACGGAGGTTATTCAAAGATAAATGGACCCCGATGGTTTGGCAAAGTTGCAAAGATTTCCCTTAGAGTCTAACTAATTTAATGATTTTTCATTAAATCCCCTATAACATCATTACACATTTATACTCCATTATTTCTTAAAAATTAGATTGTATGAATGAAAATATCATCAAATTAATTAGATTTCGGGGGGAGCTTTTGAAATTTTGTCAAACCTTTGGGGTCCATAAATTTTTTTGGGAAACCTCACGTGAGATTGTTGCAAAATACCTCAAAGGAAAAGAAAAAAGAACATTGCCTTTCAAACAAAAGAGAAAAATGTTCTTGAAGCCAAAAAGATCAAGTAATTTCGAATATAATACTTAGCAATATCCTTTCACACAAGCACGTGAATTTGTGCCAATGAGATGACATCCAAGGAATACTTAATGCAGGATACCGGAAAGTTTCTAATCAAGCTGAGAGTTGGGTAAAAATTCTTCATATAGAGCTTATAAAAAGTAGAACTCATGGAAACAAAACTTATAGCAAAAAATTGATGGTTGTTTGGAATGTCAATTAAAAGAGCTCTTATAAATTAATAGACTATTTGGTTATGTAACTATGAAAGTGCTTTACAGTAATATATTACCAAAAAACTCTTATTATGGAGAAAGTGTCAGGCAGAATATCTAAAATGATATGTAGGTTTCAAAACTTAAAAATGAAAAATAATAATAAAGGATAAAAAAGAATTAATCAGAGAAGCCAAAATTTTCAGCTATATAACAGAATTTTTATCACCTAAATCTCCTTTTAAGTTGAAATCAAACTATAAAATGCATAGTCTACCACATTTAAGATTTCAACATCAACTGATCCACCTCCAAAATCACATGAACTCCACAATAATTGAAATCCAGGCTAAGAAATATAGCAAGATATGCATACCAGTAACCTAAAAGAACCAAATACTCTTATCAACTATATTGCACCAAAAATATTGGTTACGGACAAAACATCCTATAGTTTGTTATTTAAAGTTCATTACTGAAGCTGTCCTTCAAAATCTCTTACTGAAATTTGATGTACCTGCTTCATTGTCAAACGAGTACAACACAGCAAAGCAAATTCAAACCAACAAGTACCAACACCCTACATGAGATTAAATTCATGTCAAACAAATAATGATGCAAAAGAATTTAAATTTGAAGTTGCTCGAAAATGTTGTTATTCATCCAGCTAGAGGACATGGCATGGATAAAATCTTGTACGTTAAGCCAGAAAACTATTTGTAGAAGGAAAAATTGCAGTAGTGCACTTCACCTTGGTGAGGGTAGTAACCTTTCCCGGTGGAGAAGCCCTGGATATATTTCTGTCACCATCCACGAGTAAGTAGCGGTACCCGCTGACATGATATGCATTCTCACCACCCCATCCTTTGGATAATTTCTCCTCAACTTTTAATATCTTTAGTGATGCCTGAAAGATGCAAGACCATAATTAAATTCAGGAACTAGAGATGTATTCATCAGAAAAAACTGAAAATGATTGATGGCAAAAAGAAGAATTCAGCAAGAATCCACAAGAGACATGTTAAAAGTTGGCATTTGGGAGATGGCTCGAAGCTTGAACTTGTATTATGATCTATAATAATTGAAAGTTAAGGGGTAAGACAGTGTGTGTGAGTATGCCAACATACATGCACAGGGAATAAGGTAAACATTGAAGAGATCATAGACACATTAGAGACATTAGAAATGTATACTTTCAACATTCTTACCACACACGTTTCCTTCCTAACTTATGGCTTCTATCATATCTACAGATATTTCATTGTTTGAGAATCTTTCTTTAAATTTAACATTTATCAGTCCTCCAATGGCTACACTATCTTTTCCCTTCTCCACTTTACAGTTTTCTCTTTAATTTTTTAAAGATGCTAATGATAATTTCAAAATTTTTTCCATTCTCTTCATTTTCCATACTTAACATCTGGCACCATCTACTAATTCAAGCTGATATATGCAAAATAAGATCAAAGTAACACCATTTCATCAACAAAATTAAATAGATTTTAGTCATGTTGCGTGACTTGGAGAATATTTCCACAGAATTCAGATTTAAGCAGCAAAATGCAATAATTCAAGGGTCATGATTGAAGGGTAATAAACAAAGGCTAAGCTAACAAGAAGATGAATGTTTCAAAAAGAAGTTAAAAGTAGAAGATATAAAAATCACCAAAGTAAGTAAGAAACTAACATTTTCAATAATTTGTTGTTTTACTGCTGTAAGACCTTGCTCTCCATTAATAATGGAGGAAACAGGAATAAGAAGGATTAAGGTAAGGCTTCTATATTGATAGGGGCAAAGATACATTTCCTCTCCAGTCTGCTGCAGCCAGACTGTTGGGGTGGCACAAACCAAGCTACTAGCATCAACACCCCATATATCTGTAGAAAGAAAACCATCCTTCCCCTTGGACCATTTACCATGTTGCAATGCTCGTGCAACATGATTAGCACTGTCTCTGCCAGGTGAGGTACCACTTGAAGCATAAATCTGTTCTGAAACAGAACCAGCTTGGGTCAAGATAGACCCTGAAGCACCATGAGAGGAGGCACTTCCTCTGCGTAAATAGGACCAAGAACTTGCTCCACCAGATAGAGCATGTGGGCTTAACCTCAGAACAGCATAGGTAAATAAGTTTATGGTGTCATCCTGATAAAAAGATTGTAATGAAGATTAGTGCTTGGCAAAGGAAATGCCAGAATTCAGCTAAAAATTCAATTCTTAAGGATCTCATCAACTTTAAGGATAACAGACAATGGGCATTGATGATTCAAATGGGCTTTGAAGATGTAATCATACCGGAGAAAATGTTGTGGACACCAGCAGGTCATGGAATAAAATCAAGGAATAGCATGTTGTGTTTCCAGCACAAGATTCCAGTATCCTGACCAGTGACTGCAAATATGAAATGAAAAAAATCAGAATTATTGAAAACAACAAATTCCATCATGCTCTGCTTGTATGCGACAAACTTATATGTTTATACAAAATAGATTTTTTTTTCTTTTATTATAGATAAATGCAATAAGCTTGAAATCCTTCCTTTAAAAGATTGTAGTTAAGGTGGAAAAATTTGAAACTTAAATCCTTTGAGATATAATAGACAAAATATGTATACATTTTTCCTAACTCATCTTGAAAACAACTAAGAATTATTTATAAAATTAACCAACAAGCACCCCTTTATTAGTTTATCAACACTAGCTCTAGTTCTTTCTTCTAAATGAATGAAAGTTAAACAATCAGAGAGATGCTCTATTACTCTCCCATATCTCAATTTGAGAAATACCAAACTTCAAATATTCAAGTAATAACAAAAAAGAATCGAAAACTGTCTTCAGCCCTTTGAATATTCCAGAGCATTTTACGTAATAACTTGCCAAATGAAAGAACAGAACCATCAGCAAACATGATATACATAAACTCATCATGTAAAGTTGTAGGTGGGTAATAAGGACAGCTTTAAGCCAATGCACATAAATATTGCCATTGATAAAATAACTGGTCTAACATTTCTAGTTAAGAGTGTGATGAGTGATGCCATTTCTAGTTAAGTGTGTGATGAATGATGATGATGCTAGAAATGATATTGACAAAGCATATTTTGCCAAAATTTATTACAATAAACAAGGGAAAATTTTAAAAACACATTGATACCAATGCGTCAAGCAATTTCTAGAAATATTTGCAAAAAGAACAAAATGATGCATTCAACCATGGATGATACAATTTTACTTAACAACCTCTAAGTTACAATCATAACCTAAAAGGTAAAAAACCAAAACACTAAAAGAAGTTCTCTCAACAATCAAACCAATATATTAATACCATGAAGCTTATTTAGAGAAAAACATGAAGAACTAATTTTGCATTTTATATACATATTCTAAATACAAACCTGAACTTCAATTGCAGCCTCCCGCCCAACAGTCAGCATTTGCACAGTTCCACGCTCCTTTAAACTGTCACGGAATGATGGTAACTGGAGTTTCTTCCCAACATGAAAATCTGCCTCAAAGAGAAAAGTTACAGTAAGGAGTGAGAAATAGCAACTTCAGCATTACTTCGGTAGAACAATTCCAATGGAGGCCATTTGATACAGCAGCTTCAGCATTACCCCAGCAGCAGTTATCCAAGGGAGACCGTTTGTGAAATGCTGACAATTAGTGACTCAACAATGAAATATGTTGAACCAAAACACAATGTAACGATGGATTCAGGGTAGTTTTTAGTAGGCAAATGATTGCAAATGACTTACCACTTAAATAATCCATGATGAAAGGGTATAAATGAGATCGAATTAATCCACCACTAGGCTCTCTCTCAAGCATTGCTCTCAAAGATCCATAAAACATCACAAAAAGGGAGTGAACTTCCTTAAGAACCTTCCGTAATGCATCAATGCGCCAAATGGCTTCTAACTCCTTACTCTTTTCAACTACCTACAACAAGTTATAGCACTAATTAGAAACACTTAGCATATCTTTTTATAGATTGACGATGTAGATTGTTGCCACATCCTCCAAAATAATAAATAAATAAATTACCATCATATCAGTTTATGCTAAAAGGTAGATAGGAAACTTTTTCAAGTATTAAAGCCAAATCCACAACCATAGACTGGTTTAAATATAAATTTCTAATACATACTAGAAAAGAAGCCTTCTAGTTGAAGAAACCATGATGTTTTCAGAAATTTACAATCAGGCTCTAATTTCTCTTAGCAGCTCATAATTGACAATAGCCTTATACCAGTCTGTATAACTTAGTAAGAAATACAAATGGACGATGTATGAAGGGGTAAAAGCAATGGGCCTAGGACAGAATTAGACAGTTAGGTTAATGCACTTCCAACTGCTGTGGTACGTCTAACATAAAATATTAATAAATGGGAATAAAATATGATATCCTATATACCATCAACCATTCAAAATACATTGATCCAATGGTAATGACTTGTTCCATAACAATGCAAGGAAATGGAGATATACAAGATATACACTCTTGCATAAAAAAGCCCACTAATTCCAAAACAAATAAACAAAGAAAATTCTTTATTCATATTGCGAAAAGTACAAGTCCACTGGTTCTGACCCATCTCTAAAATACTGATGGTTAAAATGGATTTCGCAGAGAGAAATTAATGCCAAAATAGAGAAGGACCAACTCTAGAATTCAAGCTATAGAAGAACCACAGAAAAACATTCATGGGGATTTGATGGTAAAGTGTTACATTTACGTCATCATTATCATCTAAATGTTGAACAGAAGATATATTAGAGGCATTAACAGGATGGTCAAAAGGAAGGAGATACCATACCATCACCATCCAAATATCAGTTTCTGCCTCATAGAAAACATGAGAATGCCTCTCTGCTTCTATGACCTCACATGCAGCCGCCGGTGAAAAAATTCTGCATAAAGCTCATGTTATATGCCTTAAAAAAGCCAAAATCCTAAATTAAATTCTCGGTGCGAATAACATTTAAACTCATGAAAGCAATGATCTTCTGTTCTTAGCTTCCCCTCATACACACATATATATTTCAGAACTAAGGCAGCCACTGACTGACCTTGTAAACGTGATAAGCCCTTCACTGAGCCCGATCACAGACAGTTGTGTCGAGAAGGGCAAATCAGCAGGATAGAAAAACAAAATCTTATCCAGCTCCTGCCCTTCATTTTGACCTCTTCTTAAATCAAATATGCAAATTTGTATGCCTTCACTGGCAGTGCTAACAGATGCCAAACCCATAATTTCCTTCAATTCATAAACCCTAAAAGAAAATTAGGAATCAAAATTGCATGTCAGTTGAGCTCAAGAGCCCTCAAAATTGAAATTAATGTAAGACAAAACGCTTGCGATTGAATAATTGAAAGATATTTTTGGGAAATAACAGTCGAGAGTAGCTGTAAAGAAACCCTAATTCAATTGTGAAGAAGCGAGCACGAGTCCGATAAAGACTTACTTGGGATGAAGTGGCGAATCAAAGTGGTGAAATGTTGTGAGATTAATGGGAATCACATGAGAAATCTATCCACGTCAATGCGTTAGGATTTGAATGGTAGTTACCGGTAAATTTTGGTTATTGCAACTCTAATCGGGTATGATTTGGGTCTATTTAAGTTTGACCCGAATCAGATTTGACCCTTTCATTGCCCGGCCCATGACAGGATCCAATATCCCGTGACAACTTAAACCCAAAAATACCCTTAAATTATGATTAATTTGATTTTAGTTGTTTTCATTATTTTAAAAATATTTTCATGTAATCTACGTAAATTAATTAGATTAAAAATTGATCAAACGAAAAAATACGATACAAAATAAAATAAAAATCTCCATAAACTACATGTGTTGATGCACGGTTTCCGGACGGCCGGGACGTGGGTCGGGAAGCGGGTTGGAGCTCGGGTGGTACGTCGGGTCCAGTCCTGCGAGCAAAGAAAAACAGTCAGGGGTGCCGGCGGTGGTGCCGGCGGTGACCCTCCGACGCTCAAGTCAGTTTTCGGCACTCCGGAATTCTCTGGGAGAATTTCCTAGAGAGAGAAGCTCTCAAAAGTAAAGGAAATCTAGAGAGAGAGTAAGTTCAGAAAAGTGTGCATACCTTGAGCAATAATCCGGAGGGTTTATATAGGAGTCGGTATGGGCCATTGTGGGACCCAGATAATAGGCCCAGATAATGGGCTTCAGTAATGGGCTTACTGAATTAGAAATAATTAAGGCCCAGATAATAGGCTTCAGTAATGGGCTTACTGAATTAGAAACAATTAGGCCCAGATTTTGTTATGGCCATAACAACATGTTATAATACTAAAAAAACTATTTTTCTTTGTCAAAATTTTCATTTTCATTGTAACTTAAATTAAATTAAGTTTTAATTTAAGGATTCGATAATAAGCTAGAAACAGTAATGAAAATATTAATGATTGCATAAACTTTAATAGTATTACTTTTATCATTATCTTTATTAAGTACATAACGATTTGCTCTAAATATTAGAAGAGGTTATTAAAATTTATTTATAATGTTAGGAACTTCACTAAACTAATCTTAAAGTCGGTAGGTTTTTTCTTGTTTAAATCCTCTAATTTGGACGTAACCTAATATCCCAAATACTTAAGCAATAAGTTAGGTTGATATTGAACAAGTTTAAGATAGGAATTCTCATTGGCCTCGATAAATTAAAAAGAATTATAGATCATGATAGTTTTTCTAGGATTTGTTTGTTATGTTTAATTGATTCAAGATTGAATTCTACGTTTTTACTTTTTTTTAGTCGAAATAGGATTAGAAACTACTAATAATTATTTGTTTTGATTATTGATTTTTTTTTTGGGTATTATGTATACTCTCTCCATTTCAGCATTGCCTAGTAGTAATCAATATTGTCATCCTGCATTGATAGCAACACTTCATCGTCTTATTTTTCTTCTTGGCTAAACATGGGCAGCAAAACACATGATTGGTCCAATCTCCCATACGACATACTCGGCATCATCACAGGTCTCCTCCATAGCCAATCACCAGTCGATTTTCGTCATTTTTGTGCCGTTTGCTGCCGGTTCCGATTCTCATCCCTGGCTTATATTCCTTCGAAAACCCTAACTCCAAGGCCAGTTTACAGCGAGGGTGGAAACCATTTCATACTCTCTAAGTAGGGACGGAGGGATATTGGGACGAGTGGGGGCAATTGCCCCCACTGAATTTGAAAAAAGTAGAAGCTTCTACGTGTGGGCTTATGAATATCTTAGGCCATTTCATATTTATTGAACCTGACAATCTATTTTTTAAAATTTGGACTTTTCTCATTTTTTTGGGCTTCAATAATTCATTTACAAAAAATTTAGCCCATTTCAACTTTTTATTACTGTTAAATTTGACAATATTTTGGCCCACTTCAATTTTTATATTACTTACTCAAATTAAACATATTATAACTCATCTCACTTCACTCTTTCTTCCCAATTCTTCTAAAGCACGGTCCCCACACATCATTCTCATAGCTCTCTCACGGTCTGACCCTCTGGCCTCTCACTGCACCATGAACTCACTGGTGATGGCTGACCCTACTTGCAACATTTGATTCTCACTTCTATTACTTTATACTTTCTTTGCCTTATTTAATTACTTTTAGTCATAGATTTCCTACAAAGTAACCATACTTTAGACATTTCTCCGTCAAGACTTTAAATTTGAGGTAAACTGATAGTGTTTTTCATTCTCTTTATTCTTTTATAGTTATTTGAAAACTTATTTTCACTTATTTACTTGATTTTTTAATGGTATTATTACTTTGTGAAATTTGCATGCTTAATAACATATCTAATATTTAAATTATGTCAATTAGTGATAATCCAAACTTTTAGTATTTTGGCTTAGAAAATTATCTATTTGCTAATTAGATTAATATCTACAATTATTCATTAGTTTAATAACACATTCTATTTAAATGATAGTTAATTATAATAATCTAATGTTTAAAACATAACCTATTTATTAATTAGTTTAATATATACATGTACAATGTATTCATTAGGCTAATAACGTATAAAAAATTTAATTGATAATTAATTAGTGAAAATCTAAGGTTTTATTACTTTTGCTTATAATATAATCTATTTATTCATTAGGTTAATATATAAAATTATTCATTAAGCTAGTAGCCTCACAACATATATAAAATTCAATTGATAGTTAATTAGTGATAATCTAAAGTTTTATTACTTTTGCTTAATTAGAAACATAATCTAATTATTAATTAGTTATATATACACACACGCATTTATTCATTAGATAATTAATGAGTCATAAGCTAAGGTTTTAATATTTTTGCTAAGAAAGATATTATGTATACATTTATTCATTATGCTAATAACTTTTATAATATTTAAACCCCGATTTTCATCAAATAACCCCCTCTAACACACATTTTCTATAACTGACCCCCTTTTCTATTTTAACTATTATTGACCCATTTTAACATTGAAAAATACGAAAATATCCTTGACAAATAAAAAAAAGACAACAAACACAGAATCATATAAACGTATTCGTGCAAACAGCACGACACATGACTCCCTTCTCCATCGATCCGCTGCTACTCGCAAGCTCTGCCGTGCCGCTCCATTGGTCGCTTGCTAGTATACCCGCTGCGTCATTTTGCTGTCGTTCTCGCCTCGTCCCGCCGCTGTGGTCGCTTGCTTGTCGCACCCGTGGTCTCGATACGCCGCTATTCGTCCCGTCGTGTCGTCAGTTTCGTAGCTTGCTGGTTGTTGCCGTGGCCTTGCTCCATTGCAGTTGTACCGTCGTGCCGCCGCTCTAGTCGCAGATTGGGACTGGTGTTGCTGGGTCAGGAAACGGCTGGTGAGCAATTTTATTAAAACTTTAAATGTTTTGTGTTTCATTTAATTACGCGAACTGGGTTTGGACGCCTGATGTAGCAATTTTA
This sequence comes from Boswellia sacra, assembly GCA_013180625.2. Classification (NCBI taxonomy): domain Eukaryota; kingdom Viridiplantae; phylum Streptophyta; class Magnoliopsida; order Sapindales; family Burseraceae; genus Boswellia; species Boswellia sacra. The sequence goes on from SNVD02009623.1 coordinate 366,679, forward strand.
TTAACACTAAAAGATTTTGACGCGCATAACCGATTCATGCAATGTATCCATGTGTCTGAACTATTAATTTGAATAAGGCTACAAAAGGTCTGATGCTCAGGATTTGCATTTGAACATTTTGAGATTGACTCATGTACAAAAATTGTATGCTTGGATACAACATGTTATTTGTCATATTTGATGATTTTGAAGCAGTAACTTATCTGTTTCAACATCAATATTCTTGTTGTGCCTGGGCTTGAGGGTTTTTTTTTGTTGGATTTCGTTTTTCTGTGCATGTTAAGGTAACATATGCTACTAAAGAACATAGAAAATGTACATGCATTATTCTACCAAAGATTTTGTTATGAGAATGCGGATTCTAAATTGTGTTCTTCCTAGGTAGCAGCTTCAAGAGATCGAAAAAATGGTTGGTGATGTTGTCATGAAGTTAATTTTGCTAGAACTATTAGGAAATGGGGATTTATTTAAGTGTAAAAACTGTCAGTAAAGTATTCACTAGGTGATGAAATGGCAAACGGTGAAAGAAACTATTGGAAAAATATGGTTAAGTTTTCAGCAATGTATTATGTGGTGGGATAGAACTCCATGTTGAAATGCGGTAGAAGTATAGAAGAAATAGCATGTCCAGGTGGTCTTATTTTTAAAAAATTATTTTTGTTTTTGGTCACCTTTACCGTAAGCCATAGTGCAATGAGTTGTTCTTGTTTTACACCTATGTATTATGTGTCATTTGCTTATTTAATGAGTTTATGAAAACTATGACGTACTAAGTGTTTCTGGAATCATTAACATGTGTAAATCCTTATTGAAACCAAAAAGGTTTGATTGACGGATTTTGCAATCTGCTTATTTAACACCATCTCATTTCTGGAGCTTGAAATATTTAGATTATTACAGTAATAAGTTAGGTTGGGATGTGGAGGTGGTAGGAAATATGACAATGTTTGTTGATTTAGGAGGTCGGATGAGCTGCTGTAGTAATGGCAATGGGTTATTAGAAGAATTGGATTTGGCAACCTTGCTGGAAATGATTGTTTCCCCACAAAAGTGGTTTACATGCATCCAATGATGTTTGTGGTTATGAAAATTCTTTGTTATGTTGCCATACCTTAGGGCGCAGATGTCTTAATTATGATTGTTCTGCTTATTAAAATATCAGCCGTCATGTTATTGGAATCTGCTTTTGCCTGTTAACTTGAAGTCCAGATTATTTAAAAATTATGGAACAAGTTGGTAAATTATAATAGTCTAATTAATTATTAAATGAGCATGTTTTTTTTAACAAAAAGCATTGTACTTATGCATTGGAGAGATTGTTGATATACATTGTTACATGTGAAGGATTTTTTCAGAGATGGTTAAAACAAGGAAAAACAAAGTATCTGCGAGGGGAACGAAGAAAGGGAAAGAAAGCAAGGTATCAATTGAGAAACAAAAGATAGAAAAAGAAAGGATACCATTAGATGATGAAAGGCCACACGAAGAAATGAATGTTGACGAGGTAGGTTGGAGCACCCTCTATTTTCAAAATACTTAAAGATAGTTCCTTTAATCTTATTACAGTACTCAATATTAAAATGGTATCATCCTTGCAGCCCAAATTCAAGGACATAGATTTTTTTTCCTGCAAAGATAACTTGTAGGCCAAAGATCAATAAGGTTTTACACAACATTCGGGAAACTCTTTCTGAGACTCAAATGAAGTTGTTTAAAGATTCATGCTTCGACCATTTTGTGGACATGCAACAAATACAATTTTCATCATGCATTTGCCACAACATGCTTTTGCGGGAAGTGGACAGTGACGATGATGGTATGACCTTTCTTGTTAATGGAAAGAAGGTTACATTTTCATGGAGAAATTTTGCATTGGTTATGGGGTTACGGTTCGGTAATTTTTCCCGTTATGATCCACGGAAGAGAGTCCCTAAAGAGCAAAGCTTGTGTCATGGTCTACTTGGTGGAAGAGTTAGGTTCGACCATGGAGAATTACAAACGGCATTCAAACAAAGCCCAGATAATGATGACATGCTAAGAGTGAAATTGGCATTGTTGTATTTCTTGGAGTGTGCATTGTTGGGTAAAGAACCAACAACTAAAATTAGGATAGGTCATATTCATTTGCTTGATGATATCGATGTGTTCAATGCATATCTTTGGGGTCGAAAATGCTTTGATATGACATTAAACAGCATGAGGAAGAACATTCAGGATCGACGTAGCAAGTGGAATCTTAAGAAATTGAAAAAGAGCACACACAAAGAGCATTATAACTTGCATGGTTTTCCATATGCATTTCAGGTACTGGGTGGTATCGTAATCCCTTTTGTTGTCCATTGTTTAATATCTTATAGCCTAAGTATATCTTCTTTCTGTGTAATAGGTGTGGGTTTATGAGACATTTGACCAATGTAATCCTAGACTGGCAATTAAGTTAGCAAAAAAGGGTGCTTTCATTCTTAGGTGGATTACGAGAAGTTACCACACCAACAAGGAAGTGCAGGACATCATTTTCTGTCAAACTCAGGTATGGACCAATGAAATAAATATGTTTGTACTTTAAGTAAGATGTATATTACATTTGATAACCTTTTCATTTATGTACATTTCATAGGTTGAATCTGAAAGACATTCTCCCGCACAACTAGGTGAGTCTCCCACACCATACACTTTAACATTTTTGCATTGCGGAAAACTAAAGATTACAAAAACGAGGTTTACACTTAAACACGATTCAGATGAAGGGCCAAAAGATCAGCATACGATAGAAGATGGAGCCATGTCGCCTCATGAAGAAAATGACAAAACACCTACCACTTCACCTCGTGTAGGGGATACTGATCATCATGGGCTGGACATGTACTCAAGTATTGAAGAATGATTGGATCGCATGGTAATATTTTCCATTCCCTAATTTGCCTTTTAACATTATTGTTTTACTATTGCACAAAACATTTATACTTCACTCTTATCATGATTGTTTTATAAAATGAGAAGATTGTCCACATAGAGGGTGAGATAGGCTATCTTCGAGCTGCAAAACGTAATAGGGAGGACGACATCACCAAAAGACTTGATCGGATAGAGAACTCGATTAATCAAATCCTTTCATTTATACAAGTTGGATACGGAGATTCAAGACAACAATATAGTTTCTCCTTTTCCAGTCAAGAATACTTTTACTTTCTTATTTGTTTTATTATCTACAAAAAAAAAAAATTTCAGCATATCATGTTATGGTGTTGATTACAGGTTTTTGATGACTCTTTCACTACTATGTCAAGAGAGTGCCATAATGAAGATAAAATAGGGGAGTCGGCCGCTAAATACACTGCCACTCACAATGTTGATGTTGTCAATATTGTTTCTGAACACAAACGTGAGAAGAATACCGACACATCGACATGTCCTAAACAAGTAGGAGTTATTCGTGATGAATCATACAACCCATGTGAGATTCCCGCCAACACATGCATGTCCCCACCATATGTCACTGTTATAAGTGACAGACAGAAGGTATACTTGCGTAAGCGGCCAACGACACGTGCACAATCTTGTAGACCTCCTTACACAAACCCATTGAAGAAACACAAACTGGAAGAGAAGGACACCTTGAAAGAATTGAATACTTGGCTACGTCACAAAGAAGATGATGGAAAATTGTAAGTGGGGATCATCCTTCCATTACTTTTGTGTCGTGCAACATAAGTATGTTCTCATAAATTGCTTGTCTTGTAGTGTTGAACTCGGGCCAGTGCTTGGTGACAAGAAATTCTTTAGAAGTATAGTCAAACCTAGAGAGTGGTTGTCTGACGCGGTATGTATGGAAGTCAACATATTAGTGCATGTCAATTCTAAGCTACTTTCAACAAAAATTTTTTTATGAATACAGCACATAAATGCCGTATTTTGGTTCATTAGGCACATATATGCAAATCAGAGTGGTCAATATGCAATAATGGATTGTTTTTTTCAGGTACATATGTAATCATAATGCCGTGACTAGGAATAAATCATGATTCATTGTTTCGATTGATTCACTGAACTGTCTTGTGTGCTGTGCAGCAACTCTTGGCCGCAAAATACTCATTATTTGAAAAACAACAACCACTTTGGATTGAGAATGATGACAAATGCATCCAGTATGCTAAAGGCGAAAGCAAATTTGAAGGCATGTCATGGTTTTCTGCGAAGAGGGTGAGTACAACAAAGATAAATGACCACTTAATATCTAAACAGATTCTTGTTTTGCAGTAGCTTGTATCTCACATGACTTGTCTTTTGCTATTTCTTCCACTTTTTAGGTTTTTATTCCAATAAATGTTGGGCAAATCCATTGGGTGTTAGGAGTTGTTAACGTGAAAGAAAGCAAGATCGATGTATATGACTCGGGTCACAATCTATACGCGGATGATGAATTTCAAAGTCAAATGTCGCCATATGCACATATGATTCCTCTATTGCTACAGGCCATTGATGGGAACAACGGTGATGGTGCAGATCCATGGCTGATCATTCGAGTCCAAGGTGTTCCCCAACAACAGATAAGGTTACTTCTATTTAAAAGTGAACTTGTTTCTTTTATCGTAATATCTTCTCTTGAAGTTGCAACTAACCATTATGTTCTTTTATCGTGCAGTGGAGATTGTGGAGTTTTTGTTATAATGTATCTTAGTTGCCTGATTACTGGTGAGTCTGTAAAAGTTATACGTCATCCAGACCATGCTCGAAACTATAGGAAGGAGTTGGCGGCAGATATGTTTGATATGAGATCGTGGAAATGAGTTGCAAAACCATGTTGAAATTCTGCATTTTAGAAACCATGACATTGTTCTCAAACTTTGTAATACTTTTTCGGATATATGTATTTGATTCAAGGGAATGAGTAATTGCGGAGTCATACCTTTGGCGATATTATTATCGTTGTATCCATGTATCACTTTTTGAATAGTTAAAGCACTTTGGTTATTATATGCCAAATTCATCCACAGTTTAAAGGTGTACATGTAATAATTGTAAATACATCGTCCTTTTAACTTCTTATAATATTTTCGGCCGTTGTACTCCTATTTGCACGACTATTTTTAAATATGCTACTTCGCTCGTACTGGTGCAAAAATGCCACTTTCACCTTGTGCACGACCAGGTCGTGCCAAGTTTTTCACGTAATCGGTTCGTGCACATTGCCCGAAATTCAGTCTATGGCAATCAGCACAACGGGGTCGTGCAACAAACCCATTAGACTCTATTGCACGTAGCACGACCTAGTCATGCAAGAAAATAGATTCTGTTTTATTGCATGACCCGGTCGTGCAACAAAACAGAATTCATAACAGATTCTGTTTTGTTGCACGACCCGATCGTGCAATCGGCACGACTGGGTCATGCAATCGGCACGACCGGGTCGTGCATTAAGGCATATTATGTGTCGGGTCGTGCTCATAGCATGACGGGGTCGTGCAACAAAGCAGAATTCAAAACGGAATCTGTTTTGTTGCACGACCCAGTCGTGCTTATTGCATGACCGGGTCGTGCTGATTGCAGAATTCAAAACATTTTCTATTTCGTTGCACGACCCAGTCATGCCTTCGTGCAATAAAACAGATTTCACACCATTGCACGAGCCAGTCGTGCAACAAAGGAGACTTCAAAATAGAAAGTTGTTTTGTTGCACGACTCGGTCGTGCAATAAAACAGCTTTCATTTTTTTGCATGACCGGGTCGTGCAATAAAACTGATTTCATTCTATTACAACAAAGCAGGTTTATCGAACGACCTGGTCGTGCCAAATTTAAGAATTTACTCTATTACACGATGCTTTGAGTTGTCTTGCTTTAGATGTTACTCTTGTCCATTTCTATTGATATTATATATAATTACAATGTCAGAGAAATAAAATTGCATTATAATCCCATAGCTAACCGGTGTACAAGAACAACTTAATAATAATTTTGAGCATTGAAGTAATTAGGCAACAACATCAACCACTAACATGTCCAACAAAACGATTACAACACACACATCCGTTGCTTAAAGTAATGCTTTTAATAAGCAGTAGGTATATGTGGTTATTGTTATATTCATTATGTGGTCACTCCCCATCGGTATCATTTGATGGAGCCTCTTGATTTCTTTGAGTTGACAGCGGATTCATCTACTGGCATGTCTTCCGATTATGACTCCTGCCACCACACCTCCCACATTTACGAGATGTCCTTTCTTCACCCAACGACAGAATTCGATTCTTCTTTTGCCTACCCCGTCTGCGACATTTCGCTGGGGGTAATATTATACGTGCCTCAACTTCATCTAGGATATCTCACTCCTCAGAAGAACCAACAGGATAGATAGCCTCCGCATATGTAGTCAATAGGACTTTGGACTTATAAAAGTGATGACTAAAATTATAGACTGATAGGTTACAAACTCTACACATTGCAATAACGTGTTTGCATGGTAACTGTTCAACCTGAAATTCTCGACAGCTAATGTTCTTGCATGCAAGTCTACATGACCATCTAAATATCTATCTTTAACAGTAAACTCGTGTAGGCTAATTGGAACAACTCTATAAGAAAGGCCTTCCTCGTGCCTATTCTTCAACTGTTTTTCAGCCCATGTTGTCAGTAGAGTTGTCATGTTAATTGCCTCTTCCCTACGTGTACAAAACCATTTTTGCAACACCTCTGATATAATATGATCCACTAGCTTTATAATGGGAAACTCTCGTACTTCCTTAAGAACACCATTCAGGCACTCTGCAATATTGGTTGTCAAAATACTATACCTTCTGCCATCAAAATGCGAATGAGCCCACTTTGCATACCCAGCTTCGTGTAGATATTGTGCAATACGGTGGTCGATTCCATTAATTTGTCGCATTAGGTTCTCAAACTCACATTGACGATAAACTTTGCTGGCTGTAAAGAAGATATCACTTATAACCACATCTTTGAATTTGGCCCTAAGATTTTGTGAAATATGATACACACAAGCACCATGTTGGGCATAAGGAAACGCTTTACCCACCCCATTGCCTATGCTTTTATGACGATCAGAGATTATCACAAGATCTTCAACAGTACCAATAGCATCCTTCAATTTCGTTAAAAACCATTCCCACGATGTATCATTCTCAGAGTCGACAATGCCAAACGCTAAAGGATAAATTTGATTGTTACCATCCATGCATGCGGCCACAAGCAGGGTGCCTCTATATTTGCCCTTCAAAAAGGTCCCATCTACAGCAACAATGGGTCTTATACAAGTTCTAAAGCCACGTATGAAAGCGCCCAAGGCAAAAAGGAAATATAAGAAATGGTCATGTGGATCAGTATGTATATGAGTGATAGTGCCGTGATTATGCTTCTCTAAAGTATGACAGTATCTTGGCAATAACCTGAATGAATCTTCTGGTGAAACCCGGACCAACTCTAACGCATGCTCCCGCGCTCGCCATGCCTTTCCATAAGAAATATGAATTCTAAAATTTTTGGCTACATCATGTCTAATATCATTAGGTCTATAAGTTACTCCAACATCATTGTACTTCTCATGAATATCCATAGCAATTAACTTTGATGTAGCTTAACGATGATCTCGCTCAAGATTATTAAGAGCACATATATGTATGTCACAAAACTTGGTCACCTTAAAAAGATCACAATTCTTGATTTTCATGGCACGAAGTCGCCACTTGCAAAATTCATCTATACATGCTATCTTGTAAAGGGTTTTGCTGGACTTTTTCACCCTAAACTAAAAGTTCCTTCTTACTGCTAAAATGCTAATCTTGTTATGCAAATCCCTCTTATTGTTGAACACAGTACTTACATATATATCGGTGCTACTATCAGAAAGTCTAGATGATGACCCAATATTAGAAGTGGCAAATGAATTTGAATTACTCCCCAGATCATGATTTGTTGAAAGCTCATTACCTGTAGGAAAATAACCTTCACGATTAGATTGAGAAATGTCACAAGAACGCGATTCTAGTAACTATACATGATCAAAATTCTGTAAATCATTCATGTGACTAGGATCGAGATCAGTGTTAACTAATGGTTCCTCCAGCACATCATCTTCATTAATAGTGGATGGAATTGCATGACAAAGTTCTTCTGGGTATGTTGAGGGAACACTGGTAACAAGTTAGTTACTACCCTCCCTCGAACCTATACCATTTTCAATATCAATTTTATGTGAACGGGGTTCAACAATTGCGTATAAGGGGATCCTATTTGAAGGGTTCACATTGATGTTTTCTTCTTAGAAATATTTCAAATCATCATCATTTTCTACTATTAATGGAGGAAGTGGAATATGTGTCCTTAACATATATTGCAATGAAAATGTGTTTTCCTCTAATGATTTATTGGTGACTTCAGAAACTTTACGAACTAATTCTTCATAGGTTGTTGACATAGGCAAAGTCACACCTTTGCTTCTACGACCATTGAAAAAAAATTCTCTGCCACTCGACACCCATTCACCATCATACACAATAGGAAAATGAACATTATCCATTTACTGAAGCCTGCAATACCAATAGAAAACATTACAATTAATTCAAAAAGATTTCACTCAATTGCATCACTGTTTGGAGACAATTATTATGTCTCCAAACTATTTCCACAAAAGCATTATATACCATTACTTATTGGAGAAAAGAGTCGTGCAGCACGACCCTTTGTAGAAAAGGGTCGTGCAGCATGACCAGCACGTTCCTATGGAGAAAAGTGTCGTGCAGCACGACCCTTTCAAAACGTTTTTATACCAAAGAACCACAGTTTCAAGCCTTAAATTTCTTCAACATGGTCCACTTTAATAGAATCAAACATAAACAATGGAAAAACCAAGTCTAAAGACTAAATCTAAACCTAACTTTACATAATAATTGTCATCAACACTATGCATACCTTTACTTTTTCAATGTTGACTCAACAATCAACTTGGATTTCAACCTTCACTCACTGGCTTGACATTCCTTTCATGAGAAATTTTTTAGTTTGCCGTTATGGGGTGTGAGTGTTAGAGAGTTGGGAGAATGAGTGTATGTATTGCATTTCATCTTTTCATATTAACTAACAAGGACTTTTCATGTCTACAAGGGGTTACATTTAGTCAAATACAAAAAGGGGGTTATGTTTAAAAAAAAGACCCCAAAAGGGGTTATTTAAAAAAAAACCCATATTTAAATGATAGTTAATTAGTTATAATCTAAAGTTTTATTACTTTTTGTTAGAAACATAATTTGATTATTCATTGATTTAACATGTAAATTTAATTTTGAAACAGCATGGAAAAAGTATTTCAAAAGAAAACGAGAGTCGCCGCTTCCTCCTGAGAAAAATGATAATGGCCCAAAACAAAATATTGATGGGTAGAAATTGATTTATCAAATCTTCCAGCTGATCCGAGTTTACGTCCTAGAATTTTTTATTATAATCTAATATTCGAGACCAAGTACGAAGAGCATATTGGCAAATGGGTTTATGTTAACCTAGGGGCCATAATTTTCCTTTTAAAACATTTGGAAAAGTGTCTCGACGATTCATTCCTGGTTGGTTTGATGATTATAAATCTTGGTTGGAATATAGCATAGCAAAAGATGCGGCTTTTTGTCTTTGTTGCTATCTTTTCAAGCCGGATATTGGAAAACAAAGTGGTGGTGACTCATTTGTTGGTGATGGGTTTCAAAATTGGAAAAAGAAAGATTAATAACTCATGTTGGAGTTCCTAATAGTGCCCATAATCAAGCTTTAAGAAATTGTGAAGCTTTACTAAAGCAAGACCAACATATTCAAACATTTTTTCATCGACATTCGGACCAAGTTCGCATTGAATACCGAATTCGCTTGAATGCATCAATTGATTGTATTCGCTTTCTTTTGAAACAAGGGCTTACATTTCGGGGCAATGATGAATCTAGGGATTCAAAGAACAAAGGAAATTTTCTTGAGCTTTTGGCGTTTCTTGCTGACTATGATAAGGATGTTAAATCTGTTACATTGAAGAATGCTCCCGAAAATCTCAAATTAACATCATCAGATATTCAGAAAGACATTGTAAGTGCTGCTACAATAGAAACTGTCAATGTTATTATTAGTGAAATGGGTGACTTATTATTCTCCATTTTGATTGACGAGTCTTGTGATGCATCAATGAAAGAGCAAATGGCCATTGTGTTACGTTATTTGGACAAGAAAGGAAATGTGGTTGAGCGCTTTATAGGTATTGAGCATGTTACTAGTACTACTGCAGTCTCACTTAAGGCATCAATTGATGAATTATTTTCTAGACATGGATTAAGCATACCTAAATTAAGAGGTCAAGGTTATGATGGAGCAAGTAATATGCAAGGTGAATTTAATGGTCTTAAAACACTTATTATGAAAGAGAATGAGTGTGCTTATTATATTCATTGTTTTGCTCATCAACTTCAATTATCTCTTGTGGCAATGGCAAAGAATCATACTCTAGTTCAAACTTTTTTCACTAGAGTTGGTAATATTGTGAATGTTGTTGGAGCTTCATGTAAACATCGTGATATTCTTCGAGAGAAACAAGCTATTTTAGTTGTTGAAGCACTTAACTCAGGTGATCTTTTAAGTGGGCGGGGTCTAAACCAAGAGACTACTTTGAAACGTTTAGGTGATACACGTTGGGGTTCACATTATGATACTTTAATGAGCATATTTAACATGTTTTCATCCATAGTTGATGTACTTGATGATATTGCACAAGATGGATCGAATGTTGAACAAAGATCTGAAGTTACTGTGTTGTTAGATATTGCACAAGCTTTTGATTTTGTCTTTCTATTGCATTTGATGAAGGAGATTTTGGGATTTACAAATGAATTGTCACAAGCATTGCAAAGAAAATATCAAGATATTGTTAATGCTATGAAGTTGCTTAGGTTATACAAACAACGATTGCAAAACATGAGAGATGAGGGGTGGGATTTTTTGTTTAATGGAGTTTCTTCTTTTTGTATAAAACATAGCATTGATGTTCCTAACATGGATGACATCTTTCTAGCTCGAGGACGGTCACGTCGTAGAGCTCAAAAATTGACATACCTGTATCATTATCGTGTTGAACAATTCTATTCTATTTTGGATATGTAATTTCAAGAGCTAAATAGTCGTTTCAATAAGGTAAACACTGAGTTACTTCTTTGTTTAGCATGCCTATGTCCAAGTTCATTCATTGCTTTCAATAAACAAAAGTTGATACGACTTGCTTAGTTTTATCCAAAAGAATTTTCTGCTATAGAGCTAATGGTCATTGAGACTCAACTCGAGACTTATATTATGGACGTGCGTTCCAACATTGAGTTTTTAGAATTGAATGGAATTAGTGATCTTGCAAAGAAAATGATTGAGACAAAGAAAGACAAGGTGTATCCATGGTTTATTTATTGATGAGCACTGATTCTATCAGTTGCAACTGCTAGTGTAGAAAGGGTATTTTCAGCCATGAATATTGTGAAGAATCGATTACAGAATCGAATGGGAGATCATTGGTTGAGTAATAGTTTGGTTGTATACATTGAAAAAGATGTGTTTGGTATCATTGATAATGAATGTATCATGCAGCGGTTCCAAAACATGAAAAGCCGTCGAGGGTAACTATGAATTTTTAAAATGAGGTAATATACATCAATATCATTACTTTAGTAAGATTAGTTTTGATTTATTCATGTATGATTTTTTTTGTACCATAATTCGACTTTAAATTTTTGGAGACAAATTATTCTTAAATTGATCTTGAGTTCTTGTTCATATTAATTCAGGTTTTGAAGAATATTTTGTCATTTCATGGTTGACTGCTCTTACAACATCTATTATGAATGGAAGCTCTTTTGTGTGCTTGTATTTCTTTAGCCTTATGAGTTATGAACTCCTTCAGTGGTTTTCCCTAAACATGTCCTGTAAGTTTCTTCAACTTTTGTTATGTTTTGATGCAAATGTAGTATTAAAATGATGCCAAGATTTTTTGTATGTTGATTTCCCTTGTTTATTTTTATATTGTTGTTGGAAGTTATTGCCCCCACTAATTTAATTTGCTGGCTCCGTCCCTGTCTCTAAGTCTTATGTTTATGCCATCCAGCCCCTTGACAAGATCTTCGATAATACAGACGAAAGTACAACTCCAACTCCAATGTGGCTGGTGAGCATCGAAGAGTTAAACACCGGCAACTTCCTAATCAAGCATCCACGTAGTTGGATTTCCTTTTATCCTTGGGTTAATAAGTTACCAACGTATTTGAACTCGCTAGATTATCAAGTAAAGAAAATAACAACGTCCCACCAATTTACTTTCTATGATGCCTCTTGTTTTAGAAAAGTGTTCTATGGTGCTCCTCGTTTTAGAAAAGTGGTTGTTTCTGAGTCTCTTGATAGTGACATTTTTGCGGTTATGGCGATACATTATTTAACAGGGAGACTCTATGTGTGGAGAACTAAAGACAAGAACTGGAATAGGGTGCGCTCATCTTATGAGGATACGGATATTGTTTATCACAATGAAAAATTCTATGCTTTGATCAATCGTAGTCGGACTATAATTTTGGACCCTGAGTCTTTAAGCAATATTACACATGTTGCAGATTCTCCGGGCCGTGCAAATTCCTGTTACCTCGTAAAATCATTTATGGATTTGTTTTTGGTTGTTAGTTGGATATGTAATTGCGATATTTATAAGCTGAACGAAAAGGAAAGTAGGTGCGTTCCAATGATGGATGGATTGGAGGATCGAGTATTTTTTGTAGGTAATCATCATTCATTCTCCGTTTCCGCTAGAGAGTTCCCTGCATGCAAATGGAATTGTGTTTATTTTTTTGGTGATGATAAATTCTATGGAGAACCCACTTGGGGGCCAAAACTCGTGTTGGATTTTTGACCAGAGGGAAAATATTTTCGGGCGTCTGTCGAATTTTCCAAGTTATTCAAAGATTTTCTGGCCTCCACCGACTTGGTTAAAGCCGCTTCTTCTTTTCCTCCCCCTCCATTCTTCTGAATGCAAGCGTTTTGTAAACGGCTGGTTTTTGTGCATATTTTATTTGAAGTTTAATTATTATAGGTGGGGGTGACAATTCGAGTTTGCGGGTCGTGTTCGTGTCGTGCTAAGCTGTGATACAACAAAGATTGACTTAATATAAACACGATCCGTTTATTATTATGAAGGCTTAACACGAACACGACATAATACGCGATTAGGATACGTTTAACATGATTGCCACAACTAACCTAACGTTACAAAACATTTACATCTACAACACGATTACAACACGAATATACATTAAAGCCTATTTTTAAATGAAAAAAATGATAACAAAATATACAAAATTAAACAAAACCAAATTCTAAGAAATCATACAAACTTCAAATGTAACATTAATATAATAAGACATCAACTTCAACAATTCAAATACAACAAATTAATAAAAATAAAGCCATAAAATCTCAACAAACATGCATCACATTCCTAAATTTTAGATGACTTAGAACAATAAGTTCATCATGAACAAACAACACAAACATTTAAAAGTTATAGTCATCCATCATAAATCACAATTGACTGCTTCACAAACAAACACTAAAAAATTCTTCAACTCTTATCCTTCTCCTCTTCACTTCTCCTCTTCAAGCAACCTACCAAAAAAAAAAAAAAAGAAAGAAAGAGTTCATACTCGTGAAAAATCATATTATAGAATTATATAAGACATACTATAAATAAATTAATCAAAAAAGTTTTCAATTTGTACTCAGTCTCATAAATCATAACTATGGAGACTACAATATGCTTGGCTAGCTAATACGGAGCTTTGCTAGCGAGTCTTTTGTTTGTGTTATTGTCTCATGGCATCAATAATAAAAGGACTCTCTTTTGCTTAAATTAAGTCATGATCGACCATTTTTAGTTCGAGAATAAAAATCTTATAGCATATTTAACAATTAATTGAAAGTCAATTCCATTTAGGATTCAACCCAATTAAATACATATTTAATAATAAGAAAATTTGGGTTAAACGTGAAGGTGATGCTCATCTAAAACAAAACACAAAAAAAAAAAAAAAATTGCATACGAGCTCATTAGAAATTTAATATTCGTTGACTACATTTGTTTTACTATTAAATTTATGGAGTCCAAAAAATGCAATAATAGTTAAATTGGTGATAGTAAATAGCTTAACTTTAATCACAACCCAAATATAGAAATTAATGACGTGACAAAACTATGTTGATTATTATACCATCCAATTGTTTGCTAATTTCACCAAGTGATTCTTTTATACATCATTTTGTAAATTAAGGCAACCGGGAAAAGCAACAAAAGTACAAAAAGATGAAAAACATGCTAAGAGGAAATTAAAGCAAAGTTAACATGCATATTGACAAATGTTCGAATTTGAAAGTAACGTCCCCCACTTGTAATTATATCGAGAAGGCAAATTCAAGTCACTTTAGCACTATTGTGTGTTTCTGTAAATTTAATTGAGAGTGAATTAAATAGGAAAAAAAGAAAAAAACCTGAAAAATGATGGCAAGTATGAAGGTAAAAGCAGGGGTGAGGCTGCTGACAACTGAAGCAAGTGTTAAGAGAGCTAAAATTGATGCCTGTGTAAGTGTAACCCAAGATCTGAGATGAACTGTAAAGCCCATTAGCAAAAGCCTAGCCCATCAATTATCTTAGCCCAGCCCTTAAGTCATTTTTTTTCAATTTTTCATGCAATTATATAAAGCAATAATTAGGAATTATTAGAAACAAAAAAAAAGAAAAATCCAGAAGAGAAGACAGAGGGGGGGAACGTGAGACAAGGGGGGAGAAAGCAAGAGAAAATTTTGATTTTTTCTAAGGAATTTGAAGATTTTAAGGTAATTTCTTCATCTCTTCATTTAATTAGATTATATAATTTCAATCCTATCTCTAGATCAATATTAGGAGGAGGTTATTTGATATTTGGAGATGTAATAGAGAGAGAAACTAGAGAGAGAAATGAGATTTCCATGCTTATATAAGCTTCAATTTCTTGTATTTTGAAGAAATTGAAGTTTTGATGATAATTATGGGAAATTAGGGATTCTGTGAACAGTACGAATTTCGAAAATTATAGCAGTCTGTTGGATTTGAATTTAATTCTGAAATTTATATATGTTAAAATAGACATCTTAAGGAATTGTTTAAAGTTGGATTCACTGAAAAATGTGGAGTATGCAATTTATTATGAATTTTCGAAGTTTACTGTTCACCACTAGAAATTCAGTTTTTCTGCAGAAAATCAGTATTGGGCAAGTTAATTAAGGTATCTAGAGGTCTTCAAAAATTATGAAATTTGGGATATGAGTTTGTATGTATGTCTAGTTTAAATCTGGAAAGTTTAGTGATTTTATGAATTTAGTACAAATTATCATGTATTTTGGAATAGGGAGAGGTCAGATTTGGAAGGGAATTTACAGAATTTATGTATCTGGAAAAATGAAGGATTTGAGGGATCAAATGAACACAGAATGCTATGCAATTTGATATGATATTAGGTATGTATGTGTAGAAGACCTTTATAAAATATTAGACCATTTGGATGAGTGAATTAATTATTAAAAATCGGAGAACCAGAATTGGTCAGTTTAAGAAGTGTGAAAATGGAAGTAATTAAGAGAATTAGTATGTTATTGGTGAGATTGTGGTTTTGTGCAATTAAAGAACTTTATTTGGCTTTTCCTTTAGGTGAGACTACGGTTCCTAATCCATACCGGGATCCGATCGCGGAAGACGTTGCCACACAAGTTAATCCACAAGATTGTGAGTGGGAAAAACATACATTTTTACCAATAATTGAATTATAATTTATAAATTTCTATTTTTATTATAATTGTTAGCGAAACTTTATTATATTAGTAAACAGATATTCCTTTATTCTTGTATGAAGTATATTTCATGGTTTATCAAATTTTATCTATGTTGTTATTAGAAAGAATTGTTTAATGTTTTAGAGATTTAAAAGTACAGAATTGAATTTTTATGTTTTACTAAGCTAGTACCCAATTCATTCAGATAGTGAAAGTATAGAGGTCTTTGGGACCCATTCAGACACACATAGAGGCTTTGGGCCGTGTGATCTGGATGTTTAGCCCTTTGGGGGCAGCTCTGCGCATGCGTAGGATCAGTATAGAGATATCTTGGCCTGAGCGATCCTAGCCCCGCCAGGTCATGATCAGTCAGATTAGTTTGGGTACTTGATTAGTGAA
Organism: Boswellia sacra; assembly: GCA_013180625.2. Classification (NCBI taxonomy): domain Eukaryota; kingdom Viridiplantae; phylum Streptophyta; class Magnoliopsida; order Sapindales; family Burseraceae; genus Boswellia; species Boswellia sacra. The sequence continues at coordinate 382,941 of SNVD02009623.1, forward strand.
ACTGTAATGATTTAGAAATTTTAAAATGCGAAATGAGTTTTACGGGAATTAGAACCTTAATACGGTTATCAAATTGAATTTTGAATACAAGTGGAAATGCCTTAGAATATTTTTATATCAAAAATTTGATTTTTGTGAAAGGCATATGGATTATTTAAAGATTAGCTCGTTTTTGTATCTTTTAGAAGCAGTTTTCTAATCAATGCTAGTAAAGCAGAATTTTTAGTTAATTACTTGTTATGATGTATTATTTTATCTTATGCAAATTTTTATCTATTTTAATGACTCTATCCCACTCACTGAGTTTATACTCACCCTATTTTTTTTTAAAAACCATTTTTCCCAGGAGATTGCAGTGTTCAGTCGGAACGCCAGTAGCTGCTTGAGGTTGGCCATTTGATGATGTTTTGAGAGCTTTTTTTTTATATCTTATTGTATTATCGTAGATGGTTTTCTTGCATATGTAAATATTTGATATCGTATATGTATCAAAGATTTGTTTTAGTTTCTTTCAGACATTTTTGTTTATTCAATCATGTTTGAGTTTTTTAAACTTATATTTAAAATTTTGGTTGTAAACTTTTTGAATCGAAATTAATCATATTTGAGGCCGGAGGCCATATTTTCTTCTAAAGACTGTTTTGGAGATACAATTATTTTAATAGATGGACTTAAGGTCCCGAAAAGGAAGTTAGTGGTTATATAAATATTTTGGAAGTGTTGAATTTTGTGTACTTGGCAGGGGGATTAGTCTAAAATACAGGGGAAACTCTGCCAAATTTTTCATAAATTAGCATATTTTAAAAAGTCAGATTTTCTTAGTACAGTTTTAGGCACGATTCGCCCGTGTTAGCTAGGGGCGGGTCGTGTCAACTTGGTATCAGAGCATGGTTTTTAAGATTTTGTTAAGTTTTTCACGGTTGCATAAACATAGTTTTGTAATGATAAAAGAAGCATTATATTTTGTAGGCATCATCATGAGCCAACATACAGGCAGACCTCGCACTAGAGCCAGGGGCGGACTGAACCAAACTGCAAATTCTCCACCACCACCTGAAGGTGAAGGGGAAAATGAACATAGTCGTGGAGAGGAAAGACAGTCAAATGCGAGAGGAAATGAGAATAGGAATCACCGTGACCCTCCTATCATTATACACTCAGTAGATGCACTAGCCCAGCTCGTTGCTACTGTTACTCAAAATCAAGGGCGTGTTAGGGAAGAGAATACTATTGAGCGGGTTAGGATGTTGGGTGGTCAAAGCTTTGATGGTAATGTTGATCCTCCTAGTGCAGAGGCTTGGTTAAGCAAGCTAGAGCGTATCTTTGGAGTTATGGGGTGTATTGATGAGCAGAAATTGCTTTTTGCTACATTTTTATTAGAGGGTGGAGCATATCACTGGTGGGAGTCAGTTCAGCGTCGTCATCCATCACAGGAAGTTATTACTTGGGCTTTGTTCAAAAAGGAGTTCTTTGATCACTACTTTCCTGCTGTGTACAAAGATATCAAGCGTAGTGAGTTCTTGAGACTGGTTCAAGGGTCCAGATCAGTGGAGGAGTATGAGAAGAAATTTTTAGAGCTCTCTAGATTTGCTCCTTCTATTGTGGCTGATGAGGAGGAAAGGTGTAAAAAGTTTGAAGAAGGATTACGTAGAGAAATCAGAGTTGTACTTGCTGCCAACAATTATGATGACTTTGGTAAGTTAGTCCAAGCTGCTATGAAAGTTGAGAGAAATTTGGGAGAGGCTAACCGAGCTGATTCAAGCTATAAACGTCAGCAGAGTTGGCCAGTTGATAGTACTAGCCACCGACCAAGCAAGAGAGGGGGCAGTTATTCAGCTTATTCTGATAGTTATAAGAGTACTCAGAGACAGGGTCCACCAGAGGGGCAAAAACAAAGTTTTAGACAGGGAGCTATGCAACAATCTGTGGGAAGTAATTCTAGAGATCAGCGGATTAGTAGAAAGGGGAGCAGACAACATGATGACAGATCCAGAATGACTCCGTACTCATTATGTGAGACTTGTGGCAAGCTTCATGAGGGAGAGTGTCGGTTTGGTAGACCTGGTTGTTATCATTGTGGTCAGACAGGGCATATTAAGAAATTTTGTCCTACTTTAACTCAAGGTAGCAGCCTTGTTCAGAAAGATAGAGGATCAGGGAGGCTTCAAACCGGGACATCTACTTCTTCAGCTAGAAACCAAATGAATACCTCAAGAAATAGTAATAATCAACAGGGTAGTCAGCCAGTTCGACAGGCACGAGTTTTTGCCATGACTCAGCAGCAGGCACAGGCTACCCCAGAGGTGGTTACTGGTACGTTGACTATCTTTGGTCGTAAGGCCCACATTTTGATTGATCCTGGATCCACCCATTCCTTTGTTTCATGTATGTTTGCTATGTATGCTGATAGAGATTTGAAACCATTGGAGTGTACTTTAGCAGTAGCCACACCTATTGGGGATTCCATCTTGGTAGGAAATGTTCTTAAGGATTGCATTGTGAAGGTGGGTAATCATGATCTATTAGCAACCTTGATTCCTTTAGATATCCGAGACTTCGATGTGATATTGGGAATGGATTGGCTTGCAACTCACCATGCATCTGTCGATTGCTTCAAGAAGGAGGTGGTGTTTAGAAAACCTGAAACACCTGAATTTATTTTCTATGGAGATCGACGAATCCTCTCTACTTGCATAATATCTGCTCTTGAAGCTAAACGATTATTTGAAAAGGGATGTTCGGCCTACCTAGCTCATGTCATTGATACTTCAATAGGTGAAGCAAAGATAGAAGACATTCCTATTGTACAAGATTTTCCGGATGTGTTTCCAGAAGATTTACCCGGTTTACCACCAGATAGGGAGGTTGAATTCACAATTGACTTAGCTCCTGGTACAACTCCTATTTCCATGGCACCATACAGAATGGCTCCAGCAGAGTTAAAGGAGTTAAAAGTGCAACAGCAAGAGTTGGTTGATAAGGGGTTTATTAGACCCAGTGTTTCACCATGGGGAGCACCGGTCTTGTTTGTTAAAAAGAAGGATGGAACAATGCGGTTATGTATAGACTACCGACAGTTGAACAAGGTGACAATCCGTAACAAGTATCCTCTTCCTCGTATTGATGATTTGTTTGATCAGTTGCAAGGTGCAAGGGTTTTCTCCAAGATAGATTTGCGCTCGGGTTACCATCAACTCAAAATTAGAGAGGCCGATGTACCTAAGACTGCTTTCAGAACTCGTTATGGGCACTATGAATTTCTTGTAATGCCGTTTGGGTTGACTAATGCTCCAGCAGTTTTTATGGACCTGATGAATCGAGTATTTCATCCTTATTTGGATCGCTTTGTTATTGTGTTTATTGATGACATATTGGTGTATTCGCGAGACAAGGAGGAGCATACAGAACATTTGAAGATAGTTTTGCAGACTTTGAGGGAGAAACAACTTTATGCCAAATTCAGCAAATGCCAGTTTTGGCTGGACAAAGTTGTGTTTTTAGGACATGTGATATCAGCTGAAGGGGTGTATGTAGATCCTCAGAAGATAGAAGCTATTATTACATGGGAGAGACCCACTAATGTAACAGAAGTCAGAAGTTTTCTTGGCTTGGCAGGTTATTATAGGAGATTTATTGAGAATTTTTCCAGAATTGTTGTTCCATTAACATGGTTGACTCGTAAGGAAGTGAAGTTTGAGTGGACTGATGCTTGTGAGCAGTGTTTTCAAGAGCTCAAAACACGATTAACTTCTGCACCCATACTTACTCTTCCATCCAGTAATGACGGGTTCGTGAGTTACAGTGATGCCTCTAGACAGGGGTTAGGTTGTGTTTTGATGCAACACGGGAAGGTGATAGCTTATGCTTCTAGACAACTAAAGAAGCATGAACAAAATTATCCTACCCATGACTTAGAATTGGCAGCAATTGTATTTGCACTAAAGACTTGGCGACATTACTTGTATGGGGCAACATGTCAAATTTACACAGATCACAAGAGCCTCAAGTATTTATTCACTCAAAAAGAATTGAATCTTAGGCAGAGAAGATGGATTGAGCTTATCAAAGATTATGACTGCACAATTGACTATCACCCAGGTAAAGCAAATATAGTAGCAGATGCACTCAGCCGAAAGTCCTCGAGCTCTATAGCCTAATTGAGGGTGACATATCTACCTTTATTGATTGAATTGAGGTCCTTGGGAATTGAGTTAACAATTAATGACTCAAGTGTGCTACTAGCCAATTTTCATGTTAGACCTACTTTAATTAATAAAGTTAGAGATGCACAAATACAAGATCCTCAGTTAATGAAACTGATAGAAGAGGTGAAGAAAGGCTTACGATCAGACTTTGCGGTTAGAGATGATGGAGCCTTAGTTATGGGAAATAGACTTTGTGTGCCCAACATTGAAGAATTAAAGAAAGAGATTAGGGAAGAAGCTCACTTTCCAGCCTATGTAATGCATCCAGGAAGTACTAAGATGTATCGTAATTTGAGAGAACATTATTGGTGGCAAGGTATGAAGCGAGAAATTGCAGAATTTGTGTCTCGGTGTTTAGTTTGCCAACAAATCAAAGCTGAGCACCAGAAACCTGCGGGACTCTCTCAAACACTTCCTATCCCTGAATGGAAATGGGAACATATTACTATGGATTTTGTGGTAGGACTTCCACGTACTATGGCTGGTCATGATGGTATTTGGGTAGTGGTAGATCGTCTTACAAAATCTGCCCACTTTTTACCTATCAAGGCTACTTATTCATTGAATAGGCTAGCTAGTATTTATGTAGCAGAGATAGTCCGTCTTCATGGTGCACCTGTTTCAATAATCTCAGATAGAGATCCACGTTTCACTTCCAGATTTTGGCCTAGCTTACAAAAAGCTTTAGGCACAAAATTGAATTTCAGCACAGCTTTTCACCCACAAACAGATGGTCAATCTGAGCGTACCATTCAAACTCTTGAAGATATGCTTAGAGCTTGTGTATTGGAGTTTAAAGGAAATTGGGATGTTTATTTGCCTCTTATGGAATTTGCTTATAATAATAGTTACCAATCCAGTATTGAAATGGCACCTTATGAGGCTCTATATGGAAGAAAATGTAGAACACCAATATGTTGGGATGAAGTAGGTGAGAGAAGACTATTAGGACCAGAACTGGTACAGGATACGAATGAAAAGATAGTTATTATTAGAAACAAGATGAAGGCAGCACAAGATCGACAGAAGAGTTATACTGATAAGCGTAGAAGAGATCTGGAGTTTCAGGTGGGAGATAAAGTATTTTTGAAGATATCTCCTTGGAAAGGTGTGCTTCGTTTTGGTAAACGTGGGAAACTAAGTCCACGTTATATTGGGCCTTACGAGATCATAGAGCGTGTGAGCACAGTTGCTTACCGTTTAGCTTTGCCTCCAGAATTGTCGAAAATACATAATGTGTTTCATGTCTCTATGCTCCGCAAGTACGTGTATGATCCAAGCCATATCCTTCAACAGCAGCTAATTCAATTAAAAGAAGACTTGACTTTTGAAGAAGAACCATTAGAGATCATAGAATGGAAACAGCAAGTACTTCGTGCCAAGACTATTCCCTTGGTTAAGATATGGTGGCGAAATCACTCGAAAGAAGAAGCTACGTGGGAGCGAGAAGACGTTATGCGAGCTCAGTATCCACATCTCTTTCTCTCAGGTTAGTAATTTCGAGGACGAAATTTTTTTTAGGGGGGTAGTATTGTAAAGCCCATTAGCAAAAGCCTAGCCCATCAATTTTCTTAGCCCAGCCCTTAAGTCATTTTTTTTCAATTTTTCATGCAATTATATAAAGCAATAATTAGGAATTATTAGAAACAAAAAAAAAGAAAAATCCAGAAGAGAAGACAGAGGGGGGGAACGTGAGACAAGGGGGGAGAAAGCAAGAGAAAATTTTGATTTTTCTAAGGAATTTGAAGATTTTAAGGTAATTTCTTCATCTCTTCATTTAATTAGATTATATAATTTCAATCCTATCTCTAGATTAATATTAGGAGGAGGTTATTTGATATTTGGAGATGTAATAGAGAGAGAAACTAGAGAGAGAAATGAGATTTCCATGCTTATTTAAGCTTCAATTTCTTGTATTTTGAAGAAATTGAAGTTTTGATGATAATTATGGGAAATTAGGGATTCTGTGAACAGTACAAATTTCGAAAATTTTAGCAGTCTGTTGGATTTGAATTTAATTCTGAAATTTATATATGTTAAAATAGACATCTTAAGGAATTGTTTAAAGTTGGATTCACTGAAAAATGTGGAGTATGCAATTTATTATGAATTTTCGAAGTTTACTGTTCACCACTAGAAATTTAGTTTTTCTGCAGAAAATCAGTATTGGGCAAGTTAATTAAGGTACCGAGAGGTCTTCAAAAATTATGAAATTTGGGATATGAGTTTGTATGTATGTCTAGTTTAAATCTGGAAAGTTTAGTGATTTTATGAATTTAGTACAAATTATCATGTATTTTGGAATAGGGAGAGGTCAGATTTGGAAGGGAATTTACAGAATTTATGTATCTCGAAAAATGAAGGATTTGAGGGATCAAATGAACACAGAATGCTATGCAATTTGATATGATATTAGGTATGTATGTGTAGAAGACCTTTATAAAATATTAGACCATTTGGATGAGTGAATTAATTATTAAAAATCGGAGAACCAAAATTGGTCAGTTTAAGAAGTGTGAAAATGGAAGTAATTAAGAGAATTAGTATGTTATTGGTGAGATTGTGGTTTTGTGCAATTAAAGAACTTTATTTGGCTTTTCCTTTAGGTGAGACTACGGTTCCTAATCCATACCGGGATCCGATCGCGGAAGACGTTGCCACACAAGTTAATCCACAAGATTATGAGTGGGAAAAACATACATTTTTACCAATAATTGAATTATAATTTATAAATTTCTATTTTTATTATAATTGTTAGCGAAACTTTATTATATTAGTAAACAGATATTCCTTTATTCTTGTATGAAGCATATTTCATGGTTTATCAAATTTTATCTATGTTGTTATTAGAAAGAATGTTTTAATGTTTTTTAGAGATTTAAAAGTACAGAATCGAATTTTTATGTTTTACTAAGCTAGTACCCAATTCATTCAGATAGTGAAAGTATAGAGGTCTTTGGGACCCATTCAGGCACACATAGAAGCTTTGGGCCGTGTGATCTGGATGTTTAGCCCTTTGGGGGCAGCTCTGCGCATGCGTAGGATCAGTATAGAGATTTCTTGGCCTGAGCGATCCTAGCCCCGCCAGGTCATGATCAGTCAGATTAGTTTGGGTACTTGATTAGTGAAACTGTAATGATTTAGAAATTTTAAAATGCGAAAGGAGTTTTACGGGAATTAGAACCTTAATACGGTTATCAAATTGAATTTTGAATACAAGTGGAAATGCCTTAGAATATTTTTATATCAAAAATTTAATTTTTTGTGAAAGGCATATGGATTATTTAAAGATTAGCTCGTTTTTGTATCTTTTAGAAGCAGTTTTCTAATCAATGCTAGTAAAGCAGAATTTTTAGTTAATTACTTGTTATGATGTATTATTTTATCTTATGCAAATTTTTATCTATTTTAATGACTCTATTCCACTCACTGAGTTTATACTCACCCTATTTTTTTTAAAACCATTTTTCCCAGGAGATTGCAGTGTTCAGTCGGAACGCCAGTAGCTGCTTGAGGTTGGCCATTTGATGATGTTTTGAGAGCTTTTTTTTTATATCTTATTGTATTATCGTAGATGGTTTTCTTGCATATGTAAATATTTGATATCGTATATGCATCAAAGATTTATTTTAGTTTCTTTTAGACATTTTGTTATTCAATCATGTTTGAGTTTTTAAACTTATATTTAAAATTTTGGTTGTAAACTTTTTGAATCGAAATTAATCATATTTGAGGTCGGAGGCCATATTTTCTTCTAAAGACTGTTTTGGAGATACAATTAATTTAATAGATGGACTTAAGGTCCCGAAAAGGAAGTTAGTGGTTATATAAATATTTTGGAAGTGTTGAATTTTGTGTACTTGGCAGGGGGATTAGTCTAAAATACAGGGGAAACTCTGCCAAATTTTTCATAAATTAGCATATTTTAAAAAGTCAGATTTTCTTAGTACAGTTTTAGGCACGATTCGCCCGTGTTAGCTAGGGGCGGGTCTTGTCAGCCATGATAATACCATTTAGTGACGCAATAGCTAGCAATGGAAACTGATCTATATTAGAACTAAAATTGAAATTTTCCTTAACCGCAGCGGATCGCCATGAACGACAAACTCTACCAAAAGCAAGAAAGTCAAAGTATGACATAAGGCGTTGAGCGATTTGAACTAAAATATCATGACTGAGTTCTGACCAATCCGCCATTCTGTAACGAAATTGATGTAGCAAAAAAACTGAAATCGATGAAACGGAATTTGCTTGTTGGAACCCTAAGTCAAACCTGATCCAAGATGTGTGAGACCTCTTAGTGATTTAACACCTAATCAAAGAAACAAAAATACGCAATTTAGCAGTAAATGAATAACAAACTTCCTATGTGAAAAGGAGTCTAATAATTAATTAGACTTCTCATCTATTTAGTCTAGTTGCTTTGACTGAATTGGCAATTAAGGTCTGGCGTTAATAACTTGACATTTGAGGAAAAAGAAAAAGAAAAAACTGAAATAGAGGAGAAGGGGAAAAAATTAAAAAAAGAAAAAGAAACTTACCGTGTGAAATAGGCTTGGGCATTTGCCCCGGACCCACCACGGACCCGATTGGATCCGGTTCAATGGGGTGGGTCATCATAGGGGCGGGTCTGAGGCAGAAAATTTCTGCCTCGGGCGGGGCGGGTCCGGGTCCGGGTCCATCCATTTGGACCCGTAGACCCGCCCCGCCCCGCAAGGTTAAGGATATATTTATAAAATTTTAAAAGTTTAGGACTGTTATGTAATTTTGTAGATTATATTTGTTAAATTTTTCATATATATAAATTCTTAATAATTCTACAAATAATACAAATACTTTAATAAAAATGACATTTTAATTAATAATTAACATCTTTTAGTATATTAATATCAATTTCGTCATATTATAATGACAAAATAAAATATTTGTATTTTATAGTAATTGAATTTGTATAACATATACAATCTTGATATAGATTATTAAGTATTAATTAAATTATTGCAAAATTAACAAGATTATTTTTAAAATATAATCAGTATATTATTTTCTAAATATGTAAATAGAAATATAATAAAAATAATCTTAAAATTTTAAATATATGATTTATTGTAATTTAAATTAATTAATTAAATTATTAATGTTTCATAAATATATAATGTTAATTATTTGGTATATGCTAATAATATTATTGTTATTATTAGATTGAAACTAAATCAACATGTTATTAAAAATTTATTTAATTATATTATCAACTATTTAAAAAATTGTCAATTAAATAATTTATAAGCAATAATACACTTTTAACATTATTTCAAATAAAGTATGTAACATTATTACTAATATAATTAAATGATAATTAATGATAATTAAATATTTATATTTTATAATAATTAAATTTTATAATATATACAATCTTGATATAGATTACTAAGTACTAATTAAATTATTGCAGTATTAACATGATTATTTTAAAAATATATATCTTTAATATAATCAATATATTATTTCCCAAATATGTCAATAAAAATAGGATAAAAATAATCTTATAATCTTAAATATATGATTTATCGTAAATTCTTAAATAAATTAATTACTTTAATTATTAATGTTTCATAAATACATATAATGTTAATTAATTAGTATATACA